>JAKTQX010000015.1:66359-235913 GCA_030559035.1 Ogataea wickerhamii
CCCCTCAAATCAAAATTACGATCCCTAGTAGGACAGACAGACACACGACCTTATTTTGAGTTATTCCTTGTGACAAAGACTCAAAGGTACTTTCCTATTCCAGTTGCTTGTCATAACCAGATCAACCATCCCAAATGGGGGGGGTTTATAGCAAACCCATACTTTGTCCACAGAAAAGGGGGTCTAGTAACCAGTGCAAGGGGATTGACGCGGGTTGAGGGCCTGAGTCAAGTATCAACGACCAACGCGTGCGCAGACCTCATTTTGAGTAGTCTTCTGTCTTTCTCCAACTAGAAAGCTCAGTTGCTTCATCGGTAACGGTTTGTGGGTATGTCTGTACTTCTCGTTATGAATCATTCTACTATACTGTACTATACTATACTGTACCATAGTGGCTAAACACCCGTGCACCGCCTGGATTCTTGTAGGTCCGACGACACCTCGCACCAGCCTACACCGTAGACCGCCATTGGCGAACTGTTGAAATATTGTTCAGCTGTAAATACAAAAGAACGGTGGTGAAGAGAGGCGATTTGTTCTCTTGAGAGCCAGAAAACAGCACCGTTGAGTCTGCAGGAGCGCAAAGCAGCACGAGCAGAGTGTCCACGAGATCATATCAAGATGTCGACGCCCGCAAGAAGAAGACTGATGCGCGATTTCAAGCGAATCCAACAGGACTCAGCAGGAGGCGTTTCGGCCTCGCCATTAGCAGACAATGTCATGATCTGGAATGGTATCATTATAGGTCCCCAGGACACACCTTTTGAGGACGGTACATTTCGTCTGAGAATGACCTTTGATGAGCAGTATCCAAATAAGCCTCCGCAGGTGAAGTTCACGTCGGAGATGTTTCATCCCAACGTTTATGCCTCAGGAGAGCTATGCTTGGATATTCTGCAGAATAGATGGTCGCCGACTTACGATGTTGCGTCGATTCTGACGTCAATCCAATCGCTGTTGAACGATCCAAACATCAACTCGCCCGCTAATGTGGAGGCAGCCAATCTATACAAGGACCACCGGAGCCAGTACATCAAGCGGGTGAGACAGACAGTGGAGAAGAGTTGGACAGAGGACATGTTGGAGATCGGGGAGGGAGAGGACGACGAGGACGAAGACGAGGACGAGGACGATGCGGATGAGGAGATTCAGTAAGACGCAATGGGGAGAAGAAAGAAGAGGCTATGTCTACAATTATCGAGTGTAAGGGAGTGTATTATAATGCAAAGTGGAATTGCCAGCTCACCAGAGCCACAGAAAGTACCATTTCCTGCGTTTGGATGACTGCTGCTGTTGCTGGACGTTTCGGAGAGATACTGTCTTTTCGAGTCCGAGACTGAGGCTGTCGATAAGCTGCTGGTCGTTCAAAGTACCTGCAGACTCTTGAGTTGACATCCCTGGGATCTCAGGAACCTGGCCGCTCAGATTGACTCGGCGGTCCTTCTTGAAGTTGAGGATAGTGAGAATTATCACGACTGTTACGAGGACCCGGTTGACTGGGTTCATGCGGCGATCCTGGCGGTACTGCTCCAACCGCTTGACACCGAACGATCTGGGATCAAGGTAGGGAAGCTGTGTCACCGGGGTCGTGCTGGTCGGTGCGACGGTCTTCAGAATCGACGGCACCCGAAAGGGCAGATCTGGCGGGGCGGGTGTGTGCTCTTCTTGACCAAAGGGCTCTTTTTGAGCTGAAGGCGCTGCTTCGGATATGATCTGGTCTAGCTGGTACTGTTTTGGAGCACCATCGGTTTCTGCAGCTCTGGCCTGCGGCTCGGCCTGCTGCTTAATAGTTGTGGTGGTGGTGGTGGTGTAGTAGTCGTACAGATTCGGAAATCCCTCACGGGGCCCATGGGAACCATAGCACAACCAGTAGTTGAACCGCTTCATGTCCTCACTGATGGGACGCCATTTCTTTGCGAAAGTTTCCCTGACTTCCTCGTTGACATAATGCTGTTTGTGGTAGGGAAGAGCCATGTACAGCTGCGGATTCTGGTAGATCGGGGCTGTGTCGAAGTTGGAGAAGTCAAAGTCGTCCTCGCCAGAGTCACCTCCGGGCGAGAACACCGCAAAGATGTCCTTGAGAGAAGCCAGCGCCAGCTTGTTGCGTTCCTGTCGGAGATTGCGCTCGCTCTTGAGCTTCTGTCGAACGAGTTCTGGGGTTGGTCTGACTTCGGTATTTGACGGCTGGACTTTGCCAGAAGCCGACCTTTGCGAGACAGGCTGCTGGACGATCCGTCTGAGCATGAACAGGCGTCGAACAGAGCCCATATCGAGACGACACTTCAACTGGCTCTCTCTCTCTCTCTATCTCTCTGGCTAGCCATTAGTTAGTTAGTTAGTTATATGGGAGAATTTTTTTTTTTTTGTTTTTTGTTAGCCACCTAACACCTAACATTTTGGTGTACGGGTGTTGGTGGACGTGTCTTGGGTAAGAGAAGAAAAGCAAAAAAAAAAAAAACCACTAAAGCAACAACAGGCAGGACACAGAGTGCTCTTTTCACCAGCGGTGTTCTGTCAATCAGCGATATTGGCGAGACATCCACGATCGAAAAATGGCAGACGAGCAGGTCCCCTCCACCTCTGGATTCCTCACGGAGATCACACACTCTCCCGTGGTGGTGAAGCTGACAAACGGGCTGGAGTACCACGGCGTGCTGTCGTCGATAGATGGCTACATGAACGTTGTTCTGGAAGGGTGCAAGGAGAAGGCCGACAATGAGGATGTTCAGGGATACTCGGAGGTGTTCTTGAGAGGAAACAACGTGCTATATATTGCGCAGGACTGACTCGGTTTCTATGCTATGTATCCTGTCTATCTAAGAGACGACAGGCGGTTCTTCGGCATCCGTAGTGGCAGCAGTGGCCTTTTTGTGAGCTCTCTTTCTCTTTTTGCGCGGCTGTGAGTCTTCAGCGGGGTCCTCTTCACCGTGAGGCTTCTTGCTCTTCTTGATGCTGAGCGGATTGGGGCCCTTGGGGCCCCTGTGGCTCTTTGGAGTCTCGTGTTTGGCCGTCTCCACAGCCTCTGGCTTCAGACGGCCAGCGAACTGCGCGTCGTTCAGTCCCGCAGTGAGTTTCAGCTTCTCGATGCGCTCCACCTCGCGCTCAGAGACAGCAGAGAGCGGCTCCATGATCATCACAGACCGGTTCATATATATCAGAGGAACTCCCGGCAGCTTTCGCAGCGAGCGACGCAGCGACTCGCTTGATGCCACTACCAGGTATCTGTGCTTGTTGTGACCGCCGATGTCCACGATCGAGCGGATACAGTCTTCCGACGAGAGCGTTTCTCTGTGGTTGCAGCGTCTTTTCTCCATGAGTTTGGCGAGTTCTATAGCAGGCTGGTTCCGGGTCTCATACAGATGGTTGATGCAGCACTGGGTGATCATCGGCTTGCAGGGAAGCTGGACCGTCCGCTCCACGCCCTTTATGAGGTCGAATTTGGTCTTTTCGGCATGCAGAACCGTCTCCGAGTCGACAATGCACTGGATCGGGCTTTTGAACTTGAACGCCGTTTTCAGAATGTGCATCTGCTTTCTGTAGGACTTGGCGCGTTTCTGCTTCATTGTGGATTGCGGGTTCTCGTGCTGCTCTCTGATTCGTCTGTAAGATACCAGCATTCAGTGCTCCTCAGGGCCTTTCTAGCTGAAAATTTTCTGAAAATTATTATATCCATCTCGTTCTCCCTGCACAAACGGGACAGGCTCCATACCAAGAAAAAAATAAAACACACCAGTAACATAAAACTTTGAATTGTTTGTTGGCAGCAACTTGTAGACTGACTAGATTACCTGATCGTTGAAGCTCTCACAGAAGAGCCAGACATCTCCTCCTGCGTGTACCGTCTATTTCCCTACCCCTTCCCCTTTAGGGCTGTGAAAACTCCTCGCACCAACGCGTTTTCTCCTCCCGAACCATGTCGGATTCGCCAAAAACGCCAAAATCCGCCTTCTCCAGCGAAAGGGAACAGACTCCCAAAGCTCAGCTCAGCGAGATCTTCTCCACTATGCAGTTCGCATGGTTCAGCGGTCACGTGTTCACTCTCGTGTTCTCAGTGTCGTATCTGCTGACACTTCGATCCTCAGGCCGCTTTCATTATCTGTCCTATAAACTTGCGTACATTGCTGTGATCGAGTCGTTCGGAATCATTCTCCATCAGCTGTTCAAAAGCAACATTCTCAAGACATCAGACGCTAGGTCACTAGTCCAGGACGATAACGTTCAATACATCTTTATTGCTGCAGCCCTGCTGCTCTTTATCCCTCCAGTCACACTTTCTCTTTTCCCTTTCATCCTCTTCTCCTCCTTCCACTCCCTCACCTACATGAGATCAACTCTCCTTCCTGCGTTCTCTTTCAAGGGCTCTGCAGCATTGGCTGACAAGATGGGCTTCTTCATCAAAAACTATAACGATGCTTCCATGCACTTTGCAGCAAACTTCGAAATTGCAACGCTGGGTTTCATTCTGGTCAAGGCGCTTCTGTGGTATAAGGGCTTCTGGCTGGCATTGATCCTATACCTGGCATTCATAAAGGTGAGATACGAGAAGTCTGTGTTCACACGTTCATCTTTCAAGAGACTGGAGGTGAGAATAGACGGTCTACTCTCACACTCTTCTGTGTCGCCAACCGTGAAAAAGTCCTGGATTGGACTCAAGACGTCAATCAGAAAGTACAGCAACAGTGTAAAGCTGACCAGTGTACAGGAAGATCCTGTCAAGTCCAAATAGAACAGATCCACTGTCACTTGCGTTTTCTGCTAGCCTTATTCTCATAGTCTATCCACGCAGTCTTGATCCCGTATTTATTCACTAGCACGTCCCGCACAATCTTGAAATGAGGTCCCTGAACAGTCACCTCCGTCAGTTTCGGGTTCTGGACGCTGTTAGAGATGGTGGTTGAGCCCGAACACTTGAGCTTCAAAATGTTGCTCAACTCATGTGTGTCAATGAGATACTTTTCTACTCCGACGATCCTGGTGATCATCTTTCTGCCTATTCTCATTTCTTCAATGATCTTGATCTTTGGTGGCTCTCCGCTTGCAGGTTTCATTTTGGTGTCATTGTCATTATCGACTATCTGATAGTAAGGTGAGAATATGTTTTTCAAAAACAGGTCCGCAAACTTTGACCGTTCAATGGGCGTGAAGCTTGGCAGCTTAAGCAGCTTGCGCACATCGTCATTCACACGAACAAGTTTTGGATTTTTAGCTTCAACTAGCTCCTCCTTCTTTATGTACGCCGCTGCAAGTTGTTTGACTTGTGCTAGCGTGTAGTAAGGACCCGCAGATTCGATATCTAGAGAGCTGAATAGTACTGTGGTTTTTGAAGGTGCCTTGTAGAGTTGTAGAACTTCAAGTCCGACTTTTTTATCCACTTTTGCACCACTAGAGGAGGAGTTCCTTTTGATGTCGTAGGGAACAAACCGCGCCACTCTCTCATTGGACTGATCGGCGAGTTTAACCACCGTTAGGTTATCTCCCTTTCCCTTGACCGTTACGAGACCGTCTTTCTCCATGGCCTTGAGAAACTTAGCGGACTTTTTCCATGATGTTTTCTTGATGTTGAGATACTGTTTGTCAACGGGAGGGAGGTTCCTCAAAACATGATTTGCCATGAAGTTAGAGGAACTGATAGGGACTTCTACGTTATCGTTCTTGATCGAGTAAAGTAGCGATCGCACAAAAAACTCGTCAATATCCTCAATATTGAGCTGCATCACTGCTTCAGCCATCTCCGTGTCGTCGTCAGAACCTGTTTCGGCAAGACCCCTACTACCGTCTTCGAGCTGTGGTACCTCTTCCCCCTCTTCCTCCGCTTTTTGGAGCTGTGGTACCTCTTCCTCCTTTTCCCCCGCTTCCTCGTTCTTCTTCTCCAGCTGCTCAAGGAAATCCAGCTCCATCTCAATATCACTACTTTTGGGCAACACCGCTTTGGGTCTGGCCACTTGCCACAGAGAGTCTCCGAATATATGTACAATGTGAACTGCCACTCCCCGTAGGCCTCTAACATTAGTGATTTCGCTGAGATCCATACCGCAGAATCCAACAGCTATCGCAACCTTAGGGTCCTCGTAGTCAGCGACCGCCACTATCGCTCCTTTCTTCAACCGTGGATCAAAGGGAGGCATAGTACCCGAGACCATCAGATTGGCCCCTCCCATCAACACCTCGAGAACTGCCTTGTGCGTATACACAAAAGGAACAAGAGACGGACACTTGTGTAGTGTGAACACGGTCGGCATCATAAACTCCGGCCCACCTCTAGTGGACTTTATCCACACCGGGACGTTGTTTGTATCGGAGTACGCAACTCCCTGGTTCCCTGAGACTGTTTTCCAAGTGCAATGCTTGACTGACGAAGGCAAAATCAAACTGGACACCTCTGACGTCAAGCTTGAGGGAGAGACGCTGAACTCGTCGCATATTGTGCTCAAGAGCCGTCTTCTTTCAGAGGATTTTATATTGGACCACACGCCTATGTCAAGCTCCTTCCTGAACATATTGTAGTCTTACGTGAGCAGCCACACTACTGAAACACCACCTCGAAAGGGTAGAAATGGTGTATATATAATATAATTTTGATAGTCTTTCTTCCCCCGTTCTCGCTAAACCTGGGGATGAAAAAAACTGCATCAACCACAGCCCGGAAATGTTCTCAGACATTGTCATCAGGATTGGATTCCCTATGAGTACCAGCAAGGACACTGCCCATATCATTCATCCCGGATACTACACTGCTGTCAAGGCCTCTGAACTCGCTGCCAAAAAGAAGAGCGAATTCTCCCGCAGAGACTCGATGATATACAAGACCACAGATCTCGAATATCCTGAGATTTGGGAGCAAACCTAGAGAATAGTTCAGCTGCTTGCTGACCAGATGATCAAACAGGTAACCGTTTGATGCCATGTGGCACTTGAAGAACCTCATGTGGTCTTTGAAGCTCTGATAGAACTTCTTGAAGTTGAACTCATTTTGGACGTGGTCCAGCTCTTGACCAATAATCGTTAGTGTTGAGACGCGCACAGACTCGCTGACTATACGGTCTGAGTTGTAGCAGAGATTGTTCTGCTCCAGGATCTCAGTGCATATGACACAGCCACACTTGTGGAGATAGTTGAGATGTGGGAAGAGCATCTGTACATCGTCAAGGGTTGGTAACAAATTGCCCACCAGATTCTCTGATGGACGATCCACATTTATGCGAACATCTCGAAGGGTACTCATGTTGTTTGACAGAGGCGTCCCTAGAATCATGAGCAGGTTCGAAAGGTCCAGGCCTTCGATCTTCAAGCTCAGGCTCAGCTTGTGCAGGTTTTTAAATGACTCTGTGAGTTGGAGTAACATCATAGATCTTAGATGGTTCTTCTCCTTATCAGACTCCAACAGATGGTAATTTATGGAAAGTTTGGAGATGTTGTAACCTTTTGATTTGATGATAGAGCTCAAATGCTGCGTAGAGCTGACCAGGTTCAATATCTTTCCATCGTCTTCGATATACAACTCCAGGCTGGTCAAGTTCTCGAAATGGAGATGTTTCGTGATCAGAGTGAGAATCACGGCAGTCGAATGATTAGTTAGAGGTATTGAAAGCTTAGAAACGTTGTTGAGAGTCAGACCCATCTTTCTTAGAATTGCAAGAAAACCAACCAGCCGCCGATAGCATCTTTCGTAAGATTCGTTATCATCAACATTGAAGTGCAGTTCTGTGAGGTTCCTGATATATTGAGGAAAGCTAGTCAAAAGCCGGAAAATCACCATGTCTTCATTTCGACCCAGCTTACCAGCGAAGTGTAAGCTTCTAATGGAAGACATGTCAATAAAGCTGATGATCCCTCCTGCTTTCTCTACCTCTGTGCAGAAGTTGATATCCACAAACAACGTCGTTAAGTTCGGAGCTTCCCGGTGAGTCAGAGGTGGAACGTAATATACTGTTGGGAACTGTACTGTAGTGAGATTTTTGAACACCGGTGTACGTGCTCTCCATTCCTGCAGGTCAAACCAGGTCTCGTCCGTTAGGTCCTCCAGGAACAGCTGTTGAACAAAACTTTCATAGGACAGTCCAGTAAGGCTTGTAATACCTAGACTGCGGAAGAAACCTTGGACAGTGGAGGGTGTGATTGTAGTAAAGAGATCAGAGACTAGCTCGATCGAGTCTTGATTTTTCGGAGTAATCTCACTAGCTTCCACAGGCAAAAAGACAACTGTGGAATAAACTAAAGGGATCACAGTGTTGAACATCAGCTTGCAAGTGTATGAAAGACGAATTCTGTCTTGTAGCGAGAGCCTTTGGATAATCCCTACAAGGACATTATGAGGTAAGTTAGCAAGTTTCATGGCAGGGAAGATTCTGATGCTTCAGAGGCCCCCTTGATGCCCTATAATCTCTCAATTATGCTTATGTCAGCTAGGGGCAGAATGTCTGGTAAAATGGAAATGTGTAGTAGCTAGCATTGGGGATTGGAAAGACACCGGAAATGTTTGGGGATTGTGACAATAGCACGAGTCTGACTTGTTTTTGTAGGGCAAATGAGACTCGCTCTGGGGATCAGATAACCTGTACCAGCAAAGTTATCCAGAAATGTACGTCAGACTCAGTGATCACGTCAGTCAAGCTGCCCTAGGAGTAAAACAAACATAAACTTTTCGGTTCCTTGGAGATTAATTTTTGAAATATTCATTTGTTTATGAAAAACTCACATGGCAAAACCTCTATCGTAAAAAAACCCTACATATATGGTATATAGAGAGAATGAAGTGTGGCCTGTGAGACCTATATACATATTGAACATATCGTTCAGGCCATGAGATCGTCAGATGATGGCGCCATTTCGAATCCCATTCCTTCTCCGACCTCCATTGTCTGTTTTTCGTATGCCTCCTCCAGGTCTTGAACTTTGTAGCCTGCAATCAAGCCCGAAACAATTTTGAGTAATCTATTGTAGTGGAAGTAGATGAAATTCAGCACTCTGAATACAGAAAAAACGGTGTACCTTCTCAAAACCCTTAGCAGGGAGTTATCGGTCTCGGAGGCAAACAAAGTCACAGATCTAGCAGCCTCGGCTGCGAGAATGTCCATTCTGTTACAAGGCGAGCCAAAGTTTCTGTTCAGCCCTTGAACGATCCTCATGCTTCTCATGATAAACGTCAATGTAAGCGGAAACTTATCAGTGTTGCGGAAGAAGTCTCTCATTTTCTCTCGGAGAATGACCTGTCTCTCAAAATACGTTTTATTCTTCATCTCGTTGATATGGTCTCTCAAAGCCTTATTTTTGGACATGTCCATGGAACTCATCCCCATCAAAAAGTCGTCGGCATAAATTCCCCACTCAGCAAGAACCTTGCTGACTTTTGGCATGTCCATTTCCAAGGAGTACTTCCAAAATTCCGCATACTCTTTTCTGAACTTGTCTCCAAAATGCTCATATAATCCATGGTCCAATATAACAAGCTGTTGTTGCTTGTTAGAAAGCTTCCTCACCAGCAAGTTTCCTGGGTGAAGGTCACAATGAACCATGCCCCATATGAAAACCTGTCTTGCATATACACGAATAATGGTATTGACCAGCTGCTTCACGTTGTACCCTTTCTTTTCTAGATCCATGTACTCACCAATTGAGTCAGCATCAATCCATTCAGCTACCAGGACACGCTTCGTAGATAGTTCCTCGTAGTTCTTAGGAACATATACGCGGCCCCGAAACTCAGGATCTCCTTCAATGAGCTTGGAGGTCAGGTTACCGTTAGCCAGTTCTATCTCGAAATTCACCTCCTCGTTCATTTTCTTGCAAATGTAATTGACAACGTGCGATAACGGCATAGAAAAGACAAGCTCATAAGCCTTCATTACAAGTCTGTAAGTAGCTAGATCGATCCAGACTTGCTTAGTGACAGAGTCATGCTGGATCTTCACAGCCACGTCCTGCCCTCCCTTCAGTCTAGCTTTATGAACCTGTGCCACGGAAGCACTGGCAACAGGTTTCTGATCAATATATTCGAAACAACGCTCCTGATAATCCTTTCCCAGTTCTTTGCGCAGCGTTGCGTCTACTACCTCCCATGAATCCTCAGGAGCCTGGTCAAAGAGCTTGGTAAATTTCTGCTGGTATTGTTTAGGAAACATCATGCCCTGAATGGCAATCATCTGTCCCATCTTGATGTAAAGCCCCTTGTTCGCAATTAAAAGACCATACAGCCTTTCTGCATTTCTCTCGTGCAGAGCTTCAATGTCGTAACCTTCGTTGAAGTTGAGCTTATAATCGGCTGAGATAAGAAGTAACGTAGATAACGATCTGACAGTTCTATTGGTGATTCCCGACCCTATGGAAGAGTCGTAAGCATAGGCAGCAGCTCCAATACCGACCAAGAGCCCTGCTGCTCGCCTGAACCGCGATCTTGGAGGAGATTTGGCCACACGATGACCCGGAGCGTTATCGAGGATAAACCTGCTGCTGCGAAAGTGTCTAGAAGCTCCAAAAGAGCTCAAACGCCCGACTCTTCGGCAGACCAGCAGACCGTCTTTATTCAGTAAGACAGGCATAAGTAAACTAACAGCACATTCACGCCTACAGGGACTCGGAGCTGGATTTATATCGTGTGTACCGTTTCTACTCATATTATTATATTTTCGTCTACTAGCTATCTTTATGGACAATATTTTTGTTAAATGCGGCTTTTAGACGGCTTTGGACTAATAAGCCCCGAGCCCCGATAGAGCATCTCAACAGTGCTACGGCAGTTAACTCTTCAGCAGGCCAGTAGCTCCACAAAGAGATCATATCCGAAGTCGATAGTGTTCCAGAGAAGCCTGTTATAATACGTTGCTGACTGCTGTACAAGTCCCCACAGTTCTTAGTTCCGAGAGCTCTCTTATTTTTTTGGTGAATAAATAACGAGTAAATGATTACTCAAGAGCAGGAGATATTTTTGCTGAGTCTCCATCTCTGTTATTCCTCTCTCAAAAGACATGCCCCAAACACCTTCAGTCCTCTCCACGTGGATGATCTCCAATCTGTGCCCCTACATATAGATCTGCTAGCAGATCATCATCACAAATCAGTACATCCGTGCACCAACTAATGTCACAATCAAACATGGAGCAATCTCACAAGAGGGAGAAGCCTCATTTGAAAATTTTCAGATGTTAATTTTATCTTAGAAGGAGATCCACACAGGAAAAGATAGCAGTTTGCGGATTCTTAAAGTATCATTGACACGACCAGGGTACCAGAACCAATAAGCTTTGGTGGCTTCAAATAGCGTGCTATACGTTTCAGAAAAAACAGCTACGAGAAGTTGCCTTTTTCACAGCATTGCAAGACAGAAAACTGTTGAGGGATCTTTCTATACGATTAAGATTAGCTCAGTTTTTCTCAAGGTGTTTGGTTTGCTGGACTGACTGAATTCCGATCCGTGAAGAGAGACTTTCTGACTGGTGTGTCCTTTGTGCTCTAACTTTAGCGGAAAGAGGACTATCATTTCATTGGAAGTTATCTCTTATTTGAGATTTCCATCTGACGCCACAGTCATCACTTTCAGTTGAGCTTCGTGTGTCGCTTAACACCGAAGCGCTACAGCGATAACAGCACCAGCAACAAATACAATAAAGGTGACGCTTGGAAGCGATAGTTATCGATTTCGAGAATGGCAAGAAGCTCCCGACAAGAGACCCTAGAGGGTAAAAACGCATCTAAAGAACAATACATTAATAAGATCATGAAAACGCCTGTTATGAAAAAAAGCGGAAGCTCGCGAAGAAGACATATCGTGATAAAGAGTCATAACGGCAAAAAGAGTCGCCGATTTAGCATCATGTCAGACTCCTCGGATGAGGCCAGTGATTCTGGCTCTGAGAATGGTAGCGAAAGCGATTCAGAGTCGGGGTCAGATTCTGGCCCAGATCGCCATCTTTTGATATCCGCAAAGAAAGAGATGGATGCTATAATATCAAGTAGCTCGGAAGAAAGCAGAGATGATTCTTCGTCCAGTGATGATGATGCCGATTACGTTCAGTTGACCAGAGAAAATAAAGCAAAGGCGATGAAAGCTGTTAAAGCTCTAAGGAAATCTAGGCAAGGTATCCCGGAAACTTTGAATAGCAATCAGGATTATGAGGAACTCGATGACGATATTGTAGATGCTGTACTGGAAAGAGAGGAGAAAAAGATGGACAATTTGACAAGTAATGAAGAGGATTCTTATAGCAGTGACGATCAAGTCGCCGATTTCACGTTCGATTTCTCTAGCAACGGGAATGAAGAGTTCAAGCTAATCAAAGGAGAGCAGACAAGAAACAGCTCTTTGAGCGATGAAGACATTGGAGAAGAGGTTGATCTGGGAGTGATGAAAAATGCAAAGATTATTGATGAGATAATGAGTTTGGATGTACCGAAAATTGATGATAATGATCTTGATTCCGATGCAGACTACGAATTTGATAAGGATGACCTGATCCAGACATTGCAAGCCGATAACGACGAGCTAGAATTGCAGACTTTTGGGAATAGCGACGATTATGACTTTTTATTACCGAATGACGATCCATTTTTCGAGGATGATAATTACCTGATCCAAGAAGAGACTGCTGCGTTGGTTGATGACTACCACGACCAGTCCTCTTCGAATGAACGTTCCGTTACGTCGGTGTATGAAAAGCCAGCTAGTGTCGATCCCTCCAAAGAAAAGATCTCTAAAAGTGTAAGGAAGAAAGGTGGAATGACATCTGGAAATCGCCAAGAAAGAAGTTCTGACTCAATGAATGACAAGGTGAAGTATCTTCCGGCTCCAGATGATAGTGGTGAAGACGAAGATGAAGTAGAGAGTGACTTGGATCTCACAGGTTACGGAAGAATATTTGCTAATGATTACCATAGATTTCCCTCGAGACGAGGTGCAAGTGTCGTTCCTGTCAGCATGGTACCAACCGACGAAGAGGATGAAGAGGATGAAGATGAGGACGAAGGAGACGAAGACGATGATGACAGTGAAGACGACGACGACGACATGATGCAATACTTTTTCTCATCTGATGAAAGCGAATCTGAGGATGAGCATGGAGGAAGTGAAGGTGAAAGCAAAGAGGATTTTGGCTCTAAACTAAAGGACACTACTGAGAGTGGAGACGAGACAGATGAAGACACAACGCTTCCAGTGAAGTCTGGCAAGAAACTGGGCAGCAAGTCTGCCAAAGAGGTGCTCTCATCTTCAAGAAACAACTTCCGGGCTCCCACTCTGGGAACTTTTGTCACGTCTAAAACCAAAAAGCCTTTCAGCATTATTGATGGATTTTCGACGAGATTTTTGCATCCCAGTCAGGATAACCGAACGTCTATCTTGAAGGGGACTGGCCGCGCTCCTACACGCCGGGGTGCCGGCAAAACGGCCTCAGCCAACCTGCTCCAGCACCAAACACCACCGATGGCACTGGATGAACTACTGAATGTCAGCGAGTTTGAGGACGACAATGAGGAGCAGTCCATTCCTTTAGATTGGGACTCGCTCAGTGAAAAACGCATTCCCTTATCTGCGTTCCGGAATAAAGGGGTGGTCCAGAGTGGATACAATGCGGTTCTTCATGATGCCACACGCAAGTACTCATTCAACGGGCACAAGCGGAAAAGCAGCGCCAAAACCGCTGTCGCTGCGACCACAGGTTCCAAAAGGAAAGGCAAGCGGAGCAGCAAAATGTCTAAGAATATAACTGACATGGGAGATGAATTTGTGATAGCAGCAGCAGCACGCTCGTTGAAAAAGGCTGCGAAGAAGCTGTCCAGACAGACGATGCTTCACAGACAAACTGTTGCTGAGGCTCAGGCCGAAGGACTCAGAAGTACTAAAAGCGGGCTTTTCAGCGAAGACGTCTTGAACGACGTTGAGGCGGTGCTTGTGGATATTGGGGCCAATGATGATCTTGGGTTTCTCTTTGGGGACGAGTAAGCTGGAGCTTAAGTTAGTTGAAGATAGTTAATATTAACAACACCGATAAGATACACAGGAGAGATGATATCTAACAAAAAGAGGTGAAAAAATATATGGGAGGTTTATTTAACAATTTCATCAGCATCGAGGAAATTGGTTAGTCTTGTGCTGAGGTCAAGTTGCTGTTTCACACAGGACGCAAGGTACTCCACTAGTAGAACATCGTTCGTATGAGTCTCAATAATGGCGGCGACGGTTTTGGCGCTGAAAGAGTTTGGTTTGAGGTTGAGGTTTGTTAGCAGGTTTTTCCCCAGTTGCTGGTCTCCTTCAATCTCACCGCTTATCACTCCGCTTACGTACGCACGCAAAGTTTCGAGCAAGGAAGAGATCTCGGAGATGGAGCTGCTGAGTTGCACCAATTCGCTCTGGCCCGACATTGAGATTGCTCTTGACTCCTCCTTGGATCCTTTACTCAGGAACTTCAGTGTGGTGAGCTCGGTTTTGGAGTAGACGACTTTGTTGGGGATGGGAGCAAACGCAAATGAGCCAATCTTGTCGATTCCCAGCTGGTATAAGAGATTCGAGCCAGTAGGCAGTCCTACAGGGGATGAGATGTATGTCTTGACAATTGGTGAGATGACGTCCCCCTGCTCATCTTTGGTCTGTAGTGTCAAGTGGAGAGGAGGATGAGGAAAGCAGGACCCTTTCGAGTAGAATTCGTGGAAGAGGCCCGTGAATGCATCCAGGGTGGGGTTTGTGGAGAACCAGCCAATCACCTGCAGTTCAGGGTTGACCCGCTTGTAGAGCTGGTAAGTGGAGATGTGGTGGAGCTCTTCGATTGTGAGTTCCTCGTCTTCTTCCTTGTGGGGCACGATATAACACTCTCTGATCTCGAGCTCTGAGCCATCGTTCGATCTGACACCAAGAAGAGTTCCCACGGTTCTGGTTTTGGTGGTATCTTCCTCGTTGTCCAGATACTCTGACTCTATTAGCTGGAGCAGGGCGGCGGACTGGATGGCCACGTTTATAGGGGAGACCACAGCAGACCCCACAGGCGCGCTCACGTTCGGCTTGACTATGTGCAACACAGGATCCGACATTTTGCAAGGCCAATTATGTGTGTATACTAGCACGTTCTGTAGCAGTCTGACTATAAAACGGTGTTTTTGCAGGTACCTTTCACAGCATCTTTGGTAGCATTTGTAAGTTTGTCTTGCTTCTCACCTTTTCAAGTTGAAGGATAAAAAATTTCAGGTCGTGTATTGACCACACCATCAGCATGGAGCTGTCACGTGACTCTCGATCTGGAAAATTTTCAGGCGCATATAATAATGAAGTGAAAAGTTTCTAAAGTGGTTTAGAAGCTTGATAGAGCAGAGCACAGAGAGAGACAGAGAGAGAGAGAAAGATCGTTAGCAGGTTAAGATGGCGTCCACACAGTTGACAAAACGCAGTTATCGACGACTGGATGTTGAGCCGTTCTACATTGGTGCCGCTAATGCAACATTCACACAGGACGGTTCTCTAATGGCCACTGCGGTGCTAGAAGATGTGGTTGTGATCGATAGAGCTCAGGGCACCGTATTGCATCGTATCCAAGGTGATGGAGAGTTGATAACCACTCTCCAGATGGCTCTGGATGGCTCCATGTTGGCGTTTGTGTCTCAATCTCAACAGCTGAAGATCTTTGACCTCAAAAAGGGACAGATCCACAAAAGCTTCAAGCTTTCTGCCCCATCGTATATTTCCAGTGTGGATGCGACATCGTCGCTGTTCTCCTTCGGTCTCACCGATGGAAGCGTGGTTGTCTGGGACATAGAAGGCTCGTATGTGACACATAATCTGAAAGGACACGGGTCGACGGTCTCTGCGTTGTGTTTCTTTGGAGGGCTACATTCAAAAGACTGGAAACTCGCCAGTGGAGACATTATGGGTACTGTCAAGGTTTGGGACCTTGTGAAGCGAAAATGCCTGAAGACTCTGGAATCACACAGTGCTGCGGTGAGAAGTGTGGCGTTCAACAGCTCGGGTGATACATTTATCACTGGAGCTAGAGACAGAACTGTCGTTGTATACAGCAGTTCAAACTGGAAAGAGATCAAAACCATTCCAGTCGGGCATTCTGTCGAAGCCACTGGATATGTCGACATAGAGGACAAAGAATATCTTTTCAGTGCGGGAGAGGGAGCTGTGTTGAGGGTGTGGGACATAGGTAAGGAGAAGCTGGTGGCCACAAGCAAAAAGCCTTTGGAAACATCGGAAGAACTTTCTGTGATGGAAGTGATCAAGACGGAACAAGGTTTGATCCTGGTATTTTCTGACCAAACCCTTGTGCAGTTGTCCACTGATGTTGATCTCGAAGCAACAAACCTGGTCCCAGCGAGCAGGGTGATGGCCGGCAACCACGGTACTATTGCTGATATCAGATACGTGGGGCCCAACATGGACAAAATAGCTCTTGCCACCAACTCTCCTGCCCTGCGGATAGTTGACATCGTGAACAAGCCACTTGATGTCGAGCTTTATGAGGGCCACACAGACTTACTCAATATGCTCGACTCCACAATTGATGGTCTTTGGCTTGCGACCGCTGCCAAAGATAACACCGCTAGGTTGTGGAAGTACAATGATGTGACCGACAAGTTCTACTGCTATGCTGTTTTCGAAGGGCACACCTCCTCAGTCACTGCAGTGGGGCTTCCACGCAACCCTATAAGAGACCATCCGGAGTTTTTGATCACTGCATCTGAGGATCTCACCATCAAGAAGTGGACGGTTCCTGTGCGGGAGCAGGATTCACCTGTTTTTGTTCGTACATCCGATTACACTAGAAAGGCACACGACAAAATGATCCACTCGATTGATATAAGCCCAAACAATGATTTCCTAGCAACAGCAAGTCACGATAAGCTGGCTAAGGTTTGGGACTTGGAATCTGGAGAAACTGTTGGAATCTTAAGAGGCCATAAACGGGCGGTATACGATATCAAGTTTTGTCTCTATGACAGGCTGATAGTCACGGGATCAGGAGATCAGACGGCTAAAGTGTGGTCTTCCGAAGATTTCACGTGCACCAAGACGTTCCAGGGCCAAGCAAACGCTGTGCAGAGAGTTTCATTTATTTCGAAAAACGAGTTTGTTGTTTGTGCTGGGGCTGACGGACTTATCAGGATATGGGAGCTTGCTAGTGGCGATTGTGTACAGGTTCTGGATAATCACGATAACCGGATATGGGCTCTATCAGTGAAGAATGACGGGGAGGAGTTTATATCTGCCGACGCAGACGGGTCGATAACGGTGTGGACCGATAATACCAGCGAGGTCCAGGCCGAGGAGGAGCAGGACCGGAAGCAGAAGGTTGAGCAGGAGCAATCTCTGACGAATTTCATCAACAGAGGGGAATGGGTTAAGGCTCTGGAGCTAGCACTGGAACTGAACCATCCAATGCGACTTTACAATGTGCTGAGGGAGTGTATCTCCACAAATCAGGATCCGGAATCTCCTGTGGGATCATTGGAGATGGAAGGTGCAATTTCCAGGCTCAGTGATGACAAAGTGTCGCTACTTTTCAAGAGGATCCGGGACTGGAATACCAATGTGAGACATTTCGAGATTGCTCAAAAGGTGATCAAGGCCATTTTGACCAACCGGGATCTGGATGAGCTTTGCCAGATCCCAGGAATAATGAGCTACATTGATGCCATAATTCCATACAGTGCCCGCCACTACTCGCGTCTTGATGATCTGCTTGAACAGAGCTATGTTCTGGATTACGCTATCAACAAGATGGACGAGGTGGTGTAACTTTGTTTTGTACTAATAGAATAGATAAACTTTTTTTCCTTCACCAATTTTTTTCTACTGGTATATGGGAAAATCTAAGACTCGAGAAGTGTGAGATAGAAGACGGGCGCTCTTTTCTTCCCCAAACGTGCCACTTGACATAGAAGAGGACTCTGGATATCATCCTGAGAGTGCTTCAAGGAGGCAGCATTGCAAGAATCAGGAGCTCACGACAGCATGACGACAGAAAGCACAGAAAATAGAGACAGTAGTCCTGGGAGAAACACGCATTCCACTTACAGAGAACGAGACCGCCCCGTGTTGAGTCCCAGCACGCCGAAGACGCCTCTCACGCCTAAGACTCCGCTGACTTCAGGGAACGAGATGCATCCTGAGGAGTATTGGGATGGCGTGGTGGAGATTTTGCCGTGCGACTGGAAATACACCATGTCAGAGCTCATAGAACAATCCCCAACCAGAAAGCATCCTTCAAGCGTCAAGAAGGTGTCCTGGGAGGAGGAAATGCAGAAGCGTGCAAAGGGCGTGGTGTACTTGTTCAAATGCTGTCGCCAGCTGAGACTGTCGCGGTCTGTGGCAATAACTGCGTCGTTCTATCTGCATCGCTTCTACATGAGACGAGACCTGATAAGCTATCACTACTTTGAGGTGGCGGCCTGCTCTCTTTTTATTGCCTGCAAGGCAGAAGAGTGTCGACGGAGGTTGTCTGATATTGTGAAGATCTGTGCCAAGACCGCTCTCCAAGGAGCCCCCTCCGAACCCATCGACGAAAATTCCAAGACTTACTGGAAGTGGAAGGACATGCTAGGAAACATGGAAGAGGTGATACTGGAAACCTTGTGTTTTGAGGTTGCTATTGATAACCCGTACAAAGAGTGTATGCGCGTATTGAGGGTTGAGGATGAGACTCCAAGACCAGATATATGGCAAAATAACTTCAAAAGCATATTCATAGGAAGCACAAACATCTACGAGTTGATCGCTCGCGTCCCGCTCATACTGTTTCATGACACCAATACTATCACTGCGTTGGGACTAGTTTTATCTACCATCAAAGAAGAGATAGTCGTCTCGGAAGGGTTTTTGAAACGGGAACTAGGAGTCACAGGAGATCAGGTCTGGTTCTGTTATCGGGACCTCGTTGAGTTGAGTAAGCCATTGAAATCGCTTGACAAGGCTTTCCAGATTCTCTCGTACATCCCAGATGTATCTGAGGATGACATTAACAGGGTCTCTAATTCACCCGTGGACTAGAATTGCAGATCCGTTTTCCCTTAGGCGCCATAGGGTTTTTTATTGATATAAAAATAAAAACCAGGGACAAGTATACCTAGGTCTTTATTGAACCATTCTTTTTCCGTTGAAGAACATTCAGACTCTACGTTTTGGGAGACTGCTACAGAGATCTTAAGATGAGTGCCAAAGCCAAGATCAATATTGTAAGATCAGCAATTTTCACCAAACAGCGCAAGAGACAGTACTAACAGGTCTGCTTCGGTAGTTAACCGCTGAGGAAATTCGCCAAAAGAAGTTTCTAAAGAGAGGACTCCAGTTGAGCATTCTGGTTGTAGGCCAAACAGGAACTGGTAAATCAACGTTTGTCAACACCTTGTGCGATGAGGATATCATCACTACCAACCGCCCTGCTCCTGCAGATTTAACTATCGAAACGCATAGTGCTACAATCTACGAGGGCGGAACCCGGATCAATCTCGATGTGGTTATGGCGCCAGGCTTTGGTGACTTTATTGATAACAGGGAGTCCACAAAGGTTCTCTCGGAGTATATCGAGGGTCAGTTTGAGAAGGTGTTGAGCGAGGAGTGTCGGATTCAGAGAACGCCAAAAAACACCGATTCGAGGATCCACGCTGCTATCTACTTTATCCGGCCAACAGGTAAGGGATTACGCGAACTGGATATCAAGTGCTTGAAGGAGCTGGGCAAAAGATGCAACGTTATTCCTGTGATTTCCAAGTCAGATGTGCTCACCGAGGAGGAGGTTGCGCTCAACAAGAAACTAATCTTGAGAGACTTTGCCTCCCACAAGATTGAGATCTACGATTTTTCCACGTGTTTTGCAGACCTAGAAGATGAGGAGGAAGATGCTGGTTCTGGAAGTGTACAAGAGCTGGTTCCTTTTGCAATAGTATCGGGTACAGACAGGGCCATTATTGACCAGAATGAATACAAGGTGAGAAGGCTGCCATATGGAATTGTGAGAGTTGATGACCCATCTCACAGCGACTTCATTGTTCTGAGAACATGTCTTTTGGGCGCATGCTTGCAGGATCTGAAAGACTCGACACATTCTGTGTTCTACGAAAAGTACCGTACTGAGAAGCTCTCGAGAAGCGCTGCAACAGCAAACTACATGAAGCCTGTTTCTAGAGGAAGCAAGCCTAACAGTTCTGGGTCTCTACTGGACCGCCTCAGAAACAATGTTGGGTCTCGCCAGTCGAGTCTGATTTCAGCTGGTATTCCTGAAGGAGTCGTCAACTAGTTACAAAGATGTAGGCTCCCGTCCTCCGTTTCTTAGTAGTGGAAGATTAGCATAAAGAATAATTTTTTCACCCTCATTAGCATGTAGAAAGAAAAAAAACACGATCCAGAGATAAACAGATGTTGATCTCTGCTTGGTGCTGAAGAGGAGACCGTTGTATATACAGTGGAGTAGATCTCCCACCCGCGCTGATGTCACTGGATACAGGGAAGGCGGGCTTTGAGAGCGATTGCAGATACAGGGACGCGCAACTTGTCCAGCTTCAAACATATATACAGCCAGACCTGGAAGTACTCTCGCCGTCGTTGATCGTTGAGGGAGTGTCTTCTACAGGCAAGACATATACACTGACACGATATCTGGAGCATCTGGGTAGTAGCGACGGGGTATTGTACGATGTGATCCAGTGTGAATACTGTTTGACGAGGAAAAGGGTTCTACTCAAGCTTCTACAAGGAGTCATTAGAGTCCTTGGCCTAGATGAAGAGAAGTTCGCCGATATTGTAGGAAGATGTGATGGAATTGCCAACTTTGTGGAGATTTTGAAGCGGATCATGTACCACAGCGAACTGGAGAGCCATAACAAAGCTGCTGCTCGAAAACCCATCGTAATTGTTCTTGATAGGGTGGAGAGACTTCTCCCGAGCGAGAGTCCCAGTGAGTTGTGTGCCGCTCTTGCAAGGGTCCATGAGCAGGGAGGCCTGCTCAGTAGGTTCTGCTTCGTATTTGTGGTAAACCGAGCGGATTATCTGGGGATCCAAACGCTGGCCCTCCCCCTCATTGAGTTTGAGCCCTACAGTATGACAGAGATCAAGGCCATACTGATGAACAATGTTCTTGAGACTGAATGGCTAAGAGAGTCAATCGATGCCCTGGGTACGGATATCAGCGTTCCACAACTGAGGCATTTTGTGAAACAGTATATCGACTTGATGATCGACACATATACCTCGTACATGAAGCCAGATATCAACTTGATCCTCCCTGTTCTTACCAAGTTGTGGCCCCTATTTTACAAGCCATTGCTCAAGACGGGCAGGATCGAAAACCAGGTGAACGATGTTTACACTACGTACAGACGCAACAGGTCTATCATGCAGAGCGAGTACGGACTAGTGGATGATATAATGGGCCGAGATGAGGAGGAGCTTGTTGAAAATGCTGCATCTAAGAAAGGTAACTATGATCTTCCCGCCAGAGCGAAGTTTATATTGATTGCGTCTTATTTGGCATCCTATGATGACCAGAAGTATGACCTGATTCTGTTCTCCAAACAGCGAGACGTCAGAGCTAACAGAAAGGTTCGACATTCAAAAAAGAAGGCAAGCAAAGGGTCCGACGAGTTGAGCTCTAGAATGTTGCAGCCGCAGGCTTTTACATTTGAACGACTTCTGGCTATCCTCCATGCTTTACATGAGGCCCACCGGGAAGAATTCGAGTTGCTGGATGACGTGGAACTAATGAGTGAGCTGGCCACGTTCTCTTCTCTCAAGTCTATTATCAAGCTGAAAATTGGTGACACTATTGGAGGCATGACCAAATGGAAGTGCAATTTGAACTGGAATCTGATCAAAAAATTCTCAGATGACGTTGGGCTTGAGATCGAATCGTATCTGATTGACTGATCTCACCAGATATCGGAGTCGGCTCCTGTTATACCGGCCGTGGGCATTTCTCCTGCTACCTGTTTTGATAGGGGAACGAGTGACCTATAGAACTCGTTCTCTCCTAGAGCATAGCTTATAGGAAGGAGTTTTGCTGTTGTTTTCTTCAGGATCTTTTCGTATTCAGAGACGTTTGTATCGCTGTTTGAGGTTCTCACCAGATCATTTTCAAAGAGACTCTCTAGAGTCATCTGTATTTCTTGTAGATTTTTCATCAATTTCTGGTTGTCCCTGGGTTTAGACTTCGACTTATCGCTAATGCTATGAACGCTGGGATTCTCCACTTGTGCAAGCCAGTTCCTGACAAGACCACGCAGCTGTCCCACTAGCAGAAATCGCTGGAATCCAGTTTGGAGTCCCAGCTCTTTACCTTCTATGAACATTTTTCTTGACCCCTCTATCTGACCCTGAGCGAATCCTTCCCTGTAGTATTGGTCTTCCAGATTCAGCAGACTGTCGAGGTCGAAATCCTCAGCATTTTGTTCTTTGACAGGCATTAATATGAGCGGTGTTTTTGAGTATCGTTATCAAATATAAGTGAGAGATCGTGAAAGAGTCTTATGTCAATCTCCGATATAATATGTTTCTAGTATAGACTGAGTAATTTTTTGCATATATTTTATCTGGTGTCAATAATTTTGGAAATTGTTTCTTGAATGAATGTACAGTTTTCATTGAGCATAGGCTGACAGCTTGGAGTGTTTAGCTGTTCGACATGACCAAGTCTGCAGACGAGGACGACGCAATTCTTTTGGAGGATGTGGTGAGCAAGAAAAGCAGGCGGAACAAGGTGTATACGGATGTGTATGAGAGCGACACTTCAGGAGAAGACTTTGAGGAAGAAGATCAGGAACGAGACCGTTTGGTTGAGCAGGCCAGTGACGATGAGGAAGGAGACGTGAAAGTGCGACCTCTGGATATGGACGAGTTCAACAGACAGCTGAAAGAGGATGAAGAAGTAGGAGGTCTCTCTGTGGAGAGCGAGGGAGAGCAGGAGTCTGGCTCTACTGACGATGACATTGTGCGATACTACAATGACCAGGAGAATGAAGAGATTATGCAACTTGATCGGAGGAGGATAAAGAAGAGACGGGGGCCTAAACTTGAGGCGTTCAATCTCGAAAAGGAGAACAGAGAAGGAGTATTCGATGAGTTTGGTAACTATGTGAGGAAGGTAGGGGGCGGCACCACGGATGGTTCTGATGACGGAGGTGATGTGGAGGAGATGGATATGTGGCTTGCCAAAGTGAGTAAAGAGGATATGGAGCGAGCACGACTAGCCGAGAACGGGAGAAAACAGCGACAGGTGCAGCAAAAAAGTAAACTGGACCGGGCTGGCGTGATGGAGACAGGAGCGCGAGTTGTTTCGAGGCTGGAGCCCGTGGAAACTGTGACGGAATATCTTCAGAGATTGAACTCGGAGGTAAAAGAGTGTCGAAAAAAAGGAGATGCTGATGGAGCGAGATCTGTGAAGAAAACGATCCAGGATTGTATGGACGATGTGGAAGCTCTTGCACAGAGTGGTCTCGATCCTTATGAGCAGACACGAGAGGAGCTGATGCGACGGCTGGGTTTGACTAACACTGAAAACCGAGCTAAAAAAAGACGGTTATCTGATAGTGGTGAGAAAAATGTGGGGGAGAATAAGGAAGAAGATCGGTGGGAGTATCGGTGGAAAACCGACGCGACTGGAGAGATATATGGGCCGTTCGACGCGTCCACAATGGACGCTTGGAAAACCACGTACTTCCTCGAAAACGCAGCTGAGGTGCGGCGGGTGGGTGCTAGGGTGTTTGAGGACCCGGATCACGTGGACTTCATTTCTTCCGGGTGACGGGAAAAACAGTTATTATGTGGTGCAAGGATTTCCCGTATCCCCGTGGGCTCCCATATCCCCGTCAGTCAGAAAGTGCACCTTTCAGCCGCATAGAGCATTCTCCGGGGTAGTATGACCAACCATTCACTACTACAATAAGACAATAGTGGGCAAATGGGCTAGCACGGGGAGACGGGCTATCTTTGCTGTGCGGCTCATCGAACGTGATGAGTGGTCTGTTATACTAGTGGTATATAAGGGGAGGATTCTGCAGATGTTTGCTGTCACTATTATGGTACTACCTTCAGGCATAAGCGAAAGATACTCACAACCGCCAAACGATATTATATACAACACAACTTGCGCAATGACTACCCCCGTGAAATCCATACTCTCTCTCAAACTGGGCTCTAAGTGCTTTGTCAGCCTGCCAAAGTCCACCTCCGGGAAGTACTTTGCCTCTTATACCAGACCGCTCTACTCGTACCATGACATGTACAACCTGGAGCATCCTATTGATAAGCTGTACAACCAGACCTCGGGTTCTGGCTCTCACATGGTCAGCAACAACGGTGGCTCTGGCGAGATTGCTCAAAGCTCTATGACGTATATCAAGAACACTTCGAGCTCCCACCCCGCTGATAGCTTCACAGATGACTCAGAATTCGTGCCTATTGTTACGACTGCAAGTTATGGGTCTGTGAGTGGCGCAGGCCACATTCTGGTTCATCACGAAACCTCGGGCTCTGACAACGCCTGAATGACTATGCATTTATAATGACCACTCGCGGTATCGGCCTCCTGGATTGGGGCCACATATACCGCTTCACGATATGTTTCTTCTGTAAAGTTTGCACACATTTAATGAACGAAATGCTTTTACTATATTCTATCTCGACCCTGTAATCAATCACATCAATGGTAGCGCCTTAAACTGCCGTCTGTATCAACCACTTTATCAAATTTTTCATCACCAAGATATCCACCTCCCATAGTGATCAGAACGTGTCGCTTGAACTGGGCAGGAAACTTGGATAGATCGTTAGCGGCATTCTTATTAAGAGGATCGTTGGGATTGGGTTGGAGAAAAAGATGCAGTATTCCAGCGAACACAAGTTGCAGCGTCAATGTAGGCTTCCAGTCATTTCGCAAAATGTTCAGGCATACGTGGCCTTCTAGGTCGATATTGGGATGGTATATTCTTTGTAAACACCGAAACTCGGGAGCCTTGTTGGGATAACTTTCAGGTATCTCACATACAAACTTGAATCTGCCATGAGCATAAAGCCCTTCATCAGGAACTACCGTCAAGTTGATTTTCATAGGATTTCCTTCATCGTATTGTAAGCTAATCTCAGGAATAGGCTCGTAGTCTTGTAAGTCCTTCTTGGTACGTATATACGCCACAGACACAGACTGAGGAGCTGTTTTTTGTGCGTTTTCCTTTTGGAGCTTTTTTAACTTGAGCTATTGAATCTCAAATCAGAGTCAGTAGCTTTTCTTTCTAGACTTCTCAGGGATACTCACCATTTGCGACGGTCTGTATTTCAATCCACCCCTTTTGAGTAGGTGCTTTACTATACGTATTTTCCATCTTCCTTGTTCGCCATCTATGTAACACTCACTCTCTTTACATTTCTTCTAGATTTCAACAATGTCCTTGAAAGGTGTGAGGGTTGGCTAAGGTCTTCCATACACCATCAAATTTTTTAGTAAAAACACACCACTAAAACAAACAAATCGAGGAGAAAAACAAAAGGTAAATAAAGTATGCTACAAACACGAGACAAGAAATCGGCTAATAGCAGAAGCATCTCTCGCAAGCATTAACTGGAGTGCTTATTTCTCCGCTATACGAAGTTGAAGTGTTTCAGTTGGTGGATCTATTTATTGCGTGAAAGGTACCAACCTGCTGTGCTGGCCAAACTGCATTCAGATCAGGACTTTAAGTCTATACAATATGTCAGACCAAGATCAACTGTCTAAGCGAAATTCTTTGCGTACGAAGATTTCCACCAATGATCTCAAACACCAGCTTTTTGATATCCAGCAAAAGATCAGCAACCGGAAGTCTGGTGCTGCAAAAGAGGCTCCGACTGCTCCCTCCACAACATTCCTCAAAGATCAGTCCAACATTATCCACACCAGCACGAAGCGAAACTCGTCACATTTTCCAGGGATAGAAATGCATTCACCCCCACTTGCTCCAGCTGGATCGCGTATGGACTCCTCAAAGGTAAGTTGACTTACAGTTCATTTGTTAATGTATCTGATCATGTACTAACCAAAGCTATAGCTAGAGAGTCTCAGAATGGGTAAAACAAATTCCACCCGTATAACGCATCATGCTAACAGCAATTCCAATACTAACGTGGATTTCTTGAGCGATCTCAGTGATGGACTGCTGATTGAGTCCAGAAGGATGGCCCATGAGAACAAGCAGTTACAAAAGATGATTCAAGAAATACAAGCCGATAATGAATCGTTTACAAGACAAGTCAACAATCTTAGTTTGCTGAACAAAAAGTTGAGCGAAAAGGAGGTGTCCTCCAGCGACAGAATATGGGAATTGGAAAGCGAGCTTTCTGCGATCAAAGAAAGTTCGGACAAAAACATTCTGATGCTGTCTAAAGCCAATAAACAAGGCACCTTGTCCAATGTTGAGATAAGCGAGCTAAAATCACAGCTGGAAGCATTCAAGATCCAGGCATCTGAATCTGAGAAATCTTCAAATGCAAAAGTGTTGCAACTCATGAAAGATGTGAAAGAGTTGAGGGAAAGAAACTCAAATTTGAACGACGAAAATGATGAGCTCCAACTTCATCTTGAACGCCTTTCCTCAGGGCTTGATATATCCAGGTCTCCTATACAGGCTGCTGTTTCAGGAATTTCCGTTAAGGATTCCAGACTCAAACCTGATGATGAAACCTCCTTGATTCTTGATCCATCTGCAGCTCAAGTAAATGAAGTATCCGAGAGATTGAGCGAACTTGAAAACGATACTTTACGCTCCAACTTAGCGTATTCACACAAGGTCATCTCTGACCTTAGGCGCGATTTGCTTAATCTTGAAACCATCAATAAGCAGCTTGAAGAACGATTGTCGAGTGAGCAAACCAAACCCCCCGTTGCACAAACATCATCAATTCCAGATGGGGACGGCCTGGAAAAAAGTATGACCTCCTTTGACAATGTCTCTCCATCTAATAAATTGAGGGAATATGGTGACTCTCAGAGCTATAATACTTGGGATAATTTTAATGAGTCCTTGGATGTTGATGACACACCTAAGCTTGTCAAATTTATGGATATGACGTCAACAAGTGAATACGATTTTTTGGAGAGCGATGCATCTCCCTCTCGGTCGGCTAGAAAACGAGTTCTTTCTGATGAAATTTCTGGTTTAAGAGGCTCCGGTGCCGGAACACCTTCTAAACCTCTGTCTAGGGATGAGATTCAGCTACATGCGTCTGGGTATGGCCTGAAAGTTATGCCGGCTGAAGAATATGAAACATTATCATCTCTTCGAGATTTCGGAAGTCAAAATAAGCTGGTAGTTCAACCACAGAGTTCAGAGAACGCTATCGTTGTCCCAAATGGGACTACAGAGCTGAAACATCGGAAGGCTCGATGTGCTCAGTGCGGTTTAGTTGACACCCCAGCTGATGAAACCAACCCTGAAACTCAACCGGCGTGGTCAGATTTGGGACAGACCCGTGAAAAATTGAAGAACGCTGAATCAAAGTTAGAAGTCATGACAAAATCAATCGATAACCCTGATCTAGAGTATCTGAAATCAAACATCATCAACAAAGGGTTTGTTGTTCTGAAGAGAACAGAGTACAACTCAATCAACTCAGACCTGGCTGAAGGTTCAAAGAAGATTGGCATTTTGGAGGAAGATATTCAGCAAAAAACAAAAGCCCTAGAAAATGCACTCCTTTTGCTAGAAAGGCCCGATCTCGATTTTTTGAGGAAAAGAGCATTGAGTAACGGTTATACTTTAGTGTCAACTTCTGAGCAGTCTAAACTTACTGACGACATTAATTCATTGAAACTCTCACTTGATCAAAAGGAAGCAGCGCTGCATCAGATCGTTGAGAAATATGAACATCCTGATAGTGAGTATATTGTGGAAAAAGCACAGGCCTGTGCTATGATCGCAATCCCAAATGAGCAGTATAAACTCCTGGTGGGCGCTGGTAACAACAAGAGGGAAAGTCCATTTATCTCTTCTAAAAGTGAGTTGAGAGATGCGGCTAAGAGACTCAAGTTGGTAGCTGTTGATGAGCAAGAGTATGAGAGACTTAAAGTGCAAGACTCTGAAAGAGCAGAGCTGGAAAATGAATCACTCAAGGAGCGTAATGTTACTCCAAAGTCTAAGTCCTCTTTTGGTGTACTGGCTCTGAAGTCGTTCTCAGAGGCTAATCCTTATAATAAGAGCTCACCTGTCACTCCTGGATCAACTAATATATTTCCGGCTTCAGAAGTGAGTGCAGCAGCTGCTGCTGCGCTTGCTACAATTTCAGCTTCCCCCACCAGAAATCGTGGTATTGACTCCACTGAGACAGTTGAGAGTATCAGAAGAAAGTGCGCCGATTTGGGATTGGTCGCTTTATCCAGCTCTTCGTACGATAGTTTAATTGTTTCCTCGAAGAGAGCTTTAACGAAGGTTGAGCTGACGGATAGAATTGAAAAACTGGGCCTGTTAGCCGTTTCAAAAGGTGAATTTGAACAGCTTCTCGATATCATTGGGTCCCAAGGTGAGCAATTCCACGAAGTTGCTAGAAGACTTGGAAACATGGGTCAGAATAAGCTCAAGGCTGAATTGACAGAGCTACGTGCTTTAGCAGATCACCAGTCTAGAACCGCAAGTATGTATGAATCACCATCTGTCGAATACATTATGCAGAAAGCTGAAGACGCCGGGTTGGTTGTTATTTCTGCTGAAGCAGCAAAGAGTGACAGTGATTTGAAAGTGAAGGAAGTTGAAATATTAGAGTCCGATTTGCTTTCCTCGAAATCTGAGATCGAATCATTAAGAGCACAGCTGGAAAAACCTAGCATCGAATATTTGGAGGAAAAGGCAAAATCTTACGAGGTCACATTACTATCTATCAAAGAGCAAAACCTTTTGAGACAGGAAATTCCTTTGGAGAAGCACGAAGCTAACGCCAACAAAATCAGAGGTTTGGAGCAGGCTGTAGCAGACAAGGAGTCTAAAGTGGCACTCTTACAACAACAAATTGATAGTCCAAGTGTTGAGTACTTGACTGAGAAGGCCTCTCTCCACAGTCTGAAAGTTGTTCCATCTTCACAGTATCATAAAGCGAAGGAAGAACTCTCCAATACAACCGAACTGCTGTCTCAAAAGACAAAAGAGTTGGAATCAATGAAGTCGAATTTTGAGAATCCTACTGTGGACTATCTAAGAGATCACGCAATTTCTGCTGGCTTGATTTCTATTCCATTGAACGAGCACGCATCAGCAAAGGCAATGTTGAGCGCCAAAAGCCAGGAGCTAGAGCTTGTTTCTAAGGTTCTCCATCAAAAAGGACAAGAAATGAAACTTCTTCAAGACAAGCTTGATATAGCTGTGCGGGATTTGGAATCTGCTGAAGAAAGGCTAAACAATCCCGACATTGACTATGTGAAGAGTGCATCCGGACGTTATGGACTGTTGACAATTCCTGTTCAAGAACACTCTGATTTGAACAAGCAAATGAAATCGGTCCGTGGAGAACTTGAAGACAGAAATAACCAAATACTAGATATTAAAGAAGAGTTGCAAGCTGCAAGAGATGAACTCGAGAATGTCAAAGATGAACTAAAAGCTAAAACTTGTCAGATCGAATCTATGGTTGACGAAATGGACAAACCAAGCACAGGTTACTTGACGAATAATTCGGAAGCATACAACCATCTTCTGGTTTCTGCCGAGGACGGTAAACCCGGAACCTTTAAGGATGCAGCGCTTCAAGTGCTCAACGAGAAGATTGAACAGCCATCGAAAGGACCTCTGGTTGGAAATCTCTCTGAGATGGGCTACTCCATATCAAGCAGTGACTCTCGCTCAAAAGATGCCGTTACGATTGCCAACAGACAAAGTGTATATTTGGATGCTGTGAGTCATCAGTCTGATTCAGATGCTGAGAATATTTGCACTAACTCTAATCCATCAGATGAAGGTAACAGTATTGAGTGGCTTGAAGAGAAGGCCACTGAATTGGGGTATGCTCTTGTTCCCCTGAATGATTTGGATGAGGGTGAGTTGACCTCGATTGAAGATGCGGATATAACTGTAGCCTCCCAGGCACAAACAGCTGAAGCACAAGTAAAGAAGATCAACCCGACGACATTTGAGACGATCGGTAAAGATGAATTGTCAAGAACTCCTGATTACCAAAAAGACATTGATGTTCCAAGGTTGAAGGAGATTGCTACCTCATTGGGCTTAGTCCTTGCGGATCCTCAAAAGTTCGCCGTTGAGAAAAATATCAAACTGGATATTGAGGAACTTAAGGAGCAGGCTAGAGGTTTGGATTTATATGTTTTGTCGCAGAAAGAGATTGAAGACCTTCCTCGCAAGGGTATAACTGCCGAAGATCTTGCGATAAAAGCTGCAGAGTTACAGCTAACGTTAGTGTCTGAGGACGAGCTCTCTAAGTTGAAGCAAAGCAAACCTTTAAGTTCGAGCAGCTCGAATACGATGGTGAAGTCCCAAGGCATGATGCTGATACCGGAATCCCGTTTCGTCGCAACAACAGTGTCCCGCACTCCTGATCCAGAGAATGTGGTGGTTATACCGTCAACATATTATAACAAGCTGATGAGAAGCCATGAGTGGTACAAAAACAGAAAGTCAGATGATAATGTCTCGTCTAGCGCTGGAGATCCTACTGTTAGATCGGCGGATCCCGGCCTTCGACCAGTACTTTCACATCAGCTTGAGGACGAATTGAAGCCGAGAAATATGAACGGAAATAACGATTATGCGGAATCTGGCCACAACTTTGTCCTGGCTGATATTGTGAGACAGCCAACGCTGGCCCCATCACTACACACTGTTGGCACTAATATAACCTCCAACAGGGACATGATCGCAGCGATCACTCAGACAATCATCGGAGAATATCTATTCAAGTATTACAGAAAGTTAGGTCCATTTTCTGCCTTGTCAGAAAGCAGACATGAGAGATATTTCTGGATCCATCCATACAGTTTGACCTTATACTGGTCCACAAGCAACCCTGTTCTTGGGGATCCTTCCGAGAACAAGATCAGAGCACTTGCAATATCAGGGGTGGAATCGGTAGAGGATAACAATCCTCTTCCTCCTGGAATATACCACAAAAGTATTATTGTACATTCCAATGATCGGTCTGTGAAGATCACCTGTCCAACAAGAAAGCGCCACAATATCTGGTTCAACTCCCTGAGATATCTGATTGAAAGAAGTGAGACTGACTTTGATGACAATCAGGATCAGGAGGACCAGTATAACGTGTCTTACATGATAGACAAGCGCGTGGAGATTGAGCGATCGCAGTCATTCCGTCACAGCCAGCCGCGCAAGGCGGTCCTTGGATCCTCGAACCAGAATCTCCGGGTCTCCTCTACTCCTGCTCCTCGAAGCCACACGTCTCGAGGACTGTTCGGTTCTTTCACGACTCACCATCGTCGTGACTGATTGATCAAACGAACCCAATGACCAGCGTCGTCGTCGTCGTCGCCGTCCACTCCTAACACCCCTCCTGCTGACGTAAACCTGGCGCGCACGACTTAAACAAGGATAATCTAAAATTTTTCAGTCAACAAAATTTTCAGCACCTGTAACATTTGATTGCAACAAGTACACAAGGAGGACGCGGTAGTTACTGGCGGGTATTTGTGTATACCTCGTGTGATCACATTTCAAGATGCCAGAACCAGTCAAGTTTGATGAGAAAGATGTGGACTTGAGCGAGATTGATTTCAGCGAACTGGAGAGCAAGTACCATGTGGAGGAACCAAAATTGACCCTTGATACATTTGTTATTTGTGACGGAGCTCCAATTGCTCCTGAGTCGAAAGTTCCGGTTTTGAAGAAGGTTCTAGCAAAGCTTTTCGGTCAGTACGGTAAGGTCGTCGATTTGCACATTCCTATTGAAAACGAAAAGACGAAAGGCTACTTGATTATAGAATATGAAAAGGCGGGAATGGCTGATGCTGCTGTTAAACAGCTGAATGGCAAGAAACTGGATGTCAAGCACACACTGCTAGTCAACCATCTGGCCGATGTCGAGAAGTTTGTGTTGAACGATAAGGTGGGCGAAAAATCTGCGGTTTCCGCTGTTGGAGAGTATGAGAGTCACGGGTACCTCAGATCCTGGTTACAGGATCCGAACGGCCGTGACCAGTTCCTCTTGCATTATAATGACGTTGTAGGGGTGTACTGGTACAAGAGGAGCATTCAACCCGAAGAGGCTATTGAACCACGAGCACACTGGACCTCTGCCTTTGTCAAGTTCTCACCTTTGGGAACATATCTGTTTTCCCTGTTTCCTAACGGTGTGCAATCTTGGGGAGGTGCCAATTTCGACAGAATTAGAAGATTTGTTCACCCCGGTGTCAGATTGATTGACTGTTCCACCACAGAGAAATACTTGGTGACGCTTTCACCGGAGCCGATCAGCATTCCTCCAGAAGATCATCCAGCAAGAGCTCAGATACTATTTGGTCCTGAGAGTGAGGGACACAAGCTGGTTATCTGGGATATGCAGACAGGAATTCCAGTGAGAACGTTTGCTCTGCCTCCTAATCTGGAATCCCAGATGTCTATGCCGTGGCCTTTGATAAAATGGTCCTACAACGACAAATACTGTGCCCGAATGGGGCCTGATGCACTAGCCATATACGATACAGAGGATGACTTTTCCTTACTCGATAAGAAATTGTTGAAGGCCGAAGGCATTTTGGATTTCGAATTCGCTCCGGCAGGAGTGAAGTTGGCTACTTCCAGAAAAAATGATGTGCGGGAAACCGTCCTTTCGTATTATACACCAGAATCTGTCAATCAGTCGGCAAGAGTTTCTGTGATAAGTCTTCCATCGAAACGGGTTTTGAGAGCTGTCAACTTATTTCAAGTTTCCGACTGCAAAATGCACTGGCAGGATGAAGCCAAGCTTCTGTGCTGCAAAGTGGAGAGACACACCAAATCCAAAAAGACCACGTTCACTAACCTGGAGATTGTACAACTGTTTGAGAAAGACGTCCCGGTTGATAAGATCGAACTGAAGGAGACCGTGAGCGAATTCCAGTGGGAACCAAGGGGGGAAAGATTTATTACTATATCAAAGCTTGATACTCCAAATGCTAATATTGCTATACCTGACAACGTTGTCTCTTTCTATGATACTGAAAAAGACACCAAAGCTACGAAGGCTACGAATCTGGCCAAGAAATGGCTCTGTTTCAAGACTGTTACAAAGACACACGCGAACCAAATCCGGTTCTCTCCAAAGGGAAGATTCGCTGTTGTGGCTTCCTTCAGTGGGGCCAGTTCATCGAGTGGAGAGCTTGATTTCTACGACTTTGACTTTGACGGAGAGGGAGAGAAGGAGCAGAGCGACAAAGTGTCGTCCAATCTGAAACTTCTGAACCACCATGATTTCAGAGGGCTGACCGCACTGGAGTGGGATCCTTCTGGAAGATTTGTAGCTGGATGGTCCTCGATATGGAGACACCAGATCGAAAATGGATACAAGATCTATGATCTGGTTGGACACCTGAATAAGGAGCAGTTGCTAGACCGTTTCAGTGAATTTGAGTGGAGACCAAGACCACCTTCGCTGTTGAGCGCAAACGACAGAAAGAAAGTAAGAAAGAACCTGAAAGAGTATGCTGCTCAGTTTGAGGAGTCTGACATGATGGAGGCGGACGCTGAGATGAGAGAGCTCATTCTCAAGAGAAAGGGACAGCTTCAAGAGTGGACTTCGTGGAGAAGGGCTGTGGAGAAGAAGATTGCTGAGCTGCATTTGGTTGAGGAACATACGGAGGTGAGAGAGGTTGTCATTGAGGAGATCAAGGAAGAGATTCTTGAGGAGAAGGAGGAGATCATTGATTGATTGGGGTGACGCAATTACATACATAGTATCTGTATTGGAATAATGTGTGCCGCTATATGGTATATTAGAGAGGGCCATAGTAGGTATTTACAGTGAAGTGTGGTTAGTTGCTGACTGCCTTAGTTTTCAGCTGTAGGCCGTGCCATTTGGAGATCTCTTCTTTGAGGAACTCGTTGACTAGTCTGTGTTGTTTGATCATAGGAAGACCTTGGAACTTGGGGCTTTCGATGTTTATCGCGAACATGGACCCGCATCCTCCGGAGATGTCTCTCACCATGAGGTTCTTGGGCTGGAACTCGTCTTCTAGCTTACCGAAGAGCATCGCCTCGTACTCATCCATGACAGGGGTGTTGTAGAATCTTTTAGTGCTCAGGGGATACGCAAACCGGAGACATTCGGCGGCGGTTTTGGACGACGACGACGTCCACGACAGCGCTCCGCGGTTCAGAAGACTAAGACGCAGCATAGCCTGGGTGTGCGACAGGACTCAAGTTGCACGAGAGCATCCATTAGTAATAGCTCTCAGAGAAGTGTGTCTCTCTTGTATTCTTTTTTTTTTGAGGAAGAAAAAAAAGGAATCTTCCAGACACCCGTGCACCACAATAGATAGATAAAACTGCAAGTCGTGGTGATAGTTAGTTAGTTACCCTGCTCTGTGGAGAGAGACTATAAAGAGCGCTGCTCGCACACGGAGAACGAGGCTTGCGGGCCAGTAAGAGCAGTCTGGCCGAGGGAGGTCTGTGTCCTTAGCCGCGGAGGGGGTCTGGATGGGCGGCTGAGAGAGCAGAGAAAGACGCAAATTGTCTCAGGGATCTATCAGATGCCCGAAACGGGTAATGCCGGCCAGAAGCAGCGATTCCAGCGATCCGGCGCTCTGAGCCGCTTCAGGCGGGCGTCTAGTTTCGGACGGTGCGTTGCGGACGCATCCGCACACCAGTCCAGTCTACAGCAGGCTGCCGGGGCAGGCTGCCGTGGCGTGGCAGCTGCAGCGTACGAGAATGGTGATACAAAATTTTTCACTCTACGATAAGTCCTTTTAAAGGAGCAGACAAGTTCCTTAATGTATACGAAACACACAAAATCCCGAGGAGTCGCACGGAGCGCTCCTCTGAGTAACGAACCAAGAAAAAGAAAACCGGATATCAAATAAGCTCGTCGCAAAGGTCTGCTAACGGAGACCTCACGAGAAGCGTAAAACTTTGAGGGATGGAAACGAGAAAAAAAACCAATGTATACTGTAGAACGTCTTCAGCTGGACAAAATACCCCAGTACTGCTCGCAGTTCTTGGCCCCTGGAGCCTTCCACAAGTCGTTGAAAGCGTTGAAGACAATAGCGTCGTTTCCAACGGTGGACTGAATCGAGGAAATAGCAGTCTGCTGGTTCGCCTTGGAAGCAACAGCAACGCCGTTGTTGTCACCAGCAGAAGGCCAGCCGGTCTCAACACAGAAGACAGTCTTTCCGCCACAGGCAGAAGAGACTCTCTGCATCTGTAGGAGTAGCCAGTCTCCAGCACCATCAGGGTAGATGGTGCCGTCCCAGTAGGAGTGGGCGTTGAACGCAATGTAGTCAGAGTAGTCACACAGCGCTGGGTTGTTGATGATGGCAACGTGTGTGTCAACAGAAACAACAGAGCCAGTGTAGCCAGCAGCGCTCAGGGCACTCTTGGCGCTGTTGATGTAGCTCTGGATCTGGCCAGTGGAAGCTTCTCCACTGTTGACCAGCTCGTTACCAACAGAGACTGTGTGAACATCAGACCATGAACCGTAGCTGGACACAGCTGCTGCTATCTGGGACACGGCAGATGAGATGGCACTCACGTCGTAGATACCCAAAAACAGCTTCTGTCCCTCGGCCTTGGCCTGGAAGACGTTCTCGACCTGAGAGCAGTCAACACCATACAGTCTGATCACTTCGTAACCAGAGAGCTGGGCCACATCGGACTTCACAGTGGACAACGACTTGCAGGTTCCGTCAGCAGCGTACGGAGAGTACGTGATTCCCTTGGCACCACTGGATGCTCCTGAGCTGGCTGCGGAGGACGAACTTGGGGAAGCTGCTGCCGCTGCTGTTGATGCAGAAGTGGCAACAGTGGCAACTGCGGTTGCTGTTGCTGCTGCTGCGACAGGGGTGATAACAGCCCCGTCGATACCAACAATGACGGTGGTGGTCACAACGACAGCATCTCTCTTTGCGTGCTCGTGGTGCAAGTGGGCTACAGGCTGGGCCTGTGTGAAAGAGGCTAGGGCAGAAGAAACTGCCAAAGCGTTGATAAGGTTATTGAAAAGCATGTCTTTTGAAGGAAAGTAGAACTAGCGAATCAATTGGACAGAGCTGAATGGCTAAAAGAAAGTGAGTGGTGCAGTAAGGGAGTAAAGGTCAACGTTATTGATGAATAAAGGAATGACTATAAGTTGGTACTTTACTTCGACTTACTGTATATATGTCACGAAGGTATACAAGGAAGGGAAGGAAAAGCTAACACGACCGCAACTGAAGTTAAGCAAAAGAAGAGAAAGAGAATTGACGAAGCGAAACGAAACGAAACATCCCACCCTGAGCAAAAAAAAAAAAACAAATCAACACCTGAGGAATCAGCCAACGCGCATGAACGCCCCGGTGGGCAGCAGACTCTCAGCCCGCGACGCCGCGGTAGGTTCCGCCAGTCCCCGGTACCAAGAGAATGTCCACGCCGCTATGCATAGGGGTAGGCGGACCCAAATCAGACTGCGATTCAGCTCAAGAGGGAAACATAAATAGAGGATTGTCCGTTTTGTTAGGATCCACAGATTTCGAATCTATAAGTAGCCATAAACATCCACACAAGACCCAATTCGGAAGTGTGTTTGACTCTTGTTGTCCGCGGAAAACAATCGCAGCCACAATGCTGTTACCAATCGGGACCCAAAGTCATGTACAATATTTGTTGTCACTGCACTACCTTTCCCAATCTGATAATGCTTTGATTTGAAAAAATCAGAGGCCGGGTAATCATAAAATTGGCGAAACAAAAAAAAAAAACTCCGTAGAGACTGAAATAAATTAGTCGATATGTTATTTAGGTTTTGCTATAACAGGCGTTTAGGGGGATTGAGTTAGAAACTTGCGGTGTACGGATGTAGTATTCTCTTGCTTAAGCATACAGTGCTGTACGTATATATGGCATAGCAGTTGAGATCGTCAGTCATTAGGTGGGAGGAGCGGTGGCCCCGCCAGTAGAGAAGTTCCTCAGGGAATGAATTTCCGGCTTCTTTTCCAGACTGTCTCGAGAAGCTTACGTCTAGGCAGCAGCGTAGGAAACAGTACCATCATCTTGAGATTTTCACCATGTATTGTAGAGCTTGAGCCAGCTGGCTGGCAAGGCCCTGCGGGTGTTGCCGACTCGTTTATGATGAGACTGAGATAGAAGATCACCTGGAAGTTGATGAATCCTTCCACTATGGCAATGTCTCTGATTCCCTCGATAGGAACAAACTGGCTAGTTGTCACTCTTTTGCAGGGGGCTGGAGCTGGACCTCCGGATTTTCCCATAGTCCAGAGAGATGAAAGCACAGCCAGTGCCAGTCCGTAGATGTCACGCTTCACCACGACCGACTCGCTCTGGAGCCCCATATTGGGGATGATAGTAACAGACTCCTCTGTCTCGGAGTCAAATGCGATGTAGGCGTAGTTTGTGATATGATATGCGAGAAGCAGGCAACAGGAGTTGACGACTTGAGGTCCCCATACTCCGGAGAGTAAGTCCGCGCGTTTCGCTGCTACATTTAGTGGCCAAACACTAGCGAGCATTACCTGGCTAGCGGTGCTCAGCAAGCGATGCAAAATGTAAGCGGCCATCGAAAGCGCAAGTAATCGCAGCACGCCTGACCACATGGTTAAAACAACAGAAGGCTGTCTGACAGTGAAGCGGACGTACTTCTCTTCTGTGACGTCTCCCAGCGACGCCCTTGTTCCTGAACTCCGTGGTTCATCCCCCTCCTGGTTCAGTAGATCGGGGTATTTCGATCTGGAAGATTGGATCTCAAGAATGTAGTCTTTCTTCATCGCGACGGCTACCAGTTTCTAGTATAACAACTTCTGCCGCACACCCTCCCTAGTAGCTCTCAGAACATGCAAATCGGTGTTGCGACTCAACAAGGAATCCAGGCCTCTATTTATATCGAAACCCCAAAAACGTCACATTTCTTCTTTTCCTCGTGTAGACGGAGTCATTCTAAACAACCGGTGCTCCATTCAGATGTCTAAATTTTTTCTAAATCATAATTTCCGTTTTCGGAAAACCCACATCTCCATTTCAATTATGATTCAATCTGAACTACAATAGAAATACTATCGTTTAGGGCCAGGGATGACGCCTACAACCTCCTCGTTCTTTCTAAAATCCAGCAGATGCTGTGAGCGAGAACGCAAAGTCACGCGCGATGAGCCTGGTCCAGGCAAGAGGTCCGAAGATGCCCGCGTCAAATCTTCCAAGCGTGCTTTTTCCTTCGCAGCTTTCATCTGCTTCAGTTCAATGTCATGCTTATCCCGTAAAGCCTTGATCTCAGCATCGTACTCAGCTAGTGTCTTGAACTGCTTTCCTGTACGGGACGCATATTCAGCTACGTCTGCTGGCAGCTTGCGGAGCAGCGCTAGCTCAACAAAGTGCGGGTTGCGTCGCTCTTCCGCAGTGAACTTTGACTTCACCTCCCTCCGAGTCCGGTAGGGAAACAGTTGCGCAATCAGCCCAAAGTCCGTACCCCACGTAGATAGTGCCTGGTAGAACTCGGCTGTTTCTTCCGCACTCCATTTATCCACATACTTCTTCTTCGAATACGACCCCGATGTGATGAGGTTCTGATACGGATTCTCGTCTATCTTCTCCCGGTTGTCATCCGTGCCGTGCGTGTGTCGATCCACAACCGTAGACTCAGGATCAAGAACCATCTTCAGATTCTCATCCAGCTGTAGCTGTGGCTGTTTGCGCTGCGAACGTTCACCTTCCTCGGGCGCCTGACTTCCCAATTCCTTCTTTTCTCCGCTCTCCTCGGGCGTGATCTCAGCTTCCAGACTGCTCAACGGAACGCGCATCTCCCTCGCTTGTTTGCGTTTTTTACAGCGCATCTCTCTTTGAACCATTCTTCGCCGATCACCCTCCACAGCCAGATCAAAGTTGCGCGATACCCTTCCAAATGGTATTATAGGCTTGCAGAGCTCCTCTAACGTCACCGTATGGTCATTTATTACAAAGTTCTCAAGCAAATCTGCATCCTCAGCATTCTTTACACGGCTTGCAACATCAATATTGTCAATCACAAAAGTCTCATCCGAGTGTTTCAACTTCTGGTAATCATCGAGAGAAACCTTCATAAGCTTTCTTTTATCAGAATCTATCACAAACTTCACTTGCTTGTTGTGCTCCGCTTTCGATAAGACAGGCATCTTCTGATCAGCGCTCTGCGACGCATATTCAGAAGCCCCATCATTTTCAACAACATTGGTTCCTTTTTGAGTGGCAGTCTCGTCACCATTCCCAGATACAGACTCGCGTGTTTCTGAGTACCTTCGTTTGAAAACGCTTGGAGTGGAACTACCGATAACCCTCTCGCCAGTCTCTCGGCCATGTTTTCCTCTCGCAAGTCGCTCCTTCACAGAGCCAATAGTAGGCCCGCGTACCTTTTTGACAACAGGAACATCAATTCGCACTGCATGGGAACCATCACCAGATACCTGATCCTCTGCTACTGCACTATCGGTATTATGTTCTCCAGATATGGCAGTCGTATTCACATTCTGTATCTTAACCCTTTTTTCAGTAGCTGTAGTCAGTATGAGAGAAGGCTGCATGGATCCCGTGGAGCCTGCAAGAGAAGAAAGTCTAGTTTGACTCGACAGTCCTACATTTTTCAAACTGGCCGTTACAGAGGGACGTCTAGACGAAAGGTTCCGTCTAGGTTCTTCACTCTCATGTGTTGAAAGTCGCCTCACGCTTGCAATGTTGGAGTCGGTTTCTGCCAGCCTCCCGTTTCGAGGCCTCTGCTCGTCCTTATCTGTGTTTGCATTGGAAATACTGCTCGAAGCAGCATCTGGTCCAACTGCTCCTATCTGCGGAGCAATGGTTGTAGACTGAGAATCTATAGAGGATTCCTCAGCTACGTTATCCGAAGTCTCTAGCGATATAGACACACGTTTTCCAGTCTCATTTTGCTGATGAGGTTTTATAGGCCCCGCCTTGAACCTACTTCTCTGCGTGAGCTTCGGCGCGAACCGTGTACCCGATTTATTGACACTGCTCATTTTCCTTTGTCTCTCGTCCCTGTGGAAAGCAACCGGTTTGCGATCTAGTTTGAGAAAAGTTGCCAGAGTACTCTTGTTTCGTTGTAGTACTGTTTATTCTACTAGCACACATGCCAACCAAAAATGTAATAATTATGGTTGAAAAAAAGCATATAACATCCGTACACCGTTTCCGCTTCAGTCTTTGAATTTTTCACTCTGTAAATTGAAAGATCTCTAAGCTCAGTATCAGATCTAAGGAAACAAAAGAGGCCATCAACAGTGTCCAGCAACACATATAAAAAAACAAAGATGAGTGCCGAGCTTGTTGGGTCAAGAGAGTGCGGTGACTGGGTTCTGGGTACTGTACCACTAGGGCAACATGGGCTTGTGGCAGCTACTTCAAACGGAGATTTAAAACTACTTTCCATTGATCCATCTCTGAGGCTCAAGCTGGATATCAAAGCTCACAAAAAATCTGTCAACAAAGTCAGAGCTATAGATGAGAATAGCATCCTGTCATGCTCCAATGATGGAACGATAAAGCAGTGGGACTTCAGGTCAGGTGCGACTCCGGTGAATACATTTCACAACGAGCGAAAGCTGCCGTTTTTATCGCTAGATCAAAGACAAAATCTCCTAGTCTCAGGTACCGAGCTCAGTGGTGCAGACTCAGAGCTGCTTCTCTGGGATCTTCGAAACCCCAACGGGACCTTGCGATGCTATGTTGATTCTCACAGTGATGACATCACGGAAGCCAGGTTTCATCCTGTGCGACCAGAGCTCCTGTTAAGTGGATCTACTGATGGCTATGTGAACCTGTACGACCTGAATATAGCAAAAGAGGACGATTCCTTACTGCAAGTCATCAATTTTGCCTCCATCCACTCGGCAAACTTTCTGACCTCGAGGAGAATCTACACGCTGTCGCATATGGAGACATTTGCGGTGCACGATGTCAACGACACTAATACAGAAGAAATGGTGGAGTCTCTGCCAAAACAGTACGGAGATGTGAGGTATACCTGGGACTGCGAGTATGTGGTGGATGTTTCCGCTCCGGGATACATATTCTGTGGCTCGAATTCGAGAAACGAGCTCAAGCTGTTCCAGTTCAGCCCCACTGAAGAGGACTTTGAGTCTCTATCTTCGCGATGTATTTTATTTCCGGGTGCTCATGGAGAAGAGGTGGTCCGGGATGCTGCAGTCTACGATGATTGCATTTTCACAGGTGGAGAGGACTGTGTGGTGCGCGCATGGCGGTCTCCGACAGCGGTGGAGAACACGCAGAACTGTTTCTTTGGCGGTGATCGAGTTGGCATATCTGGAGAGTCTCAGGACGATACTGTTCCAAGGCTCAAGAGCACGAAAAAATCACATAGAGAGGATAAAAAGAAGAAGAAAAGCAACAGAAATTCCACTAAGATGAGCTCTCGGACCAAAGATAAGCGGTTTGCCCCCTATTAGATGTTCTATTGTATGCAGTATATGTCTGCAAGATATCAGAAGCAGAAGACTACCCACGCCTCAAAGACCTCAATTGTACCCCACCCCGACACCGCTCACCAACCACTCATTCCCTATTCTAATCAAACTATTTATTATAAGCCTCTAAATTTAACCACGACCATTTTTCCATTTTTTGAAGAGTTGAGTTTTTGGACCTGGTTCTTTCTGCACAGAAGGATTATATTCGGTACTATACAAGATCCCGTTATTCATAGACAACTCCCACTCCGGTCAAGATACCCATACTGTGTTTCTGCTGGTGGACGAGCTTTCATGGGATACATATAGGGAAATCAAGTACCAACACATTCCTTAGTATTCTATAGAGGGGAAAACAAGACATTGATACGTCACTAAATCTACCTGTTAGCCGCATTGTCCTCAGAACAGCATCTCTCCACAACAGAGAACCCCAAACAATATAAGGGAGCTTTACAGCATATCTCCCAGTATCCAATTGCATTTCTATGACGTCGGTGGCTCCCCCGACCGCCTACAAGCCCGGGACTCATATCACTGTGGGTTCCCACCAGGTTGTAATCAAAAGATATCTCTCTCAGGGTGGCTTTGCACACGTTTACATTTGTACCATCAATCCTCTTTGGCATAACCAAAGTACAGTGTGTTTAAAAAGAGTGGCTGTACCCGATAAGCCGACGCTAAATGTTCTACGGCAGGAAGTTGATGCTATGAGAAGACTGCAGGGAAAGAGCTGTATCGTCTCCTACATAGACTCTCATGCTGCGCGTGCCTCTAATGGGGTGGGGTATGAGGTGTTTCTGCTGATGGAATACTGCTCCGGAAACGGTTTGATAGACTTCATGAATACCAGGCTGGTGAATAAACTGACAGAGCACGAAATCCTTCAAATCATAGGCGAGGTGACTGAAGGTGTGGCTCATATGCATGCTCTCAAGCCACCCTTGATACACAAAGACCTCAAGATCGAAAACGTCTTAATATCTGCTGATAGACACTATAAGTTGTGTGACTTCGGGTCTGCTTCGCTGCCGCTCAGACCCCCTCGGAACGTGGAGGAATTCGAAACTCTCCAGGAGGATATTATGAGACACACCACACCTCAGTACCGGTCTCCAGAGATGATAGACTTGTACAGGGGACAGCCCATTGACGAAAAATCAGATATATGGGCACTCGGAGTCCTGCTTTACAAGTTATGCTATTACACTACTCCGTTTGAAAGCAATGCTATCAACGGAAATACCAACGGAGGAGGGGGTGAACAGGCCATTTTACATGGGAAATTCTCTTGTCCCTCAAGTCCGCCTTATAGCTCAAGGTTGAAAAACATCATACTGAAGCTGCTGGTGGTCAATCCCAAACAAAGACCAAACGTATTCCAGCTGCTAGAAGAGATTTGCAAGATGAGGGGAGTTCCTTACCCTGGAATACATCCTGCAACAAAGGATTCTCTTCCTGGCAACCCATATTATTTAGATACACTAAAACGCAAAGCGATTCCCACAAACTCTCATTCTGTTGTCAGAACTCAGATGATTCCTCCTCAAACTCACCCTGTGCCACAGCCTGTGAAACAAAGTGTGTCTTCAGGAAACAATAACGACCAATGGGTTTCCCTGCCTGCGAGACGAGAAAAAACTGTGGGGGATACGCCATCCAATGGATATAGTCACTATGAAGGCAGTGAGCTTCATAAATCTGTCTCGGAGAGAGGCCCAGCTCAAAACATGCGATCTGGAACTAAGTCACAATCTGATGATCCATTTGTGTCGATCGATAAGTCTAAGGTGTTAGGATTTCATGGTAATAAATCCTCATCAGAGTTACAGAGACACAGTACTGTGATCAAATCGTCTTACTCGTCAAGAAACATTTCCCCCGCAGATTCGCAGGCAGATGTCCCTAACCATATAGGTCGTTATCAGCCTTCTAAATCGGCTCGCCATCCCAGACCTGTCAGTATGTCAGCTACAGGAATTCGTCAGCTGAATTATCAGAGATCAGGCACTGTGTCACCTATTGACAACATTGTCAATGGTATGTCCAAAGAGGAAGTTGTTGAGTTATCTCCAAACCATCATTACAGTATAGACAGCTCTGTTGATTTCATCAAGAATCTTGCAAAGCCAGACTCAGGCGGTCAGCAAAGAACTGGAGACTCTCTTATGTCCAGACTCCAACATACAGGGCACCGAAACAGATCTAGTATAAGCTCTTTGAGAGATTTGTTGACTGGAGGAAAGTCCAGAGATTCTAGTCGGAACCCTTCATATGGTTCTGCGAAGTCGCGCAATTCATCAACCTCAAGAAGATATAAGAGCCCTGGTCCTCGTAACCCAAGCTCCGATTCTCTAGCAGAGTTTACTTCTATGCGAGATGGTGACTCTGAGGACTCTTCTTCAAGTAGCTCTTCTACAATTGAGTTTACCTCAACTGACACTACGATGAAGTCACCGACGCCTGCTGTGCCTGAACACCGCCCTCCTCAAAGATCCAACTCTATACAAAGAAGAGTCCAGATGCTTCTGAACAGAAAGCAGTCACCTCCTCCACTCAAAACAGCTCATGGCTACGGGAAGTACACAGAAGCCGAAGATGGCGAGTTTTCTAAAAAAACCTATTCCCGACCTAACGAGTCTGCGATGCTACCACCCAAAAGTGTCAAGGTGAACAAATTTGAGTTCAACTCCAAGGATGCCTCTTCGAGCAGGTCATACGTTACGACTGGGAATCATGTCACAGCGAAACCAGCACTCAATTCCACAACACTATCTTCAGCTGATAAACACCGGCCGGTTCCTCCTCCACGACCAACAAAACCGAAACACTTAAGTTCTATTCCCCAAACAAATAAACCAGAATCGTGGAGTAGGACTCCTGACAAAGATAAGCTGATACCAGGTGGTCATGACAAGTCCCCAAGTGACGCTAGCGATACCTATGATGTAGATTCATTGGAGAGACGTTTTTACGAGAAATTCCCTAGTGCATTAACATGATAATAGAGATTTTGAAAGAGCACTCATACTTGTCTAAGATTTAATTATACAGAAGAATGTGGAAAGAAAGAGTTCAGTGTGTGTCTGAGTCACCCTCGCTCTCATCGTCTTCGATGGAATCCGCTATAAACTCACAGGCTTCCTCTAGTCTTTCGTCCAACACATTATCAAGTCCGTCAACGTCTGCTCTTATGACCCTTCCATATTTTTTTCTCGGTCTCTTGGCACCGTTTTTCTCATCGTCACCCCAACAAGGATGTTTAGCCGATGTGAATACTAATGAGTTCCGGTAAAACCAATCAACCACAGACTCATCGATTGAAGAGACAATGGCTCTCAAAGGTGAGACCTTATCAAGGAAGTTTACGGTAGCCTTCACTAAATGGCGAACTTCTCTGTGTCCACACAGATGTACAACTCCATTATATGAGTCTCCAATTCCGATCAGAGCCACTTTGGAAGCTTTCGAATATTGGATATAATTGTCCCACACGTATAGCAGAACGTCTTGAGAAGTGTTGATGTTGTTGTATTGCGCCTCTCCTTTACCCGTTATAGTCACGGGAACGTTGATATCTATGACCCCGTATTTCTCTCCCACAGCCCAGTCAATGAACCTGAGAGATTGGTCTATCACGACTGATGATGCAGCGTCTAGTACCCCCGATATAGGGTCTCTGCGAGCCCAGATTCTAGATGGGTCGTGCACAATGATTATGATTTTCTCCATATCATAAATATTTTCAGTGCATAATACTTGGTCTTGAAGAGAGCTGGACTCTGGCTGCTTTTCGGACAGTATAGGGAGAGATACGAACTTTCTAGCAATGAACAATTCCCTTGATTGATAAGCTCTGATAGCGTCGGTTATTCTTGGGTTCTTTGCAGCAAGCTCCTCAAAAGAAGGCGTTTTGGATTCTTTTATCAAAGTTTCATAGTCTCCCATGATAGTTGGGTTTGCAAAGTCTTGTCCATAGTATGATGGCTTCAATGTTTTCCAGTATCTAGACTGGATTTTAATGACATCATCGATCACCTCGACCGTTTCTGGTTTGGGTATCACGGTTTTGAGTTCTTCTGGAGGTTCTCCAAGTAATACCTTGGCCACCCGAAGGGCGCTATTTGCGATAGAGTCCAAATTGTATCCTCCTTCCAGCACAACACAGAGATTTCCAGCTGCCAAACTTTTGAGATAGTGGGTCATATGTCCGTATCCAGAAGGAGAAACGTGGCATCCTCCTATAACATCACCATCTGCAGCATCAAATCCAGAGGAGATTATCACAAGGTCTGGAGAAAACTCGTGACAAATGGGCATGATTACCTTTCTGAAAGTGTAAATGTAGTCTGCGTCGCCCATACCTCCAACAGGCCAGGGAATATTCACGTTGAAGCCCAAGCCCTGGTTGGCTCCGACCTGGTCTGCGCCTCCTGCTTTGGTTCCAGGGTAATACTTGCCTTGTTCATATCTGTGAAGTGAAATATAGAGTACTCTCGGGTCTTCAAAGAACGCCTTTTGGGTACCATTGCCGTGATGGACGTCCCAGTCAACAATGACGATTTTCCGAACAGATTCTGGGTAATTGGTGAGTATAGTTTTGGCAGCAACTGCAACGTTGGAGAACAAGCAGAAGCCTCCTGGAGCATCGGGCTCTGCGTGGTGACCTGGAGGTCGAACTACGGCGAGGGCGTTTTTGACTCTCCCTTCCACCACTGCTTTGCAAGCCTCTATGGCGCCTCCACAAGAGAGTTTAGCGCTGAGAAGCGAGTCGTTGTTGTAATAGACGGAATCTCCCTTCTCCGTTTCCTTGAGAAGCTCTTCCTTCGTCATTGATTGAGTGCTTTCTATGAACTTGAGATGGTCTGGTGTGTGAACCAGTAGGATTTCCTCCTTGGAGGCCTCTCTTACAGGGATTTTGAGCATCAACTCTCCGATATACTCTCTTCCTGACAGAGTTGGGTCTTGGATCAGGCCATTTTCGGCCAGAATCTTATATATTCTGTAGATTCGTCTCGGATCTTCTGGATGAGGGTCGATGTACTCAAAATAGGACGTGAAGATCTTGGCGTGGTACCGCATCCTCACATCGTAGCAAAGGCCTGTTTTCAAAGGAACGTATGCCAGTTTTGGGTCCACAATTGGAACAATCACGTCTCCGTTCAAGCTGTCGTCCTCTTTTTTTCCTGCGACAAGAGCGTTGTTGTTCTCGGCCTTCACTTCCACGAGAGGCCGCTTGCGATCATGTGACTCTGCGGCGTCTCCACTTTGCGCGAGCTCACACAGGTTCTGCGTTGGACGGGGGTCTACCTCCATTCTGGTTTCCATGTTGTCCAGCCAAACGTGGTGTTTTTTCAACGAGGAAAAAATGCGCTGGGAGGTGCGCTTTTTTCCACTGGTCAAAGACTGTTCGGTGCTTTACAGAGAGAGGACAACGGAACGCCAGCCGGTCTTTTTGCAGGGGTTGACTTCTGTTGATCTGTTCCCAGTTTCGAGTTCTGTGCTGGTTTTGACTTCAAAATTTCAGATGCGCTAGAAACCCGAAACTGATATGGCACAGCCGCTACGCGAAGACGAGAAAGAGTTTTACTGAAAGAGCATTTTCATTATTAGCGTGTGCCATGATGCAAGCTGCACGTGAGCAACAGCGTGCTAGATCGGCTTCCCCATGAGACTCTACAAGGACTCTGAGCAGTTTGTGGCCTCGAATCCCCGGAAAGGATCGCTGCAAAACCGTATTTTTGAAGCCTCAAGAACCGGCCAAATCAAGTCGAACCCCAAACAGGTGTATGCGTTGGTGTCCTCCACCCTCAAATACAAGCCGTTTCTCTCCCAGATCATCCGCAGGGCCAAGCTGGTCCAGCTCGAGAAGAAGGCACGTCTTTCTGAGACGATCGCACTGCTCCTGGTTCACGACCTGCTGTTCTCAAAAGGAGGAAGAATCCAGTCGAAACAGCATCTGTTGAAAGATGCCGTCATTAGAAACAAAACCCGGCTTCATGCCGAACTCATCAAGCTCAAGCTCAAACATGGCGTGAGCGAGCTGCAGGATCTCATCAAAGACGACGATACCCCCACCAGATGGTTCAGGGTCAATCTCATAAAGACAACCAGAGAAAAGGTGCTTCGTGAACTGAGCCATCTCCAGCAGGTCGCCAGTCTAGACGAACTGAGGCCTGGAACCATCTACCACGATGACTACATCCCCAACCTCTTTGGAATACACCCCACAGAAAAACTAACCTCCACTGATGCCTACTTGAAAGGACGGATAATCATCCAGGACCGGGCCTCATGTTTTCCAGCATATATTCTGAATCCGCAACCTGGAGATGTTGTTATAGATGCATGTGCTGCTCCAGGAAACAAGACCACGCATCTGGCCTCTTTGCTGGATAACTCTGCTCGGTCGGTGATTGCTTTTGAAAAAGACGATAAGAGAGTCAAGACTCTGAAAATGATGTGTGAAAAAGCAGGTGGCTCTGACTGCATAACCATCCATCACGCTGATTTCACCTCGACAGACCCAGCAGGTTTTCCAGAGGTGACCGGAATCCTGGTGGATCCTTCTTGTTCTGGGAGCGGGATTTTCGGTCGTGCGTTCGATGAGGATGATGCTGAGGATTCCTGTGATGAAAACCGACTCGCAAAGCTTGCTAGTTTCCAGTTCACAATTGTGCGCCATGCCATGTTGTTCAGCAATGTTCGAAGGGTGGTTTATTCAACATGCTCTATTCATGCCCAGGAGAATGAAAGAGTGGTCGTTGATCTCCTTAGTGACCCGTCAATCAAAAAAAGAGGCTGGAGAGTCAGTGGACGCAAAGATGTAATACCGAACTGGAGCAGACGAGGTATAGTTGATGAGTTCTCATCACTGGAAGATCCAGTGGCATGCGCAGAGGGTTGTGTTCGAGCAGAGCCTAAAATCGATGGAGGAATCGGTTTTTTCGCAGTGTCGTTCGAACGAGACACTGATCTACACTAAAACATAGCAGGAAAAACCAAGTTACTATGGAAGAACTACAAAAAAAGCACTAGAATCTCTTAATGATGTCGTCAATAACCTCCTGAGTAGACGACTTACCGCCCAAGTCCGGAGTCTTGATCTTGTCCTCTTTCAAGTTGGCATCGACCGCCCGATAGATCCGAGAGGCAGCTTCAGGATAGTTCATGAACTCCAACATCAAAGCAGTTGATCTGATGGTAGCAATAGGGTTGGCGATTCCCTTGCCCTCAATGTCGGGAGCAGATCCGTGACAAGGCTCCCCAATAGCAAAGTTGTCTCCAACGTTGGCAGATGGAACAACCCCAAGAGATCCGACTAATGCAGCAGCACCATCTGACAGAATGTCTCCGTAAAGGTTTGGAGCAACAACAACATCAAAGATTTCCGGCTCTCTGAACATTCTGTACACCATTGAGTCCACGATCTGTTCCTTGTACTCAATGGAGCCGTACTTGTTCAAGTTAGAGCTGTACAGGTTCTTGATGGTCTCTCTGAAGAGGCCGTCAGAAACCGACAGAACGTTGGATTTGTGAGTGACAGTGAGCGAAGGCTTGGAGTGCAGAGATTCTCCTCCAAGGTTACGAACAGCTTGTCTCTGCAGAGCGATCTCCAGAGCAATGGTTCCAATCTTGGTGGTTGCCCTCTCTGTGATTCTTTTGATGGCTTCGGCAACCTTCTGGCCGTCCTTCTCATAAAGTCTCTCCTCCTTGATGTACAAGTCCTCAGTGTTTTCTCTCACAATCACCATGTCAACTGGACGTCCGATTCCTTCCACAGACTTGACAGGTCTGACGTTAGCGTACAGTCCTAGTTTTTTTCTAAGTGCCACGATGGGTGAGGAGTAGCCCTGCACCTTGGTCGTTGGAGATGAGACGGCTCCAAAAAGGGCACCGTCACAAGATGACTTCAGAGTATCAACGGTTTCGTCTGGGAGCGCTGTTCCGGTGCTTTTGAACAGCTCAAAGCCAGCCTTGAGGTCTATGAAATTCCATTTCAGGTTGTACTCAGAGGGAAGAGCTTCCAGTATCTGCTTACCAGCGGGAATCACCTCTCTCCCGATACCATCTCCAGGAATAAGACCTTTTGGAAAGTGTTAGCGATAATTGCGAGCCGAAACAGTAGGAGACTCGGATAAACTTACCAATGGTGAGCGTTTTGGCCACAGCACTGGAATAAGCGCGTTTTAGGGATTGTCTGGCGAGCATTTTGTCGACTACGGGCTCAGTTCTCTGCAGACTCTAATGCAATGAAGCTGGCTGTTGGTGAGATTTGGATTTTTTTTTTTTTCTTTCTCTTTCACCAAGAAACTTTTCCGTCTTCAGAAAGAAAGTGAAAAAGTTCGAAACAACTTAACTATTTACTAACTGACTAGAGAGGTCTCTTTCTAGTTTTTCAATTGCACAGCCCAAATCTGGGGCGATCAAAAATCCGGGGAAGTTGAAAAATAAAATAAATAAGGAAGGAATCATCAATCAAAGCGAGGGCCGAAGACCCACTACAGAATCAGGTCGTCGCGCTCCCATCCCACAGCCTTGTGGTTCTTGAGTGTCGTGGAAGGCTGTGGCTTGTCGACAGGGTCAACTTTCAGGACAAACGGGTTTCTGTCGACCCCATTGAGTTTGAGATTGGCAAACGTGTGGTTGACCTCTCTGTGCTTGGCTTCGTCGGCTCTGATGTAAGAGATCAGCAGCTCCATGTTAGCATCGTCTCCAAGCTTCCAGTACCGCTTCGCGATGTCGGGAACTGGGATGTTGTTGATTTCAGGAATAAATCCCAGCTCTATATCTTTGAGGCATCTGCTGTAGGTGCTGACAGCCTCTTCCTCAAGATATCCGACGAACCTGTGGCAGATTTTGGGTGAGAACAGGTAGGAGAAGAAGAAGACGTTGCAGAACAAGCCCTGGGCCATGAACAGGACAGCTCTGGCCCAGAGTCCTGGCTTGGCGATCTGCATGAAAGTCAGCAGATGCATTCTCTCGTTGTACGCCTCATCCCACAGGGTCTCAATGAACGCCTTATCTCTTCTGAGGAGTCTCAGGGAGTGCAAGTGTCTGAGGAATCCGGCCACCGAGCCGGGGATACCTGCCACGCTTTCGAGAATGATGAATCTGGTGAGCCACTTTTCGGTGGTCATTCTCTTTCTGCTTCTGGAGATCTCGATCTGGTGCTGCTCGGACCTAGGCTCGATGTAGCCTGTGAAAAAGTCGAACGAGTGTCTCAGGATCTTGATTCCTGTCAGGGCGATGTGATCCGAGACGGTCTTTGGGGCGCGGTGCTCGAACTTGATGGCCGCCATCTCGGCAGGGTCGTAAAGAGGATGGGAATACGCCGGCGGAGTGAGAAACTTCTCGGGCTCGGTGTGCGTGACGAGCTTCACGAGCCTGGTGTTTCTGACTGGGGGAAGAGGCCGTTCGGCTGTAGCAGGGGATGTCACGCTGGACGATGCAAATCTGGTGCACCCGGTGCTGCTGCTGCTGCTGATGCTGCGGGGCGACAGCAGCGACAGCATCGACACTGGGCGAATGTTGGCGGGTTTTGTGACGGGCATGGTGTTTCTCTGGGGACGTTTACCTACCAGCCGTCGAAAAAGCGGGTGAGGTCAAGACGGGGCCTGAACGGCTCCCTTTTATACCCGCTGCTTCTACGGACTTGAAAAGGACCCGCACAGATGTACCCCATCAGCTACCCTGCATCCTGTGTGTGTGAACCAGTCCAGTCAGGCTGCACTGATCATCCCGTCCCTGCCCGTCCCCGCGCGGGTCTCCTCTAAAGCTCTCACTGCGCTCCCGCCCACATTTTTTTCCCTGGGGGCCGTACCCCGCGAGTGCAGCTTCCCGGTTTTTTACGCAGCTGCCCCAGACGGACAGTTTCTCGGGTCATTCGTGGCGTGGTGTGGCTCAGTTGCCGCTACATATACTGCTCGTTTGCGTGCTGGTCGGCACCTGACGCCATCCCACTACCAAAATACAACTTGAAACGAGTCTGCTGTGTGAGAACTGTCACCTCCTGGCGATCGCGGTTTCCCTATTGGCAGCAAACAGGCTACCGTATTATGATTTCGGAGCTCGCTGGGACGACGCGCCGATGTGCGTCGATTACGTCAGGAAAACTTTACAGAGAGAAAGAAAACGAACGAGCCGGAAGCAAAAGGGAGAAGAAAAAAAATTATACATTCATTGTGCGAAGCCAGCCAGCCAGGTCTACAACACAATACAAACAACACCCAAGGCTTTGTGGCACCTGGAAACACACCGATGTCCGTCGTGCCGTTGATCTGCTATAGTCTGGCTGTGCTGCTGTTTCTGAACTCCGGGTACTCCTCGTATCAGTTCAACCAGCTGGTCAAGACCACGCGCACCCCGCTGGAACTACCACTGGACATCCAGCTGGAGGCGGTGGTGGGTTGTTTTCTGGTTCTGGCAGGAGCCGTGGTGGCGGTGGGGAGACCTGAGAGCAAACGAGACCTCGTGACAGGCGAGGCCGTTGCTGGATACCAAGCGGAGTCCTTGAAGGCAGTCCATATGGATAAAGCGACGATCGAAGAAGAGGTACAGGGTGTCTCGGTGTTCGAGGATGTAGAAAACCGGCCCAATTTTGTGGATTTAAGACGGAAGAGGCTTGAGTATACGCAGTGGCTGGAAACTCGAGACGAAGAAACACCTTGAAGGGGGCGAGGGTGTACAAAAAAGTAAGCAATTAATAGCGACTCAACAGGAGACATTTTTGCAGCGAATGGAAATGACAAGGAACACAGCGTGGTTCACGGCTTGAACAGGTTTCTGAGACGCGACAGAAGCCCGCTGCTGCCCGACGCCGGCAGTCCTGCACCCGGCTCGTTGTTCACAGAGTCCTCGTCTTGCAGAGTGGCCTGCGTCGAAATAATAAGCTCCTCGGGGGAGTTTTCGATGTCCACCGGAGGCTCATTGTAGTCGCTTTCCGGATAAGAGATGGCCGTGAACTCGCTGGCGCCGTCCTCGCTGTCCGATTTCACGTGATGGTCTGGAAAAAGCACGTTGTTTTCTATGTTGGTCTCCAGGTCCTTCTCCTTCTGGTCCTTACTCGAAGTGAGCCACAAATCATCAACAACAAATTTATACAAGACCTTTTCATTCGGAAGATCTATCGTGAGAAAGAACCTGGTGTCCCCCTTCTCTAGCTTATAGGTCTTTGACCAGTTGTCGAAAGTGCCTGTGACATACACCTCCGATGCGTCGATCGACGGCCTTTCCCCGACTGTTAGTAGCTGCCCTGATATCACCTTATGGAGGGGGAAACCCAAAAAGGAGCTCGTCAGACCCGGAACAGACCGGGATCCGCCGGGTCCAGCAGTAGTGTGGTACTCACCACTCGAACGTGTGCTTGTAAGTGCTCATTTGAGGATACTGTAGAGCGTTTTGCGATCTCAAATACGGGCTGAAAATCGGTTTTTTGCTGCGTAAAAAGGACAACAGTCTCCTTTTTAATTATCTTTTTTTTTTTTTTTTCTTTTTTCCCTATCTAATCTTGATTTTGACTTTTTCTGCTGTATAAAAAATTCCCATCCAGTGATCGTTAGAAAGTTTGGGGCTGTGGAAAAAACTGAAAAAAAAAACAACAAAGTGAGCAGTGTAAGGATGTGTTGTTTTTGTTTTAGTTTGGTTTTCTTTTCTCTCCCCAAGACTCGCATTACGTAAGCGGACACACACACACACACACCTGTCGTGGGAATGTATCTATATATATATATATAGTCTGGCGACAGACAACCACTCAGATGCTCACTCGTTCCAGGCTATTAGCACCATGAGCCCGATCCCAACAAACATAAACGCCAGCTGCGCCACAAATCGTTTCAGCTCCTGACCCCTGCTGGAGCCGGGGCGCAGCTCCAGCAGCTCAGGAATAACACTGAATCCTATGTACAGAAACCCGCCAGCTGTAAAGGGCAGCGTCAAGTCCGATACCTTCACGGTCGTTCCAAAAAGACCGCTCGATACCTGCTGGATCCCCCTTTCCACACTCGGCTCCGAGTTGGACCAGTGCTGGATCGCTATTCCCAAAAATGTCCCCAGGTACGCACCCACAGCAGTCAAGAACTGTGAGTTCATGGCCTGCCATTTGGTGAATCCCCCCTGGATCAGCAGTGCAAAGTCCCCGACCTCGTGAGGAATCTCGTGAAAGAAAACAGCAAGTGTTGTTGTGCAACCCACACTCTTGGAAATGTAGAACGATGCTGCCAGCGCCAGACCGTCCGTGATGTTGTGGGTGAAGTCCGAGATCAGGTTCAGGTATGCCGACGTCTTCACCGACGCATTGGGTTTAGCTACAACTGCCCCCGAGAACTCTTCTTTCTTTTTCTCTTTGCTCTTTCTCTTCTTCACATTGCTCGCTCTTTCCTGTTTCACCGAGGTAGAATATGACTCAGAATGGTTGTGGGAATGACCGTGATTGTGCTGCTCAGCGTCGTTGGTGTGTTCCAGGATCCGTAGTGACTTGTCAATCAGAAAAAAAACAAGGAACCCAATAAAGATAAACACCCCGAGAACGCAGTTTCTCTTCTCATCCACCAGCACCAGACTTGCCTGTTTCTTCAAAGGCTCTCCTAGAAAAGTCTGAGGAAGAAGATGCAAAAACACGTCTCCCAGTAGACCTCCAATGGCAAAGCTCACTAGCAGACTCAGTGATGAAACATCAATGCTGGCTGGTATCAGAGCCAAAATGAAGTTGGGAGGACCAGAAATGTATGTGGTAGCCAAAATAGCGTTACCAGCCGGTCCAAATGGAAATAGCTTGGAAAACACATACTGGATGTACGACTCCGCATGGTCGTCCTCTTGACGCTCTAGCACAGAGTTCAGCTCCACTATAACCTCGCATTCGTCTAGTCGCGTGTTCAATCGGTCCAGATTCAGCACTCCATCTGCGTGAAAGAGCTCTCCCGAAACGTCTCTGCGCTCTGTACCAGTTGGCACTTTGTGACAGCTGACAACACCTGCTATCGCCACCGCCAGGAATATCAACGAGCCATTCCACCTCATTGTATTCTCTCTCACTTCGATTATCTGCTTCGTGTGCCTCAGAGGTCCTCGTGTAGTCTATCTATGGTTGTTTCATTCAGAGAACTTATCGGAGCAACAAAACATTGTTTTCTGTTAGAATGTCTTGATTTTGGAAAATGTCGTGCTGACGATCGCCGCGTCGATTTCTCTTTTATTTTTTTTGTTTTTCCCTCCTACCCTTCAAGTAACAAACGTTTGCTCAACTTAAAACTGCCGTCTATATAATGCCCTGTTCTTCCTCTTCCTGTACTGTTTTGTAGTCCTTTCCAAGCGATACCTCTGTTTAACTCAGATTTCTACACCTGCTAACATGCTCAGAAGAGAACCAACCTCCATCAAACTCACACCCGATGATGTCAAAGAGTTTTACAGAGAGCAGGCATACAATGCAATGACGGGAAACATTCAAGTCCAGCCAGGATCAGCAGGCTCAGATACAGCAAACCAGAATCGCTCCATACTTGGGACAACCCATGCTGCTGCCAGAGAACTATCGATGAAGGAGAGGATCCTTGGCGCTTCGGGAACCTCTGGTCCCTCCGAAGCAGGCTCTTCCAATATGAGGGGTTAATCCGAAGACCCAAATCGCAATTCAGGCATACGGTTTCTTGCGTTTTTATTAACGGAGATAGGTGGTGTCTTGGAAGTCCCAAACAATATGTATACCTAACCGCTATGAAGTTAGGCTCAGGAAATATCAAATTTTGCTGAGGTCATGTATTACGTCAGTTTCTGTATGTGCACGCAAACGCGAAAATCGAGCTTTGTTTTCTTTCAAAGAGAGCGCGGAAAGAAAGCGAAATAAGCTTCAGTGAAGTATGGTTTCTGTTTAATCGAGGGGCTACGTCAACGGACTCTCAGGAATTAGCAAGTGCTCTAGCATGTCTTCTATTGTGGCACCTTTGGCAGTGACTGAGGATGATGCCCGGTTGCGGAGATCCAGCCGAATCCAGAGCCAACCTTCGCGGCCTCAAGAGTATCAGGAAGGTTCGTCCAGCGAGTCAGAAGATAATACGGATGAGGAAAGTTACGCTCCATCACGGTCAAGAACCAAGTCTGGAGGCAGCAAGCAGGTCAAGAAGCGTCAACGGCGTAGAGCAAAACGCGATACTGAAAGCAATATTGATAACATTGATAATTTCGAAGAGAATTACATTTTCCAAGCACTCAGTAACTCCGATACCGCGATCTCGGAATTGGCATTTGGCTGGATTGATCAGTTCGGAGAAAAAAAGTACGATGCCCTCAAGGATCTGATCAACTTTGTTCTTAGAGCATGCGGTTGTACGTCTCAAATTGGTGAGCACGATGTGGTGAACTCCGATTCTTCAAGAGAGACAATTGCGGAGATCCAGCAGATGTTTCAGAGCCAGCAGTTGCATGAGTACCCTCTTGTAATGAGCTCAACCTCCAAAAACAACAACTGGAGGGACTTCAAGAAAAACTGTCTTGAGTTTGTTGATCAACTGTTTCTTGTGGCTAATGAAAGAGGTGTTTTGTATGAAGATGAGGAACTCATTGAGCTCATACTAACTTGGCTTGGAGCCATCTCGACGTCGAACATCAGGTCCCTTAGATACGCCTCTACCTTGTTTTGTTTGCAATTGGAGACATCCCTGTGCAAGATTGTTGTGCGATTAACGTCATTCATCAATAAATACCAACGCCAGCTTGAGACTGAGCAGAAGAATCTCAATACTGTATCTGCTGCTAAGAGGAAAGTTAAGGCAAAGATTGAGACGGCTCAGCTTCGAGTCAAACAGATTGAGGAAAATATCACTCTCTACAAGGAACAGCGCAAGTTTCTTGACGGTTTTTTGGATGACGTCTTCAACACCACCTTCGCTCATAGATACCGTGACACGGATCCCGCCATCAGGCAGGAATGTGTGCGTCATCTAAGTTTGTGGATTGAAGAGTATCCCGAGTTTTTCTTTGAAAGCATTTATATCCGATATTTTGGGTGGTTGTTGACAGACGAGGATCCAGCTGTGAGAGCCGAAGTTTTGAAAGTATTGGTGAAGCTGTACCAGAAGCATCAGATGGTGGCGGCTCTCCGACAATTCACAGGTCATTTCAAAAAGAAGCTCATAGATATCGCTACATATGAGACAGATTTCCAGGTCAGATGGCATAGTCTATCTTTGCTAACAGAAATATTGAAAAATGGGTTTTTGGAGCGTGAGGAAATCATCAGTATCTGTTCTCTCATTTTTGTCGATGATGAGGATATCATTTTTCAAAAAGGAAAGAATTCATCGGGAAAGTTATGTCGTGAGATTGCAAAGTTCATCAGTATAGCCGAGGCAGAAACATCGAGTGAATTCGTGAACAGCAACAATGCAGTCATCATTTCCTCATCAGATTCGATTTCTCTTGATATCAAAGGAATGCTGAAGTTTCACACATTGACCCGTCTTTTGAGTGAGGCGTATACTTACTACAGTCGGAACCACCTTGATAAAAGTATCATCAAGAAACATCAGGGAAACTCCAAGATCGAAAAATTCGGCAAGACTTGCCAGTATCTTTACAGCATTCCAAGGTATAACAATAAGAACACTTCCTTGATGGGTGTATGCAGCTACTTGCTTTTGGATCTCTCGTCCGTATCACTGCTGGATGATTCTCTGAGGGCTGAGCTGGAGCTGTCAACAAAAGATATCATCTGGCTGTTGAGTTTCCTGTATGGGGCTTCAGCTGTATACGCGCTAGGAGAGTCCAGCGAGTTTTACAAAGCTCTGTTCCCTAAACAGTCTGTTAAACTGGACGGGACTGTCGTGCACGATGGTGAGTTCTATCTAACTGAATTCATTGGTGAACTGCCAAAGATCCTGGAAAACTTCAAGAAATCGCCAACTTATCTATGTGTTTTGCTTTCAGCGGTGAACAATTTACTAAAGAAGCATCTAGTTGACTCCACCATTCATGACACTGTTCTTGCCAAAGTTGTGTCATCGTTAATCAAGTTCTTCGGTGACTGTGATCTTGCGTTCTACCATCCATTATATAAGGATGTGGCATTTTTTGAGTCGCTGAATTATCAGTTTAGCTTGTTCTTTGCGAATCTATCTACTGACTCGGTCGAGGTCAACTTGAAGCTTGATGGCCTCATTACAGGGCTGATCAATCAGCTGGACTCTTCGCTGCTTGATCAGAACATAGAGCAGGTGTGCGGGGCTCTCAACAGGCTTTTATGTCTTATGCACGACTCGTCTAACCCCAAAATCCTACACGGGATTACCTCTGCTGTTGGGCCTCTCTGCGATATTCTCAGGTCTCTGGTTGAGGATCCTTTGTATATCAAGTCTTTGACGGACTCTAACAAGATCGAGGTGGTTTTCCAAGTGTTTTTGCATTTGACTTCGCAAACACTGGAGAAGGTTGCTGTCTTACTCAATTCGGACAGCGAGACCAATGTCCTGGAAGAACTGCAGCGACAGTTTGCCCCGTTGGTTCCTTTGCAGCAGACCCTGGCTGAGCTTCTATCTTTGAATGATGTTAGAAATATCGATTTCCATTACTCGGTAGCACTCACTTATATAGACATCCTCATATGTCTCAATGCTCTAAAGCTCTACGACTGCCCCCAGCACGATGTCCTACTGCACTTTTTCGACACAGAACTGATTCCGGATCCGAGCTTCCGTTCACAGAGCAACATTTTGAACCTCTTCTTGATACTGGAGTACCGATTTGCTGAGTGCAGTGGAATAGAACTAGACAGAGAGGAAAGCGAGGATGTCGACTTTGAAAAATACGCACTAGAGGGCGCGACAACAGCAGAAGCAGAAGAACAGGAAAGAAAACTGTGTCTTCTAGGCGTCAAGCTGCTGATGCTGGACAAAGTCAGCGAACTCGATATCAATATAATTTCCCGATTGAGCCTCAACAAGAAATCGCTTGGAAAGCTATACTCTGAGGTGATAAGCACCGGCATCGAAGAGGCTCCGGCACTGGAAACTCCCGAGCTCAGCCACAATGAGGATGATGATGATGATGCCGAGCCAGGCCATCTAGAAGACGGCTCTACAACCCCGCTCGAATCAGGAATCACTGTTGAAATCTAACACACACACACGCACAGAGAACGAGTAGCACACACTTTTTTTGCTGGATACATCTCTACACCGGAAACAAAAAATCGAGTAGTTGATGATAAATATATATTTTTTTTTTATAGCAGATATAATAATAATCTTCTGAGATCTATTGCTTTTTCGATGCACACTATATATACTCAACATGTATTAACAGAGTAGAAATAAACTACCGCATCGGCTTTCGGAGATATGATGCATGTATATAGTATGACGATAGATATACTGGAGTGGAGAAGTAGCTTCTGGAATCGGATTAGGAAGGTGATTCCGTCGCTCTCTTTCAGGCTTTGGCAGAAACGCTGATTGGCTGGTCCTCAGGAGCAACATCGAACTCCTGTCTAGTTGCAGGGCCCTTGATGATCTTATTGGACGAAACCTTGGTCTTGTTGATCGACTCGCCCTTGACAACTTTCTCCATCTCCTCTCTCGTTAGTGTCTCGTACTCCAAAAGACCCTCTGCTAGTCGCTTGAGCTCAACTCTGTGGGAATCAAGTAAATCTCTAGTTCTGTCTTCCGATTGAACAAGTAATGTTCTAGTTTCCTGGTCGGCCATATCTCGTAGTTTAGGAGACCACGACTCCCATTGGTCGGCGAGCTTGACAGGCCCGATTTTATCGGACATTCCGTATGAGGTCACCATGGCCCTGGCGGTGCTCGTGGCTGAAGAAAGGTCAGAGGAACATCCAGAGGTAACATTGTTGGGGCCATAGAGCATTTCTTCAGCAATCTTGCCGCCCATGCACACGTCCAGTCTCGCGTAACACTCTCTTTTGGTAATATCATGCTTGTCCATCTCAGGCAGCTGGAACGTCACACCCAAAGCACGTCCTCTGGGGAGAATAGTAGCCTTGTAGAGCGGGGTTGCCCCCTCGGTGAACATGGCAGCGATTGCATGGCCGGCCTCGTGGTACGCTGTATTTCTTCTCGTCTCCTCCGTCATCACCATGGTCTTTCTCTCCCCGCCCATGAGAACCTTGTCTTTGGCCCACTCCAAGTGAGACATGTTCACACTCAGAGCGTTTTGGTGCGATGCATACAAAGCTGCCTGGTTCACAAGGTTCTTTAGAGCTGCTCCAGACATTCCGGTGGTGGTTCTGGCAATCACAGAAGGATCAACCTCCTTCGAGACCGCAATGTTCTTCAAGTGATGCTTGAGGATGGCTATACGGCCACGCACATCGGGAAGGTCAACGTTCACAACCTTGTCGAATCTTCCTGGTCGGGTCAGAGCCTTGTCAAGAGAATCGGGGAAATTGGTCGCCCCAATGATGATGATACCCTCGGTCTGGGAGAACCCGTCAAGCTCCACCAACAGCTGGTTGAGGGTCTGCTTCGCGTAGGCCTGGTCTCTCGACTTTCTCTTTCCCCCAATGGCATCTAGCTCGTCGATGAATATGATAGCAGGAGCTCTGGCTCTGGCCTTGGCAAAAAGCTCGCGTACTCTCTTTGCGCCAACACCAACATACAGCTCATCGAACTCGGATCCTGACATGAAAAAGAAAGGAACACCGGCTTCCCCTGCGGTTGCTCTTGCCAGTAGCGTCTTACCAGTACCCGGTGGACCTGTGAGCAACACTCCCTTGGGGAGCTGGCCCCCAAGTCCTGTGAACTTGGATGGGTCCTTCAAGAACTCTACAACTTCTTCGAGCTCTGCTCTGGCCTCATCCACCCCGCACACATCTGAGAACTTCACTGTAGACTCGCTAACCTCTACAGACTTGTCCTCCACATTGGAGCCCTTGATGATAGAGCCATTCTCCACAAGATAGTTGAAGGCTATGTAAGCCCCATATGAGGTGAGACCTACGGGTATGAGCCACTTAATCCACTTCGAGATTGTTATGAAGGGAGACTCCGTGACTATGACATGGACAGGGTCAGCCCTGGATCCGTAGGCAGATTGGTAGGAGCCACCTGCGCCACCGGAAGCGGCAGAGGCCATCGGATTCGCAGCAGCAGCTGCTGCTGCAGACGCTCCCGCCACGAGCCCCAAGGACCGAGCTACCGAGTCTGCCTTCTGGTGGTCTCCAATTTTGTATAGCGCATCAATATACAGCTGGGAGCACTCTGGAGATGGGGCTATGCCGGGGGTTTCGTATCTGGACACAACTATGTGGGGGTAGTTAGCGTTGATCAGAGATCTGTAGAACGCAGCCTGGACTGCTGGGTTGCTCATGTCCCGGTTTGCCAGCTGTTCCTGAGCGGCCAGGTTGGAGGCTGATCCGGAGGCGGGGGAGCCGTAGTTTCTCGCGGGGACACTGCGCACGGGGGCAGACCTTGTGCTGCCGCGGCAGACTGCGGCTGGACGCCTGGAGACGGCTACCGCAGCCCTGAACGCTCTGGGATACGTCTTCAAAAGGGAATACGGTGACATTTTTGAAAGAGCAGCTCTCTTTGCCACCTGTCTTGGAAGAGCTGAGAGGCCGGGTTGTACTAGCCGGATTCGGGCCCGGGAAACGCCGTGTGTGACGTATAGGTTTCGCTGGCAACGGAGACCTATCTGGCGACGCCTTTACGTCGTGAAAACAGGCACTGAGTGAGCGTGGGCTACTTTTGTGTAATATGTACGTTCTGTAATATCATTCATTTATTCTATTAGTTGTAGAAAAGGGAAAGAAAAAAACCAGCTGGAGCTTGATGGTTTCCTCGTATCCCGTCTTTGGTCTCGCGTGTTGGTGTCGGGGTGGGGGGAATGAAAAAGAAGTTCTCGAAAAAAAAAGAAAACCTCACACCCGTGCACCGGGTGTGAGCATGCCGGGGGGGCAGCAGCGTTGCGGCACACAAGGAAGGATACGCCGATCGACGCGTGTGTGTTGTTGTTTTTTTCCCGCCACCGCAGCCAATCGCGGCACAAGAGTTTGTAACCCGGAATCTTCCGCACGGCTGCATCGAGCCCCAAGCCCCAGGCACCCCACCCTCGCACCTCCCGGTGGGCCACCCTCACACCGCCCCGTGAGCATGAGCCGCCCACCCCATGACTCCCGTCATCCCCCTATTCCTCATTGGCTCCCGGCAGCCCTGCGGCTTATTTTTACTCACTCGCCATTTTTTGGTTTTCTTTTTTATATCGTTGGCTAGCTTTTTCTTTCTCGTTTCTTCTCTTTGCATCCCCTTCTTGCTCTGGTAAACAACCACTGTATACCATAAAATCATGCCTGCTCCATTCGAAAAAGGTTCTGCTAAAAAGGGTGCCACCCTTTTCAAAACTAGATGTCTCCAGTGCCACACTGTTGAGGCCGGAGGACCTCACAAAGTCGGTCCTAATCTTCACGGTGTCTTTGGAAGACAATCGGGTCAGGCCGAAGGATACTCCTACACAGACGCCAACAAGAGAAAGGGTGTCACCTGGTCCGAGCAGACTCTCTCGGACTACCTGGAGAATCCAAAGAAGTACATCCCCGGTACCAAGATGGCTTTCGGCGGTTTGAAGAAGCCTAAGGACAGAAATGACCTTATTACTTACCTGGCTTCTGTCTGCAAATAGAGAGCTGCTGCGGCTGCTGTTGTCTTTGTCTTATTTATTAACTCCATCTTAGTATCTGTACATAATGTATGAGGTTTTGTTAGCAAGTTGTAGCAGCTCACTAAAGCGTATCAGGCTCGGTTTGTTAGCCGGCAGCAGAGATTAAGCTAGGGATGCATTCATTATTGTATGCAGTCGAAGACATGAAAAGTTTTTGGCTGCGTCGATCGGCGCATCGACCGTTTGCACCCCGTATCCTTGGTTCCAGTCCTTACCACTTCACACGGAATATCCTCACGCTGTGGTCGGCGCTGCCTGCTGCAAATCGCAGAACACCCGCACCAGCGCTGACTCCAGCGCCAGAAAACCGCACCCGCAACACTCGGTCTCCCGGCGCATCCCGCTCCGAAATCCTGTGTCTCTCAACAAACACCCCCTCCTTGCTCACCCCGTACAGAGCCAGCGCCCCAGACTCCTGTCCGACTACAACAACAGACTCCCCACCGATGCACCAGCCCAAACAGTCCACTGAGGTAACAGCACCACTCAGCTTTGCCTCCGAAAAGAGCGTCACCTCATTGTCTTCCCCAACTTTCCATAGCCGCAAATGTCTGTCTCGAGACCCCGTGATAAACATTCCATGCCCTAAGCTTGTAGGAAGCCAGCAGACATCCCAGATAATTCTGGAATGAGCTTTCTCAATCACCTGCACAACATGGAACTCACCCTCTGCCTGGCGCCTCCACACAGATGCCCTCCGGTCTCGACCAACCGCAGCCAAATACTGGCTATCTGGAGAGAAGCGCACTCTCGTGATCGTCAGCTCGTGGCCCCTCAGTGTCTCTTTGGTCTGCTGCCAGTCCTCGGTGCGGAACACACGAATTACCGCGTGGGATGCAACGTTTGACCGACACGCAGTTGCAACAAGCTTCCCATCAGAGGAGACATCGACGGTGGTGGTCTCATATCCATGGCCATACAGCTTCTCAACCTCCGGCCACAGCGTATGTCGCTGTAAATGCTCTTCCAGCGGGGGAAGCTCAAGCTCCGACAATAAATTTCCGGGAATGTTTCCTTCGTCTTCGTTTTTGTTCTCGTCCTCCTCTTCTTCTTCTTCTTCTCCCCTATTTTCCTCCTCTCTCTCCGTGTATGTCTCTGCCTTGTTGGACAGCCCGAGAACCGGCAAACTTGCAGTTTCGGGCATTTGGTCCTGGTCGTTAAGTTTTATACCACAGAACCGCTGAAGCAATAGCCCTGTAGACTTGGACTCGTCGAAAACTCGCAAAACCTTCTCATCGCCACCAGAAATAAATCTTGTATCCGAAATGCTTTCAACACAAACCATATCGTAACCATGGATCTGTGGTCTTCCGAACTCATACCACTCCCTGTGCTCTCTGACAGATCCATCCTCAGTATTCAACTTCCATCGCGAGAAAAGCCGTGTTGTTTGATCACTCGAAGTAGCCAGCAGATAGTCTGCCTTTGGAGACCAGCAAACATCTGTAACATCCTTCATTGGTCCCGTGAGACAGGGGATCTGGCTATAGTCAGTTTCCTCCTCATCCTGCCATCTCTTCCAGCATCTGAAAGATCCGCTCTTACCGTTCGTGAGAATCAGTTCCAATCCAGACTCAAAAATCCATAGCGCAGACCAGAACCCGCCTGAAGACCCAGTAGCAGAAGATGCTCCTTTGCTACTCATCTCACCCAGTCTCACCTGTGATATCCACACCCCGCTGGCTTCATCTGTTTCCCATAGCATAATGGACGTATCAGAAGACGATGTGAGTAGTTTCTCCTCTGTGGGATGCCAGAGAACCTGCGAAATCCAGTCGTCATGTCCCATGATTATAGCATCAAACTTGAGACAGCATCTCGTGGATGCTCCTACACCAAAGAGATACCGCTTGTTAGACAGTAAGCTCAGCTCTGAGAAATTGGTTTCTTCGCTTTGGATTTTCTCGTTCAGAGTTAGCTCCCATAACCTTATATATCGATCCTGTGACCCACTCGCTATCAGATATCTCCCATGAGACATCTCTTTAATAGCTAAAGTTTTTATCCAGTCTTCGTGTCCGGTTAAAGCGGCACATTGATGACAGCTGATAAGCTCCTCTTTGAAAATGACAGAGTAGACATATAAGAAAGCGTTAGTTCCACCAACAAATACCAAATATGCACCTGTCTTGAGATCAAGAATTGCTAGTGACAATGGATAGAATCCATCCTTTATGCTGAATGAGCCAAGCATCTTGAAATCATTTTCCTGCCTGCCCCACACCTTCACAGTCCCATCAGCGCTTCCTGTAGCAAAGAATTGACCTTTTGTAACTGCGATTGTCGTCACACTCGCAGTGTGCTCCGATAGTGTCTGATAAACCTCAAACTCGATAGTATCAGGATCGAATTTCCAGATCTTGATCGTACTATCCTCAGAGGTTGATACAAGAAACCGCGTTCCGGGAAGCCACCTCACACATACTATGTAAGAGCTGTGTGATTTCAATGTTCGCACAACCCCGCGTCCGCTCGGATCTAGAGGAAACCATATTGCTATCTCATTTCTACAGCCATAAGCTACTGCTTTGAACTCTTCGCTGTAGTCACTTATTTGAACCTCTCTGTTACACCCCACAAACAGAGCCTCTAGTTCTGACATGTGCAGCTATCGCGGAACCACGCTATTGCTTGGGGTCCTGTTCTTCCTCCATATATCCTCCCTTTACCATTCACTAGCTCACTTAAAATTTTTCAGTAGTAAAGAATAAGAAAATATTTACACAGCCATTGATAGTCAAAGCCTCTTGTCTGGCTTTACTTTGAGGGAGCGAAAACAACATGTACTCATTAGCTCTTTGTTGTATTTTGAGAGGGCTATCATTGAAGGGTGAGAAGCAATAAAACGTCTTTGAAACAACGACAATCTATACAAACCTCTAGTGCTGCTCATTCTGTGATAGGGATGGTGCAGATTATAAGTAATGGCCCAAATTTAATTGTGTTCCTTTGTCACTTTTTAAACGGTTTGGCCTTGATCCGAATGAGAGGAGACTGACCAGGTAATTCTCACGCACTCATTGGAAGCTGTCATGCTTATTCACGTGAGTTTGGAACCCAGAAAGGGACTCAACCTTCACCATTTGTGTCCTGCTAACTCCCTCTGGGTAATCGGCTTGTCGCTCTTACGACAAGGATCCAGTTGTATTCATTTTGGGCTACACCTCGCACCTGGAAAAATGTATTTATTTGTGCTTTTAGTGTCTTAGATTGGTATTAATATCCTTTGTTAAATGGAGGATGTTTTATCAAAAAGTGCTCAAACCTGGGGGAGTCAACAGAAGAAAGGTATTGTCATCGAGAGCAGACTGAGAGAGAGAGTTGATCCTTGGGTAATCTGCGACTGCCGTTTTTCGAGACTGTGCGAAGAAGTTATCGTGAACGGGTCATCTTCCAGATTCGTCTGAATCCAGTGCGATGGGGAAAATCACTAGATCTAGAAATGGATGTTTCACATGCAAGCAAAGACGAAGAAAGTGCGACGAAGCGAAACCAGAATGCCTGAACTGTGTCAAGTCTGGAAGAAGATGTGGAGGGTACGGACTTCGCTTGGTTTTCGATGTTGACGACAGCAGGAGCCAATCGTTCGAAGATAAGACCAATTCACGTGGTCAAAAGGTCCATGGCTTTAGGGGACGTCCCCGACTAAAAGACAGTCTTAGTAGTCAGCGCATAATTCTAACGGATGCATCCGGAAAAGGCACCAGCTTATTGAACCTAGGGTCCTCCAACCTCAATCACGATAATAAGCCCTCGAGTATCAGGAGCAACAATGTACTGGCACAAGGTAGCGCAAATCGCTCATCTGATAAAGAAACCGATGCTTCCTCACAGGTATTGAAGCAGAGACTGGAGCCCACCTTGGTTTCTTCGCCGAAGATACAGCTAGTCGAAACCCCCCGTGAATTCAAGCAAGATCCATTTCCGTCTGACAGCGCACTGTTTGATGGGTTAGACTATCTTTTGAGCACTGCCGAGGAGCTGAATCTATTTAGCTCAGAACAACTATACGAGCAGCAGCAATATCACCTACAACAACTGCAGCTCGAGCAGGGTCAACTTCTTCAGCAGATCGGTTCTCCCCAGCTCCTGGATATACCGCTAAGTAGCGCCCCTGATTCCCCTTCTCGTCATGGGCTTGAGTCAATCTTGAACGATGATCTGCTGAAGTCGGACAGACTTAAATCACCTATCAGTCTGGCGGTATCGAACACATCCGTGGGAAGAGGTTTTGGTGGCCAACCTACAGATTCTTCCGTCCTTCCGGATTCTCTTCCACTTTTGAATTCCTCGCATTCAGGAAATCACTCAGAAGAGAACTTCATATTGAAGCACTTCTTCGACAAGTTGATTTACTTGCTGGATGCCAATCCCTCCTCCCCTCTGCCAGAACTTATGATAAAATTTGGAAGCTTTGAGCTAGCAAAGTCCTGCTTTCTCTCTTTGAGCTCTATTCATTTATACGTCAAGAATGGGGAGAATGAGTTTTACAAAAAGGGGATATTTCATATCAACAACACGATGGAGTACTTGATAAAATATGTGCGCTCTAAAGATGACACATCGGGGCGAAAGAAAACTGCAAAGAAAGAAAGGGCAGTTGTAGGGCTTGAAGATGAGGAAGAGGAAGAGGGAGTAGACGAGGAGGAAGAGGAAGAGGAAGAAGAGGAGGAAGAAGAGGAGGAGGATGTCGGTTCTGGAAACCGAGCCCCTATCAATGTCGAAAAAATTGTCTCCAACCTCAAGAATCAGTCCCAGGAAAGAAAACAGTCGAATTTCTTCATGATTTTGTTGCTGCTCTACGTCCATCTAGTATTTGCCATCCTGGAAAGTGGAAGATCGGCCCTATCCCGAACATTTCTGAAGCTTTTCGCTACGATCGCGGAGGATAATACTTTCAAATCTGCTCTTACTCAGATTGATCAATCTCAAACCCTGCTGTGTGTGTTATCATGGTTTGACACAATATCATCATTGATTTCGCCGGACCGGCGACTGCCGTTCTGTAAGACAGAATGGTATGGGACGAAGAAAGATCTGGTATCGACCGCTAGAATGAATGGCTGTCCAGGAGAGGTGTTTCAACTGATGAATAAGTTATGTACACTTAGAAGCTCAGTTCACTACAAGAAAATTAGTGAGAGTGAGAAGAATGAACAATTTGAATACCTGAAGCAACAATTCGTCAACTATCGCGACTATGTTCCTCTCACTTTATCCAATTCGTTTCTGTACCAGGAAAGACTCAAGTCTGCCCAGTGCTGGTCATTATCTGCTTATATTACGCTATTAGAGGTTTGCAAACCAAAAGACTACTACAGTGATATTACCGAGGGGCTGATTATTGAATTTGTTGAGGCTTACGAATCCCTAGACCCGAAGTCGCCCATTGTTGAGCAGATGGTGTGGCCGCTGTTCAATGTCTCTTTACATTGTGAGGACCAGTATTTGAGGAGTAAACTGAAGAAATTCTCAGAGACTCTTTACGATAACGTCAAGATGGGCACAATCGAGACAGGTATTAGACTGATAAGCGAGGTCTGGGAAACAGGAAGTTCCTTGGAGGAAGTCCTAGCAGGCAAAGAATGGCTCTCTGCGGGAATAGACTACCTGCCGCTCTGAGCCCGGTCAACTTTACTATACGTGAAAGCATGTTAATGAGGAAAAATAAAAGTTTAGCTATAGATCATAATCTTTCACTGGTAAGATATGTGATAAAGCAGCAAAACTTAAAGTTTCTGCATAGCAGCGACATCTGTGGATTGGACCCAGTCCTCACCGTCCTCAATCAACTCCTGTAGTTCTGTGACAGAGACCTTTTCATCCTCAACGACACAGTTGATCTGGAGCTTCTTGATACCAAAACCAACTGGGATCCATTGGTGACCACCCCAGGTCAAACCATCTAGTTCGATACCCTTGACAAAGCCCAATAGAGCATCAAGGTCAGTCTCATCATCCCATGGCTTAACGTCAAGGGTGACAATGGACTTGGAGGCAGCCTTTGGCTTAGCGGCCTTCTTGGCGGCGTAATCGGCAAGTCTTTGCTGCTTCAACTTCTCGGCTTCTTCATCAACTTCGTCGTCGTCAGATCCAAAGAGATCAACCTCGTCATCGTCCTCCTCAGCCTTAGCAGCAGGAGCAGAACCGGCTGGCAAAGAGTCAAACTCAGCAGTGAAGGAAGCAATGTGGTTGAACCATCTGGAGAATTCAGGGTATGCGGACTGGAAAGCCTTGTAAGCTGTTACGTCGGCCTGGGAAGCAGAGTTTCTGGAGAACATAACTATGGTTAGTATCAGCTAAACAACGGGAGAGATACCGCTGGCTGGATAGTGGACAGATGGTATCGGGTTGTTGTGTTTAGTGCTGGCAACTTGGGGAAAAGTCAGATCACGCCCCCGAAGGGGTCTTCGTTTCTCACTCATGCGGCGGGTCTTGAGTCCGCCTCATAAACATGGACCAAAGAATGCTGTTCATCATACAAAGGGTATCTGTCCAGCAAAACAACCCTGTTTCAACTGCTCCAAAATCCAGTGGATATACTTTTCAAATTCAACTTACCCTTCGATGTACGACTTATCCGCTAGAAACTGGTTCAGTTTCGATAGAGTCTCGATTTTAGAAAAGTCTGAGAACGACATTGCGATATATGTTGTCTGTGATTACTGCGAACAATGCTCTATGTGCTGCTATTTCAGGTTTCTCAGCGTCGGTGCAACAGTTCTTTTCGACATTAATTGAATCAAGCAAAATTTTCCTTCATTATCCAACACCAAGCTTGAGAAAAAAAAAATTTCTTCAAAAAAATTTCGCTCTAATATTTTTAACACCGGGCAACGTGGCAGATGACATCCAGGTATGTTGTATGAGACTTACCCGGCAAGTTATTCATACCCAGTTTTCTTCAATCTGACCGAAATAACTAAATCTCAAACACGTTAGAGAGGATTGGGACAACAGAGAAAAAACTGGAAACACAATAAGGACAGAAAGATAGATCACACAAGAGCACTATGTCATCTCCTGCTCCCGTGGTGGATAAGCCAGTGCTTCCACAGGCATTATCGACCTCGCTTGTGGCGAGATTGAAGAACAATGCCAATCCTTTCTACATCCCTTCTCTTCCAGCTAGGGGGTCGAAGAGAACCTCGAACAGAGTTAATTACGCAGAGGATTACGACCTCGATTTTGAAGACGATGCAGACGCTGATTATGATGAGGATGGTGAGCATTATGGGGGCCGTGGGAGCGGTGGACCTGGTGGTTCGGCGACAGTTAACCTACTGAACTTCCAGGGAAAAGAGGCCCCTAAAGAGAAGCCCAAGACAGTCTTCAGCGATCACGAGTCTGCCAGTAACTGCATGTTACCTGAACAACTTGTTCCTGTGAAGTTGAGTTTCGAATCAGGAGGAACGAGAATAAACGATATGTTTATGTGGAACCTCAACGAGAATCTGGTTAGTCCTGAGTTGTTTTCATCCATAATGTGCCAGGAACTGGATCTGACGAGGTCCAGCGAATCAAATATTGCTAGTCAGATCAGGGACCAGCTTGATTCCTATAGGCCGCTAGTTGTGACTCCTCTTCAACAGATTCAGTTCGAAAAGGAGCTTCATGCGATTTTGGATATCTCGATCAGTTTGGATAACGAGCTATATGAAGATAAGATAGAGTGGGATCTTTTGAACGAGGATATTACGCCTGAAACGTTTGCACAAACGGTTGTAGCGGATTTAGGACTGCATCGAGAGTTTTATTGCGCGATCTCGATCTCTTTGTACGAGGCCATTTTCAAGCTCAAAAAGGAATTTTTGGAGAATCCGCAGCAGGTCTTGATCAACAACGAGACTCTACCGCTATTGAACAGGGTATACCAGCCGGGCCCACATGATTCTGGGAGCCATGGGATGGGAGTTATGAGTGTTGAGCTGCAGGGAATCCGGTATGACGGCAAAAAATTGGGCGCTGATTTCGGGCCTAGCGTAGAGAAGTTGACGCCATGGGAGATTGAGAAACGTGAGATTGAGAGAGAGAGAAACATCCGTCGCTTGAAGCGTGAAACTATGCGTTTTAGTGGCGGTGGGATAAGTTCAGAAAGAGTTGATAGATCCGGTAAGCGACGCTACGACGAGCTGGAGGGTACATGGAAGAATGTATGACTAGGAAGGCAGCGAATTTGCCGACAACGAGATCGGGAACATATCAAAGACAAAAAGTTTATAACAGCCCGTGAGTATTGTACCCCCTTCAACAACAACACCGAGGAGTTTGTTGGTTGGCTGCGTCCTCGTGGCTATCTCTATACTCCGGGTAGAATCAGTTACCCAATGGTAGTGCACTCGGTGACAGTTTTGCTGTAATCTGCACTACCTGATGAAAAATAGATTTCGCGTAGTTTTTCAGCTACTAACTAACTTGTTTGGTAGTCTTAAATGATGCTGAAAACTGGTCTTTTATTGCGCTTGAACAAAGCCTTAAAGAGTGGCTGCTAGACTCTGATCATTTATACAAAGCTTCACGATGCCAGGATCCAAGTCACTGCGACATAGATGGACTGGTAAAGGACTGGCAGTGGTAGCTGTTCTTGTGATATATTTATTGTGGATCGGGTTTTCTGCCCTTGGATCGTCTGTGGATGTGACAGAACTAAAACTCAAAGTCAGAACCGAGCTTGAGTCGAACCTACGGACGCTTTACGATGATATCCATTTACGAAACCGGATCAAAGAATCTGAGAGCACTCTTAGAGAAAAGCTTGCATTTCATTTTCCCTATGAGCCTCACAAACCTATGCCTCCACATATCTGGCAAACGTGGAAGGTGGACGTATCTGATCCCACGTTTCCGCGTAACTTCAAGAGGCATCAACAATCATGGGTTGATTTGAACCCTGAAGATTCACATTACGTTATTCCTGACTCCATCATCGACGAATTTGTTGCCAATTTATATAGCGGAGTTCCCGAGGTTGTCGATGCATACAATCTTCTCCCTAAAAATATCCTGAAGGCTGACTTCTTCAGGTATCTGGTAGTCCATGCTCGTGGCGGAACATATTCTGACGTGGATACTGTTTGTCTCAAGCCCATACAAAAATGGCCTTCTTTTGATAAGGATGTGATTATCCCGTCTTTTATGAAAAAAGGGCTAGAAAGCCCTGAGGTGGATGGACCTCGAAGAATCAGTCCCATAGGATTGACCATTGGAATTGAAGCAGATGCCGATCGGCCGGATTGGTACGAGTGGTACGCGCGCAGAATCCAGTTCTGTCAATGGACTTTGCAAGGTAAACGGGGACATCCTTTCCTGCGCGAACTGATTGTGCGTGTTGTCGAGCAGACACTGCGCAAGCAGGCAATGGGAAAGCTGAATAGTGTGGAAGGGAAGGATTCTGGTGGAGACGTTATGCTGTGGACAGGGCCTGGAATATTCACGGATACACTGTTTGATTACATCAATAATGTGCTGAGCGATGGAAGGCTGGGTGACGGCTATGGAGTGGGGTCGAGCTACTGGAACAGCCACAGAAAATACAAAGTGACCAAGGTGGAAGTGGACTCTAATAACGAGCCTCTTAATACAGACAAACAGCTGTTCAGTTGGAAACAGCTAACGGGGTTGAAGGAACCTCGAATTGTGGACGACATAATGATTTTACCTATTACCAGTTTCAGTCCAGGAGTAGGACAGATGGGATCTCAGCCGCCTTCTCACAAGCTTGCGCTTGTTCAGCATATGTTCGAGGGCAGCTGGAAGCCTGAGAAGGACAAAATGGATACTTGACGCTAGACGCAAAAGAGGGACGGCTCCTCCTTCCTCTGCGGTGCACGGATGTTAGTACTAAAAAAAATCCTCAAGCGTTCTTCTTTTTTATCGGATAACTCTTTTGTGCCTAATCAAGCCAGAAAAGAAACAGCAAGAGGCTACCAAACAAAGAGAGTGTTGTGGTTTACCTTGCTCATTTTCAAACAAGCGAATGTCAGTTACAGAAAATGGAGTCTGTCAGAGGTTTCAGGGATGACATTCCGCTTCAGGGAACGCGCAGCTCCGGGATTTCGGAGACGCAGCAATTTTGTCCTGCGCCACCAGTGGAGACAGATTTTCTATTGGAGATGGGCCCGGACGCACGACACCGACTATCTGGTGAACTGGAGTACATGATTCTGAACTACTTGATCTACGAGGGTCATGTTGGTGCAGCAACGGTCTTTGCAGAGGAGCTAGGGCTTGGCTTTATTGCTGAGAAGTTGATTCAAGGTGAAGATGATGGCAGTTTCCAGAGGAACCCGGTTACAAATTGGTCATTTTCTGCCGATGATTTACAGGTTGACGAACTGTTTGAGCAACCAACTAGAGAGTCGTTGGACCCTGTTGCTGATAAAGCTGTTGAAAATATGGTGAGGAACAGACGATTGTTGACTGGGGTTTCCTCGATGCGGTTGAGGCACCAGATAAAGGAGAGCATTTTGAAAGGGGACACCGCGGACGCGATCAAAACGATCAATACTAGTTTTCCTTCCCTGCTGGAGAAGAACCAGCTGATATACTTCAGGCTTTTGCACTTGAATCTGATCGAGATGATCCGTACACAGTTCAGCGATGGAGGGCTAGACGAGAAGAAATTTTTGAGTAAGGTGCTTAGCTTCATTACCGAAAAGCTATCCACGCTGAAAATCTTGCAGAATGTGAAGTTTATCAGGGAACTGGAGCTGACGATGGCTCTGTTGTGTTTCGGAAATCAACTGAAAAAAGGGACGGGCAAAGAAGGGCTTATTCCGGCCAAGTTGAAACGACTGCTGGATCCCCGGTTGCGAAGCACCGTTGCTGGACTGGTAAACAAGGCCATCCTAGTGAATGTGGGTAACAGAGATCTTGGTACGACAAGCGAGGACGATAACTCATATTCATACAGAGTTGGAGGGGTTTCGGGGAAAACAGTGTCTGCAGAAGCTGAATTGCCGGCGCTGGACGACGACACAGTCTTTGAGGAAGGCGGCAAGGCACCGTTGCTGCGGCTCGTGAAGCTTCTCTTCTGGACGTTTGACCAGCGCAGCGGGTCTGCTGCAGAGAACACAAAGGAGCTGGAAGACTTTATAGGGGAGCTTGTATAGGAAAGGAGACAGATTGACAATTTAGACCGTGTAAGTTTGTTATCTAGAGTTGATATATGGTGCTGGGCCAGCGACGCGTCGTGTTTAAGTCGATGGCCCCCCAACCGTCAATTATCCGGCCTGGCGGGGCATATTGCGGGGTACAGTTCCTGTTTAGTGATGTGGCGCAACGGTTATGTGCATGACATGCTGTGGCGGTGCCAATCTTAGTGGCGGTGCAGAATCCCCGGAAAATTTTCAGGGTTAATTTTTTTGGTTTCCTTGCTTTATAAAGCAGCAGAATTGGTGGATAGCAAAAAAAAAAAAAAAAGCCGGAGAAAACAAACAGATACTTCCCCAAGTTTGACGATTCCAGCTGTGGGCATTTCGATGGAGCGCGAGTCTGTGACTACGGCGACGCAGCAGCGCGGGATTGCCGCGGCAGCAGCCGCGGCTGCGGGAACGGAGGCTCCGATTCCGCAGCCCAGGTCGGAGCACAAGCTCCGATCTTCAGCATCTCACTCAACTTCTGCTGCTACACACAAAATAGACAAGCAGTCTCTCGAGTACATAGTGAGCAGCGGGCTTGCTGGAGGGGCCGCAGGAATCTCTGCCAAAACGCTGATTGCTCCCTTAGACAGAGTGAAGATCCTGTTCCAGACCAACAATCCGCATTACAGACACCTAGCAGGCTCCTTCAAAGGCATGTTCAAAGCGATGAACCTGATTTACTCCAACGCAGGGCTCCGGGGGCTTTATCAGGGTCACTCCGCCACTCTGTTGAGGATTTTCCCGTACGCGGCCATCAAGTTTGTGTGTTACGAGCAGATAAGAACAGTTCTCATTCCTAGAGACGAGTTCGAGACCGCCAGCAGGCGTCTGTTAGCCGGATCTCTTGCAGGAGTCATGTCTGTCTCTTTCACATACCCTCTAGATCTGATCAGAGTCAGACTGGCTTTTGAAACGTCCCAGAAGCAGCTCCTATCTGGACGCGGTAAAATCCTCCACATTCTCAGAGACATCTACAACGAACAGCCGCGTTACAGCTTCACTACGGGAGGAGCCCTGAAAAATGAGCCTTTGATCACGAAAGCTATGTATAAAACGTTCCACACAAACCTGCAGTTCCTGCAGGCCATGACTAACTTCTACAGAGGCTTTGTTCCTACTATCCTAGGAATGGTACCATACGCAGGAGTCTCTTTCTACTCCCACGACCTGATACATGACGTTTGCAGATCCCCACGGTTTGCAAAATACACTGTTGAAACCAGCAACAGATCGACGTCTTTGGCCTCCAAGAAGACCGTTTCAGACTCGTCTTTCGATACCAGAAAACCTCTCAAAACGTGGGCTCAATTGCTGGCGGGAGGAGGAGCAGGTATGCTTGCCCAGGCGGCAGCGTATCCTTTTGAGGTGATTCGTCGAAGAATGCAAGTTGGAGGAGTTGTCAATTCTGGAGGACAGTTTTTCTCCATAGGACACACGGTGAGTCTAATTTTCGCAGAGCGCGGCATCAAGGGGTTCTATGTGGGACTGGGGATCGGGTTCATCAAGATTGTGCCCATGTTTGCATGCTCATTCTACGTTTACGAGCGCTGCAAAACCCTCCTCCGCATATAGGCTTGCACCCGTAGATGTATTTCATTTTCATGTCTTTTTCTCCGTCTTTCCCCATAATGCCATTTCCTCATACTCATTTCCATGGCTCAAGCCACCACCACACGGCTAGAAAAAGTCTCTCCTGCTGATTCCAGACTTGTCACACATCTGACGGAAGATTCCTCCTCTCTCATAGAGCGTCAGAGGCTTATCAAACTCTCTAACCTCACCCTTGTCCATCACAAGAATCCTGTCGTAGTTCAGGATCGTCTTGAGTCGATGTGCGATACACAGAATTGTGCACTCCTTGAACTCTCTCACGATGGTCTCTTGGACCTTGGAGTCTGTCTCATAATCTACACTCGACGTAGCCTCGTCCAGGATTAGAATCTTGGAGTTTCTAACGACGGCACGTGACAACGCCAGCATCTGCCGTTGGCCTAACGAGTAATTGGCTCCGCCATCCTCCACGAGATTGTCCAGATGAAACTTGTGGAGCTCCTGCTTTCCTGTGTCTTGGCCCCGGACCCTGGCATAGTCCTTCTCGGGAATACAGCCGGAACGCACAAGTGCGTCGTATAGTAGATCATCATCTAGCTCCGAGAACGGGTCCAGGTTTTGTCTTACAGTGCCCCTGAATAGTACGGGCTCCTGAGGGATAATCGAAAGTCTCGACCGCAGTTCGTGCAGACCGATTTTCGCGATGTCGACTCCATCTATCTCAATCGTCCCATGAGGCTCGGTTAGACGATACAACGCGGTCATAATGGTTGATTTGCCGGCTCCTGTCCGACCACAAATTCCGATTTTTTCTGAAGGCTTGATCTCAGCATTCATGTTCTTCAGTACAAAGGGAAGTCCCTTTCTGTACCTTAAACAAACGTCCTTGAAAACAATGCGTCCCTGCTGCGGCCAGTTTGAAGGCGGCTTTTGGGACTCGTCCGCGGACAAGTAGGCAGCCTCCTGAGGTAGGTCCATTGCATACTCACATATTCTTTCAACGGAGTTCATACTCTGTTCCAGCTGACCCATAGATCTCGTAGTGCTAATGAGTTGTATACTCAGAGAAATAAGATATGAAATGATCAGACCGGAAGAAGCTGCACTGATTTTGAAAACCCGGCCAACACAAAGCATCGAAATAATGAGGTTGATGCCTGCAGAGCATCCATGTAGAGCCATAGCAAGCCACCGTTGCAACGAATCAGCCAGAAAGTATGGCTCATTCATTCTATTGATGAGCTGGGAATTGCGATCAACAAAAAGAGGTACCCGGTTGTACATTTTGATAGTTTCAGTCCCTTGTAGTGCTTCGTCGAAGTTGGAATACACCAGAGATCGTTGAACTCCCTCGATTCTTTTGACTTCTCTTGCAGACGATTGGTAGAGAGAAAACAAAGCAACAACTGTGAGTAATATAAAGGGAACGAATATCGCAAAATATGGCATATAGATAATGCACATGATGTAAATGCCAATGATATTAGAAATACCGAACGAGCAAAGCCGGGCCTGTTCAGCAATCTCGTTATCAAGAACATCAGTGTCCTTTGTGATACGGTTCAAGATTCTTCCCATTGGAGTGGTGTCAAAGAACCACATAGGGGCTCTCAGAATTCGTTTCAATGCCAAAATGTTGAGATTTCTTGAAGCGTTATTGCACACGTACACTATCGAGCAAAATTGCCAAAAAGCGCAAAGCACAAACATTATTGAAATCATCACGTAAACCCCAATATAAAATCCATTAGAACGATCCTCAAACTTATGAGTGGTCCAAAAAGAAAGCCATACGTTTTGAAATAGCATGCAAAACGTTGACAATACCATCCCACACAAGATCACCGGAGCCATGCCAATGATCCCAAACTTACCACATCCAGATCGTAGATACTCTTTGATGACTTTTAATGGAACCGCCTCGGTCTGTCTATACTCCTTTTGAATCAAGACTCCCCTCTCCTTTTCATACTCCCTCAGAGTTGTCTGCTTCTTGACAAGATTCATGCTTTCCTCATCATCAATCTCATCCTGATTTCCTTCCGAAGATGACAGAATTCCCTCCTGCTGGAATTGCATGAGATTTGCAAACTGTTTATTTCTTTTCAGCAAGTTTTCTTGTGTGTCAATGTCAATCGTACCATCTCCATTCATGAAAATAATCCTGCCAGCAGACCGAATCAGGGATAGCTGATGGGTGGCCAGTATTCGGGTTTTGTTCTCCAACATTCCTAGAATACAATTCTCCATAATATGCTTACCGACTTTAGCATCCACAGCACTGAGAACATCATCAAGTAGAATGATGTTGCTCTCATCTGATCCACAAACGTTATACACTGCTCGAGCTAGATTGATTCTGGCCTTTTGTCCCCCCGATAAATTGACTCCCCTCTCCCCAATCTCTGTCTGGTCACCGGCAGGTAGCAGTCGGAGGTCGCTTTCTAGTCCAGTTGATTCAACTACAGATCTGTAGAGCTTTTCATCGTAAAATTGTCCAAAAACAATATTGTCTTTAACAGTAGCGTTCTGAATCCATGGAACTGAACAGAATAACACTTTTCCAAAAATTTCAATTGTTCCAGAGCTTCGAGTCATGATCCCACTTACTGCTGACAAGAGAGACGATTTGCCAGTTCCGATAGAGCCTGTGATAACCACAAACTCGCCATGTTCTACGGACAAGTTGATGTCATGCAACCCGTTAAAACTCTCGAGGAAGTTATCGACATCTTTAGTCTTCTCTTCGAAATTCTCCCACACAAACTGCCCGTCCTTAATGACAATGGAATTAGTGGAATCCGCTGGTAGACGATTGTGGTACTCTGGATCTGGCTCCTCCTCTCCAGCGAGTAAGTATTTCTGAATTCTCTTGGAGGCAATGAAAGCGTCAGAACTAGAACTGAGAGCAAGAGGAAGTATGGCAACATGATTGGTTAAGATATTGAACAATGCCAAAGATGAGAAAACATTAGCAGCAGAGCCCAGAAACCCGTCGTTAACTCCATAAATAGCTAGGAATCCTATCACCGATGACAAACTTGGCAGAGAGACGGCCACTGCGGTGACAAGGTTTCTGAGAAACTGGATCTTGAGCATGACGTTCATCTCATCGTTTCTTACCTTAGAGAGCAAATATGTGTATGGGGTTTCCCACGAATAGTACTTAATGATCTTCATGCTGTTTAGTAGCTCCTTGACGTACTTGATACGGGCATCTGTGAAGATGTTGATTCCTCTTCTTAATCTGATAAGGGGTTTTGTGGTTACAACGATAATAGCCGTTGCAACCACGAAAAAGCCAATACCAGATAGTGAAGCGGCCCCGAGATAGACTGACAACAGAACAATGGTGATGGCCACGCCAAGCGGAAGCATGAAGATGAAAGGGAAAAAACTTGCTGCCAGGTCAATTCTAGACACGTCTGTTCCTAAAAGAGACGTGATGGACGACGGAGGAAAGCTTGCCCTTGATCTTCTGTCCAGCTTGAACGATTTATCAAGCAGCACCTTGGTCAGCAGGCCTCTGACTTCGCAGCCAACAAATGCACTATCGTGGAAGAAGTGAGCAAGCCCAAAACCAGTGAGTAGCACCAGAATACTGACTCCGACGGCATAACCATAACCATCACTGCCAACAGGCAAGTCTGACGCCTTTTTGTGTACATAACTGATGAGCGCACGGATCAAGAGCGGGTTTAGCCCAGTTGAAACGTCAGCCACAAACTTATACAAAAGGGCCAACAGATACTCTTTCTTGAACGTGGCAAAGAGCGAAAACAACACCAGATTTGTAGGGTAACTGAAGTCCTGAAAGTGTCCTTTTCTCAATCTGACCACGTTCTCATGTGAGCACTCTAGTCCTTTTCTTTTCAGATAGCTGAGCTCGGCAGAGGTTTGTCTTTTTGTGAAATGAGCCATGAATAAGTCCGTCCTGGTATTCACATCAACGTCCGACTTTTCAATTACCTCAAACAAATCAGCTGGTTCCAGTGTCCGGATGTATCCTACTCGCAGAATCGGCAAACACCACCAGAAGAACATTTCGTTGAGAAATCCTCGATGTCTAAAGGGGTAGGCCACCCGCTCACCCTTTTCAGGAATTGGGGGTATATGTTTGGTCCATAGTCTCACCAGAGGCGTCAGAAGCCGTTTCTGGGGTTTGAGCCTGGGATCTTCATACAGTTCCAGGTCTTTTGTAGTCATTTCATAAACCTTAGAATCACCTAATCTCGTACTATGTTTTTCAAGGGACGTGTTTAAGGGTAAAGCTTTCTGTCAAGACTCAGCGCGTGTCAGCCCAGCCAGCGGTTGCTTTCAATAACTTTGGGATTGTTATCTGAGATACTTAGATCTACTGCATTCCCTATAGGACTGTGGATATACAGTATACGGAGTGCTTCTGCTGTGCAAGTTGGGACCTTTTATACATAATCAACGTTATTGAGGCTCGCTTATTTTCGTCGGTAATTATCCCTTATTAGGTCGGCCGAGTTGGGCGACTAATCAAAATTGAAAATTGCCACAGTTGCACAGCTGCACATTCGAGATAGCAGCCAGTCGTGCGGCGACGCGGCTGTCTTGGCTTCTCTCTCGCCGCACAGCCGCGAGAACCAGGAACTTTTCAATACCCAGCCGTTTTACATTTTCCCGTATATATATCACATCAGATCTACGTTGCATTCGATGATAACACAGGTATGGTCCAGCCTACCCTTTTCAGTGCTGGCAGCTAGCCACGTCCGTTTACGAGCGAGTAGATCCGTGAGGCCACAGAAACGCCGTAGCCGCTCAAAAACGACACCAGCAACACTCTGTTGTACCTTTTTATGAGCGGCTCCTGCGTTTTCGTTGTCAAGGTAGATCTTTTGTGCGGTCGATATCTTCGTTTCTTGGTATGCTTGGAAGATCTCGTATGTTTCCGGCTCCGGGCGACCGGACGCTGTTGAACAGGAGCTCTTGCTCGCCCAGCACTGCTTCTAAGCCAAACTCTGGCCTCTTTTCTGCCCTTGGCCGAGCGGACTGGCTCCTCCTCATCATATTCCGACGAAGCGTAGTACTCAGTGTTATCAGCAGTCTTACCCAGATGAGCGATAGTCAGCTTCGGTAACTGCACATTTAAAGCCCGATCTGTTTCGCTGCCTGCTGAGTGAACTCTAATACGAGAAACGGGACCTTCGCTCTTCATGTGGCAGCTATTCTCTCCCTTTCAACCCAGCCATTAGTTTCTTCACTAGCAACGATAATCCTCTCATACACAGCATACTTATACCCGATGTATATCTACGACCAGTCTCAAATTGACACATCATATTTGAAAAGTAAATATTTAAAGGGTCCTATCCTAAAAAGAGATGATGAAATAACATTTAACATATTAATGAGCATTGTGTCTGTGCGACAAGAAGTCTCTCTTTGAAAAAGAAGATCTGGCACTAGCGTAGTTGCAACCTATATCCACTTCGTCATTCTCCACATATGCAAAGCATGACGTCGAAGCTGCGCAGGATCTGACAACCCACTTGCCAAAATTGCAGATAGCAAAGCCTCCATCAGGAGAGCAGGAAAGGTCACCCTCTGTAGAGCATGAGTCCGGAGACCCGTTATAGAAACCATTGGCAAAGTTGTGGTTCAAGCATTTGGCTTTGTCCAGTCCTGCAAGGGAAGAGCAGTCTGTATAGGTTGCAGAGGGGGTACTGGAGGAAGAGGTGGTGGTTCTGGTGGATGTTGTGAGGGTGGTAGGTGTGGTAGTAGTAAATGTGGTAGTAGTAGATGTGGTAGGTGTGGTAGTAGTAGATGTGGTAGGTGTGGTGGTGATAGAAGTAGTGGAAGTGGTGGTAGGGGTAGTAGTTTTTGTTGTTGAGGTTGTTGGGGTTGTTGGGGTTGTTGGGGTTGTTGAGGTTGTTGAGGTTGTTAAGGTTGTTGAGGTTGTTGAGGTTGTTAAGGTGGTTGAGGAGGTCGGAGTAGGAGTGGTAGAAGTAGACGTACCCACACTGCTATATTCCTCATCCAGCAAGCTCTTCACTGCCTCCGCATAGTTCTGATTCCCGTCAACAGAGTTGGCAAACGCCTGAGATGCATCCCACAGCATTATTCCTCCCAGATTGGAGTCCGAGATACCAACAATACCGTCCAGAGTGGACTCTACAGTAGCAACATCAACATAGCCTGTAGTAGCAGCAGAAGTAGAGCCCGGAAGTCCAATAAATAATTTGATGTCTCGGTTGGGAGATGAGTTGGAAGCAAAGTCTGCCCAGGTGTCCCAGTTGAAGCTGGCACCTAGACTGCAGTAGTTGTTATAGAACTGGATGAAAGCAAAGTCCACATCCGCATTAGCAAGCAGATTGCCCACAGAAGCATCCGGATATACACATTGCGGGGCAGCAGAGATGTAGTAGTCTTTGGACGTATCCTCATTGAAATACTCTCTAAGTTTTGTGGTTAAAGCAGCATAGCCGACGTTGTTATTGTTTTCAATGTCGAAGTCGAATCCATCCACAATGGAGTCTCCAAAAGGTCTTTCATCGGAAGATCCTCCCCCAAACATTGTCCAAAGGGTGTCAGCGAATCCTTCAGCAGCCTCATCAGAAGCAAACCCATACGATCCTGATGCCCCACCAAGAGAAAGAAGGACCTTTTTACCTAATGACTGACAAGTCAAAATGTCCGCAGCAATTGTATCGCACTTTAGAAGACCATCAGGAAATGTATCTGAGCAGGCGTTGGCAAAGTTGAGCTGGGGAAGTGTTTCACCGTCCGAAAAAGTGGTCATGAAAGACAAAAGTAGAATATCTGCAGCATCGCTCTCACAGTAGTAAGAAAGTCTCTGCTGTGATCCGGCAGAGTTCTGGCCCCAGTAAAGGGCGACATTTGTTTTGGAGGAAGGGTCAAAAGCTGTAACTAGCGAGCTGTAGAGCATCAAAGTAGATGCAGATAAAGCGGAAGTTCTCATAGTGTTTCAAGTTTATATCTCGTTTGGATCTGGCCGGAAATGAATGACTAAAGTTGGAATAGAAGTGAACCAGCTGAGACCCGATTTGAGTAAGGAGAGACAAGGGACTTGAACGATACTGATTGGAATTCACCAGAAACGCTTCCATCGGTTACAAACTTGAACACTCAACAAACAGGAAATGGAGTATTTAAACGATTTCCAGAGGGTCTGGTCCAGAGATGCAACATTGCTGCCGCAAGCTGAGGGCTGTTTCCATTCCATTGCCGTTTTTATCTGCAGATCATCCGCATGTGTCGTCTTTGTTCCCATACTGGGGCCTCATCGGCCCTCATTGGATCTCATCGACCCTCATTGGATCTCTATTTAATGTACATGGGCCTGATCTGAAACATTTTTGAGCCAGCCATCTCCGCGTAAAGACGCTATGCAGATCAATGCGCACGACACCTTAGACCTTTTTTTCTTACACCTCACACCAGCACCCCACATGTTTTTTTTTTTCACCACGAAGGGTGAAGAATGTAGAAGTACACTCTACTTCTGACCTCCTTAGTAGATTCATCTGTGTCGTCCTTAAAAAGTGGCGTCCACGTCTGCATGTCAACAAAATCCACATCAAAGCAGTACTGCTCTTTTGCCAGTGTAAAAAATGCCAAGTCTTCCTGCAGCAGATGAGGTCTGTGCGGAGAAAACGAAACTAATACTTGGCCTCCGGATCTCGGAGAATGTAGCCCACGCCGCGGAGTGACAAGCTCTTTGCAGCAGCGTAGCAACTTGTGGTGTTCCGAGTGGTTGAAAATGACGTCACTCAAGATTATCAGGTCAAACGTGCTCTTCTGACACAAGTCTAGACTCCCCACAAGCTCATGCGTGCTGCTGCCCCAGATATACGGCACAGCACAACAGTTTGTCTTACACTGTTCGTTATGATCAATGTTGTATTGTATATTTTGTATTAGCTCTGGATCCGGATAATCTGTGGCCACCACTTTACTGGCTCCTAAAAGGCCGCACAGTATAGACGGAAGAGCACCACCTGCCCCGAGCTCAAGCACTGTTCTCGACTCCACCATTGTGCGTGCATGTGTCTCCAGATATTCTGCTAAGTATCGACATGAATTAGTCAATATGTGGCCGTACAGAGGCGAACTACCCACCATCTGTATTTCAACTGGGTTTCCATTCGCTCTTATGTACTCCACGAGAGTATGTTGCGGTTTTTGCGGCCGGAAGTCTACTGGCTCCTCAAACCACGCCTCTTCCAGGGAAACGTCGTACATACTCCGCGTCGCGTCTTATCAGCCCTCCGAATCATCAACCAGCGTTACCATGCTTTGTGTTTAGCGATGCTAAGAGAGATCGATTTTTTTTTTTGTTACTAGGTAGAAAAATCATGTCAGATATCTATCTAGAGAAGCAGTTTGTTGGCACGTGATTGGTGTTGCCCTCACTTCCACCAAATACAGCGCACATGAAGGAGGATACCAACCAGCCACAGACAGACGTATTTCAGGTAACCCTGAGAGATCCGGAATGGTACTATGTAGTTGCCGAGCTGTAAGTACCAATAGTGTTCTTTTCACTAAAACTGAGCTAACATACATTTTAGATCAAGCTACGACTCTCCCCAGCCACTTAATCTTGATTACATGGTGTGGAAAACGCTTATTTACCGCTCACTGAAGCGGTTCTACGGACTTCTAGGAGAGTCTACAAATTTTGATATACTCAAACTTGATGGAAATCGCTGCTATATAAGGGTTCCAGATGCTGAGAAAATTACCATCTTGACTGCATTACCAGCTAGCAGTCTTTCTTTGGACTCCTTTGGTATTTCTGGCGCTTCCGGCTCTCTCAGGATTGTCAGTAATAGCCAGTTTCTTGTTGGACTGACAGGACCTGATAGGTTCTCATGGAGCTAAATAAAGAATGGCTACGGAGCCGCGAGTTCTTTTGGCAGACACCAGTTTCTTGGCCCCCAGCAATAACCGAGTCCAGTTAACAAGGTCAATAATAAGGAAAGAAGTAGATATATTGATAAGTAGTGTATGTTAGGCAATAGAGAGAAGGCAGAAGGCCGTATAGATATTGGAGTCACCACTTGTGAAGTATCGACTCGGCGGTATTGTTAAGGAGACTGAACTGTTATTGAGGGGACGTCTCAGGCTGTGATAACAGTAGACGATTCTGAATAGCTTTATCTCCACAATGGTGACTAGCCGCAGTATGATATTAGCACTCACTGTGTTTTTAAGCTTCATATTTGTCACAATTGCAGACTCTGCTGAGTGGACACCCAAAATTGTTAGAAATGATTTTGAGAGAGTGGACAATGTTCTGTACTTTGATGACTCTCCTATTCTGCTTCTGCAAGCGAACGATAAAGTCTACCGGTCTACAGACGATGCAAAGTCTTGGAGCGTCATAGAATTGCCCGCAGAATCAGGTCACAATGCCACTCCAATAGCAATAGAACAGGTTGACTGCGACAACAAGCTTGGATTCATTTTCACCTCCTCAAGGCGGCAATTCTTCACCAACGACCAGGGCGAGTCATGGATTTCTTTTGATCTTACAGAGGCTCCTGCTTCCTTCAGTCCTCCTGCTGTAAGTGTCAACTACGCAGATCATGATCTTATATTATTTGGTGTTGAGGTTTGTGAGAAAAATCATTTGGGAACCTGCAAAATGAACTGGTACTATTCGAAAGACGGACTAAGATCTTCCCCGGTAGTCGTGGAGTCCGATTTGTTAACAGACTGTGTCTTTGCGAAATCCAATGGTGTTTTTCTGGAGGGAGCGGACTCCAAGATTCTTTGTATTGAGAAACAAGTTGACTCATTGGGTCTTCCAAAGAGTAGTAGAGTGGTTTCCACCGATGACTACTTTACAACACTAGCTGGTCCCTCAGACGAGGGATTAGCGGCATCTCATGTCCTAGAGCTCAAAGTTGTTCAGAACTTCATAGTGGTGATTGTTCAGTCGGATAGATATTCTAATACGGGCTATGTTGATATTTTTGTCTCCAAAAACGGCGTCGAGTTCAAGAAAGCATACTTTGAGGATCAAATCAAAAATTGGATGTACAAGGTGCTGCCATCGAGCCCTGAATCTCTGCATATCGCTATCTTTGGATCTCCCAACTCTAGAATCGGATCTGCACCTGCGGATATATACAGATCAGACTCTGATGGATTATCGTTTGAGAAGATGTTCAGTAATGCCTTTGCCAACCAGTTTGGCTTCGCTGAAATTACTAAAGTTCAGAATATAGATGGTCTCTGGATTGTTTCTCGGAACGATGGAACAAACAAACCAAATGATATACCAGATGCCAGAACTATGATATCTATGGACGATGGTAAGTCGTGGGCATATTTGAAGCTCGCGGATGACGAAAGCTGTTTGGGCGATGAATCTTGCTCTTTGAATCTTTTTTGGCTCTCTGAAAGATCAGGAAATGGCAAGTTTGTAACTGGACCCACACCTGGAATTTTGATTGGAATTGGTAACACAGGAACTTCAATCTCGCATGACTACAATGACTACAAGACATACATGTCACGAGATGCTGGCCGGACCTGGTCAAAGGTCATGGATACTGCAAGTGTATTTGCCTTTGCGGATCTTGGAAATATTGCGTTCATTATTCCTGTCACAATGGACTTTTTGGTATCTGGAAAATTGGATCAATTACCTCATTCCTTTGATTATTCTCTGGACCAAGGGCTCACTTGGCGTACAGTTGACTTGGGTGTACATTTTCTTCCTGGGTTTGTTTTCACCACAATTGATGGAACTGCGCAGAATTTGATAACCGTGGGAATAGATTTGGAAAACGGTCCTTTTATGACATTTGCTGTGGACTTTTCAGGCGCTTTTTCCCGTGTCTGTTCTCCTCAAGATTTTGAGGAATGGTATGCAAGAGTTGACACAAATACCTCGGAGGCGATATGCGTCTTTGGGCATCGTGAGAAATTCCTTAGAAGAAAGCAAACAGCGGATTGTTTTGTGAATCAATTGTATGAAGATATAGAAAAAATTGAAGAACCATGTGTGTGCACTATCGATGACACTGAATGTGCTTTTGGATTCAGAAAAGACGAAAATGGTGAATGCATACCTATATATTCCACTATTGGCTCAGAATTTTGTGCTGGCAAAAATACAAATAAAAAAATCAAGCTGACGTCCAGAAGGATGATCCCAGGAAACATATGTGACACCAAAAACGGCTACAAGATCGAAAAAGATAACGTGTCATTAGATTGCAAAGAAGTGAATCTGGCCTTAAAGGCATCTAAGATCACCGAAAAGTCCACTGTATTTAATGGGCATATTGCGAATTACATTTATCTAAACGTCGACGTTCAAGAAAGTGGAATTCCTGTTGACACCCTCCTTGTGGTGACCAAGGAAAAGAAAATTTATCTGTCGTTCAATGGAGGCTCGAGCTTCCATGAAAATGGTGATTTGGAAAAAGCTCAAGGAAAGGTTCTTTCCCTTACGACGAACCCATATTTCCCTAATCAAGTCTATGTCATGACCACCGATAGCAAGCTTTACGTTTCAACTGACAGAGCTATTTCTTTCCAGGAGTTAGGTACCCCCTTTGACTTCAAAGTGTTCAGCCAATCTAGACTTACTTTTCATCCGCATAACCCACTTCAGTTTATCTGGTACGGTGAATCTGGATGTGAGGACTTTTTCTCTTCTGACTGCAAGCTTGATGCGTCTTTCACAGTTGATGGAGGTAAATCTTTTACAAAGCTAATCGACAATGCGAGATCGTGTAGTTATGTCGGATCATTCTTGAATGGCAAAGAATATGATTTGAATAGGACTCTAATTCTATGTGACCAGACTGCAGACGATCGCAAAGTGAGACTGGTTGCCTCGACAGACTATTTCAAGTCTAACACTCAGATCTTATTTGAGAACATAATTGGATTCACTGAATCAGGGGAGTTTATTGTGGTGGCAAGGTTGAACGATGATAACTCTCTCACTGCATTTGTGTCTGTGGATGGAGTTAACTATGCCGAGGCCAAGTTTCCCCCAAATCTGGAAGTGACAAGACAAACAGCCTACACAATTCTAGATGTGAGATCGAAGCAAATATTCATGCATGTGACCACAAACTCAGACACGAACCAAGAGTATGGATCTCTGTTGAAGTCCAATTATAATGGCACCTTGTACTCATTATCTATTGACGAGGTGAACAGAAATCAGTATGCATATATTGATTTTGAAAGCGTTCAGAGCTTGGAGGGTATTTCTTTGGTGAACATAGTTGCAAATACTGGAAGTTTATCTCCAGGGGTTCCGAAGCAAATGAAGACAATGATCACCCATAACGATGGAGCAGAATGGTCATATTTGGCTCCTCCCCCTGTCGATTCTTTGGGAGGCAAGTACGCTTGCAATGGCGGCTCGCTGGAGAAATGCTCCTTGAACGTTCATTCTTTCACTGAAAGGAGCGACCCTTCAAGGGACACATTTTCGTCTGCTTCCGCTGTGGGTATGATGTTTGGAGTCGGAAACGTTGGAGAATCTCTCAAGCCAGTAGAAGATGCCGACACGGCGACATTTTTCACCCGAGACGCGGGTGTCACATGGAAGGAAGTAAAGAAGGGCAATTACATGTGGGAGTTTGGCGATCAAGGTACTATTCTAGTATTGGTAGAACAAGGGTTGACAGATTCTATTTCCTACTCGCTTGATGAAGGTGATACGTGGGAACAGCATCGGTTCTCAGAGGTGGAGGTGGAGGTATGGGATATAGCCACAGTTCCTTCAGATACAGCTAGAAAGTTCATGCTACTTGCTCGAGAATCTACAGGCTCTGATGTGGCAATTGCCCTAGACTTTTCAGAGATATATACCCGGCAGTGCATCCTGGATCTAGATGATTCTAGAAGGCTGGATGATTTTGAGTACTGGACTCCAAAACATCCGTTTCAGTCAGACACTTGCTTGTTTGGACATGAAGCTAGATACCTTCGTCGAATTGCTTCTAGGACCGATTGTTTTATCGGGGCCGCTCCTCTTTCGAAAGGGTACCAGAGAATCAGAAATTGCACTTGCACTCGCAGAGACTTTGAATGTGACTACAATTACGCGATTGTCAAGGACGGAACGTGTAAGTTGGTGCCAGGGACTCAGCCAATAGAAAGATCAGCTGAGTGTGCACGCAACTCAGAGCTCCTGGAGTACTGGGAACCTACTGCATATAGAAAGGTTCCATTGAGCACATGTGAAGGAGGATTAGAGCTTGATAAGTGGGTTTCTCACCCGTGTCCAGGGAAAGAGAAGGATTATGATCAAAAACATGGTACCGGACTACATGGTATCTCCGTGTTGTGGGTGATCTTGATTCCTCTTGCAGTGTTTGTTGGTGCCTCCGCGTTTGTATACGATAGAGGCATTCGTAGGAATGGTGGATTCTCTAGATTTGGAGAGATACGGTTGGATGAGGACGACGATTTACAGTTGATAGAGGAGAATGACGTTGATAAGATAGTGAACAAAATAGTCCGGTTCGGGCTGTTGGCTGTTGGTGCAGTGTTTGCGTTGCGACACAAAAGTGCTACATTCCTGAAAAGAGGGCTTTTCTCGAGATTTGGGGGAGCAGACTCAGACAGATATCACAGGTTTGCTTCTACGTACAACGATCGGATTGCCGAGGACGAAGATGAGTCTCTTTTTGGATATAATACCGAAGACGATGATGCCCGAGAAATCGACAGCTTCCTAGAGCACGGGCTTCCCAACGATATTGATGACGATGAAGACTTGGAGGACCTGGGTATTCAGGATGCAGCTCATCAGGGATCAGGCGAGGATGCTGGAGAGTTCACCATTGAAGAGGAGGATGAGAATGACTTAGGGACGGCCCGCAGATGACCGGAAACTGAAATCAAACCGGCTTATAGTTTCCGGCTTTTGTGATTCCTCCCCTACATCCTTGCACATCCTTCCCTTTTTTTTTATTTTCCTCGCCCGATTACTTGATTATAATTATATGGTATAGTTAGCTCGATTTTTAGAGAGCAGTAAAAAAAAACCTGAGATAAATTTCTGTGAATAATTGACTGATTCCGTTAATGTGTATTTTTTTTTCTCACCATCTCAGAAAATTAGAGAGGAAGATTCTTTCCATCCAGGTTCAATATTGAAGGCTTCAAGCAGTCATGATGAGGGGATTACTACGAATATCCAGGCTTCCTATAAAGCAGCATCGTCTTCTGCGCAATATGTCAGCATCAGTGAATCCTCCTCTAAGACCATCTCCTAGATATACACAGCAAATGGGAGAGCAACCTGAACCTTCAGAAGAGAGCGAAAAGGACACACAACACGGGGCGGAAGCTGAAGCTGAAGCTTTGAAAAAAGCCATGGTAAAGCGGTCCTTGAGAATGACGTTTTGGCAAATGTTCCTAGTGACGCTCTTGGGCTCCTCTGTTCTCAATATCATGAGGGAGAGAAACCATATCGAAGAACTGAACGATAACTACGATCAGCGGTTTAGAAAGTTTGCGCAGCTGATCGATGGTCTGAAAAAAGGAAGAGTGGGCATTGAGGACGTGGAACATGAGCTGGCCATCCTCAATGAGCGGTTTGAGCTATTTGGGTTGCCAGCAAGCCGCTTCAACGGTCTTGAGGGTATCGATAAAGCTCAACTTCGAGAAAGATATGCAACCCCTGAGTGTGATCCTGACACCACACAAACCAACACATCAAATGACACAGTACAACCTTCAAAGGACCCGCACAACGCCAGAGCTGTCTCTTTCCTATAGCTATGTTAGTGCCGCAGCTTAATTGATACCTTTCAAAGTTATTATTGTTTCACCTCTTTATTCTTTGCGTTTGACTTGAACACCTTCTTCTTGGCTCCAGCATTGGGCGAGTACACCTGTGAGGAATCAGATCCTGGTGTATTGTTGGAGTTACCGGTAGAGCGGTCTCCGCTAGATGTCGAACCTGTTTCCTGAACATTACTCTGTCGCTGTGAAATATTAGGACTCAATGGGTTCAATCTCGGAGACACGGAAGTATCATACGTTTGTTGAGATTGATCAAGAGTGGCAGCATTCGGCTGTCCTTGCTGAGCAGTGTTCGAGGGCTCTGAGACAAGCTGAGTGGGAGTCTGGGATATTGCTGCAGGAGTGTTGTTCGACGAGGACGGAGAGTCAAACGTTGTCTGCGTAGAATTACCTCCATTGGTGATACTAGGAACAATGCTGGGATCGATGTAGTCTCCCAAGAGTCCAGGGATATTCCGCAGCACTCCGTCTATTTTTTCCAGAGCTTCCCTCGCAATATCAAAACTTTTAGAGTTCACTTTCAAAATCCATCGGAAGTCAAACAGCTGCTGTTTGTATGAATTCGCCTCTTCAGTGCTGTTAGATGTAACATATAATATGGTAGCGAAGATCCCTATGAGCGCAAAATTGTTGGTTGCAGACGATTGCCAGAAAGACTGCATGTGTTCCGGCTTCAAGTCTCTCGCAAATTCAATAGATGCAGCTAACCGTGCCTTACCGGCATTTCGACACACGGCAACAAGCTCTACAGGACATTCTCCCTTGTTATTGCTCAAACACGATATAATTCGCCGGTGGAGAGTGATCTCTACTGCAAAGTATGACAGCTGTAAATATCCGTTCGAGTTGAATTTTCTGGGTTTCAAAGTGTTCATTTGTAACGTCTTAGGAAGAGAGTGGTACCAATTCCTGAGCCTCAGTTGCAGTGGCTTGGCCAGGCTAAGCACGTCTTCTATCGACGTGATGTTGTCAATCGCATTCATCGTGAAAAAGGTATCTAAAATCTCGCTCAAAATCTGACTCAGAGAAATCATCTCTCTGAACAGCGCTTCTCCATTTTCGAAGTCTGCAGAACCTTCCTTCAGATCTTCTAAGTCTCCTTTATCCGGAAAGTCCTCGCTTGTAACTTTTCTCACTAGCCAATTCTTTCCTTCTGTAATATGGCTAGGTCTTGCCTCAACCAACGATGACCATTTATCTTGAACAAATACTGCCCAAGCAAGTCTTTTCCGTAGCTCTCTCTCCCACTTTGGTAATCTCCAATTCGCACAATCCAGTCCCAGTCCTAACTCCTCAGCAAGAGCAACAACTTGTGAACAAAGAAGCCAATTATTATCTTGGCTACCACCAGCCCTGCATTGCATTAACAACAAGCCCGCCTGCACCGCACTTAATTTAGGCCGCTGAATAACATCAGAAAAAGTCTTGAGGGCGAACTTATGCAACGATACGACATTCGGTTTCGGAAATTGAGATAAGTGAGGATCATAGTCCCACCATTGAATAGCCAGGCAATAGACTGCCGCCAAAAGAGGGGCACCAAACTCTCGGTGAGTTCTCGAATATTTCTCCAGAACAACCTTCTTGTGAAGAATAGGGAAGCTTGGATGCACAGTTCTGAAATAGAGATCTATCAACTCCTGTCCATGTGGTGCTACATATCTTTCTACCGAGTCGGCATCCCACTCGGATCTTTCATATAAATCTTCTGTGAAGTCATCTCTGAGGGTGAATTGAACATTGCTTGACACTTTTCTGATTGAGTTGGTCTTGCTCAGTTGAAATTGATCGATTTTGTCCAGAGTAATGCGGTCCAAAAAGACAGAGTCATAGATTGAGGTAGGTCCAATAAAAAAACTGGATCTAGGATACTGTAGACTTAAAGTTTTCTTTAGAAGCGAATGACCTTGCATGCTTGCGTAGTCTTTGATTGGCAGAGTGTCACGTAATGGTACATCAGGTGGGGGAACAATAGAGGGGTCTTCGAACTTCATTCTTTTTCCAGAGTCAATATCACGTAAGGTTGGTCCTCTTTTCAAAGGTATATTAGTCTCGTTGAAGGTACATTTGAGCCCTTTACTGTGACACATCTTACAGTTGGTGGAGTCTGGAAGCATCACACACTTTGTTTTTCGTCTTCGGCAATGATCACAAGGTCTGACTTTCGTCCGAGGTTGTGGAGGTTCAATTCTTCTCGTTTGAAATTGATATGCTGGTAAGGCCGCCGGATTTTGCTGAGTTTGCAGTTGGGGTGTCACTGGATGATGGAACCTAGACTGGGACATCTGAAGCTGTGTACCGTTAGCAAACTGTTGCTGTGTATTGGGTATAAGCCCAGAAGGGTTGACATAAGAGGGCATGAAGCCCGCTACACCTGGCGAGGCAGCAAAAGGTGCGGGAAACGGTTGCTGCTGCTGCTGCTGCTGTTGTTGTTGTTGTTGTTGTTGTTGTTGTGCTTGCTGCTGCTGCTGCGACTGGGAGGCGGTAAGGGGAAGAGAATTTGGACCCAGCTTAGATTGTTCCCGATTCTGCGATAAGTTCTGAGCGTCGCTTTGAGCTGTGTTTTGAGACGAGGGCTTGTTTGCTTTGGGATACCCGGTGGTGTTCGATCCGTTAGAGCCTTTTGACGTAGCAGGAGGCCCGCTTGGAGGTCTGAAACCGGCATTTGACTGCGAGTCAAGGATTATGTTCTGATAGTGCTGCAACTGGAGGGCATATTCTGCAGGGGAGGCGGGTGTCACAACACTGGCCATGTTTACAGGCGACATTATGTTGGAGACAGAAGAACTCATATAAGAGGGGGTATTGTTCGAGTTGGCATCCACGTGTATGTTTGACTCTGATAAGAAGTTGAAATCAACAGAGTCCATCCAGTTGGAATAGTCAAAATTGAACTGGTGGTGATTTGTACTAGTGGTGGGAAGATCGGATGCTCCGTCGACAGACCCGGAAGTGCTGGGTGCAGTTTTGTTTGTGGGCGTTTCCTGACTTGACATGGCTGTTTAGACTGAGGCCACAGCTCTGAAGATGCTGCTTTGATAGGCCAATTATCTTGTCTTATATACCAGACCCTTTTCTTGCTGCAACGGACGATTATTGCAAATAATCTCGTAATCTCTTTGCTCTCTTTGCTTTGCTGTCCCGCTTGAGATCGTACTGCTTTTATGCCCACAAGGATCCCTTTACTCTTGAGCCTTACCGACAATATTCAGACTCGCTGTCTATTTGGTGTGACGACGGGAGCTTTATCACCCTAAGCCCTCTTCAATCGTGCTAAAAAGGGATACATCTTGCTTTAAAAATCTCAAAGATAAGTCTCTCTTATTGAAAGAAAATGGATCCTCAAGTAGACATTGTGAGTGGAACACGACCGACGTTTTTGCGACCTCTGGCGATTTTCCAAGAATCTGGGCACACAGATAAGCGGCCAATGGGAAGAGATTACAGAAGGCGTGGTGCCTGTTGTTTTCAGCAGTACGATGGGCTTGTTGTGCCTTTGTACGATAATACGCTCTGTGCCGTAGGCTGTTACAAGTTTGTGTCCTCGGATAATCAATAAAGCGAGCAAATTCGAGAACAGGGGGCTGACAATTTTCAGCGACGCGTCGATTCGAGAAATCAATTTTTCATTTTTCTCTTATTTTCTCACTCCCTTTCTATAAGGGAAAAGAGAAGTTCGACACACTATAGAAGTTATCAAATGATTTAGGGATCGTTGCCTCTGATTTGTAGTGGCACTGTTGTGATTGGAGAGCTCTCAGTTTAGTATTCAGCATTCGCCGCTCGTTTCACAAAAGGACAGACCTTTGTAGAGCCGTCGACGATAAAAGGCCATGTCGTTCTGGATAATAGGGTGCAGGAAAGCTTTCTGGGGTCAGCTACGTATAGGGCGTTCATTCAAAGCACGCATACCACAATTTGGCACAGCGCAACGAATCAGACTCTACTCAGCACAAATAGGTGATAAAGAGACTTCTAATGAGCCACTTCCGTGGTACATGCGTTCCGAAGAGGCTTCCATAGTGTCTTCTCCGCTGAAGCAGATTACGATTCCTCAAGTTCCTGAAGATTCTCCTCATACTCTGAAGCCTCTTCTGGAGTATGTGGGAAACACACTAGGTATAGAAGACCTGGAGGTGTTTGACCTTCGATTCAGCTCCGGAGCTGAGGTGAATGAAGGCGCTAGAGATATCGCCGATTTCATGGTGGTAGGTACTGGAAAGAGTTCAAAACATCTCCAGAAAGCAAGTACCGAGCTGTCCTACTATATCAAGCATACGCTTAAGAAGAGACCAACCTCCGAAGGACTAGTGACGACTGGACAGCTGGCAAAGTACCAGCGGCGGTTGCGTAAAAAGGGGAAGCGGGCACCCGGTTACGCAAATAACGATTATGGAGCGACTCCGAATACGTGGGTAATGATTGACTGCAAAATCGGCAGCATATATGTGCATCTTCTGACTGCGGAGCGACGTGAGCTTCTGAACCTGGAGAGTTTGTGGGCCAAGGACAAGTCCAGGTACAAAAGACCTTCTGAGCGTAATGAGTTTAACGACGACATTTTCTCGGGTATTCGATACTACCATACGGAGAGAAGAAGACCCGCGTACAGTATGGTGCTAAACGCCCGACAGGTCTCCTCCTTAAGGCAGTTTGATCCGGAGCAGCTCACGCACGAGAACTACCAGGCACGGTTTGAAGCACTGAGGGACTCACATCTGAAAGACCTTGAAAGCTGTCCACTGCAGAAAATCGACAACCATTTCATAGCGATGCAGGCTAACGGACTGCCTCTTTCTGCAGACGACTTCTGTCAGTATGTAGAGCTCATACTGCAATCCCGGGAGTTCCACAGCTCGCTAACATCTGAGACGCAGGTTTTCAACAGAAGATATGCCCGAATATTTAAGATACTGAACAACTTCAAGCCAGTGATCAAGGTGGAAGATTTGAAGCGAATTATCCCCACTCTGATTGTTTCGGGCTCCCAAATCGATAACAAGCATTTCGTGACAATAGACGTTCTGACTGACACGCAAAATATTCACCCAAAGGACTTTCCTTCACCGCTGAAATACTCTCCAACAATTCACAAACTGTATGATCTCTTTTCAAAGATTTTTGCTAAAGACCTAGAAAATGCAGTGGATCAGTCACGACTTGATATTATTGTGCTGGCAATCTTTGCCAACAGAGACAATTGGGTCTATGTTCAGAAAGTTCTGGACAACGCCCTCGGAAGGGAGGATATGACACCTTTGAAAGTGGCACTGGCCTATATTGCTATTCTGGGAGACGCCAATATATGCCAGCAGTTTATCGACGATTATCTGCCTCTTGTTCTGGCTGAACAGGATCTCGACATTGACCGATACAGGGGTTATATAATGCTGTTACTCAACAAATGTGACAGCGATAAAAGTCATTATCAGGAGCTTCGACAGTTTTGCACTGTTTGAACAGGATGTCTTAGATCACTTTAAACCACCTGTAATAGCATCTCACAACTTTTTCAAAACACCTGATCTCGTAGTAGTCATCTCCCAGATCGATCTGGTCGCCGGCTTGAAGCTTAACATTGAGGTACTCTTTGAAGGAGACTAACATAATGAAGTAATCGTGAGGCTCGGCTAGCTGGACTAGTTTCAAATATCGCGATAGCTCAGAGACAATGGCCAGCTTTTGTGAACGTGCTCCTACTGTAGAAAAAGGCTCGTCATACTTCAACGCTGCATTCATTGACGCGATTGATGTCAGGCAGTTATCCAGCTGAGACGTCAAGACACCGTCAGTGTGGATTTTGAATCGCTGCTTTTGTGCTATGTCTCTGCCAGAGGACCGCAGGAGAATCTTCTTAGTTATCTGTGTAACACTGTAACCTGGCTTATGTGCCGACGGTTTCTTCTTGTGCGAATACGACTTTGTCAAACTTGCCAGCAGTTGAGAGTTTGTGACATTGTTTTGCAGCTGTTTGGTGCGCGCTAGCCGGGCTTTTTTAGGCGTATTTCGAAACGAGAGCGTGATATCTTTAAACGGAGTTCGATTTCGTGTAGGGCCAGACATCCTGTGGCGAGCAGGGGACGCGATGCTTTAGTATACCTACCTTGTTTTGTTTATAGTTTACCCCATAGTTATCCCTCACTACAATTTTTATCCCGTGCTTTTTGGCGTATAGATGAGTGACGCACTACCAACTGGAGCATATATATCTCTTTTGAACTCTTCACAATTACTACAGAGTGGTACAGCCTGAAATCAATTAAGGGTAACATACGTACAGGAAGACTTTCCTATGACTTGTTCTTCAAAGCAGTCACTCCTGGAAGCTCCTTACCTTCCAAAAGCTCCAGAGAAGCTCCTCCACCCGTGGAAACATGAGACAACTTGTCTGCTCCTCCGAACTTCTTGGCAACTGTAGCAGTATCTCCTCCTCCAATAATAACGGTGTTTCCAGACTGAGCAGACTTGACACAAGCATCAAGCATAGCTCTTGTTCCCTTGGAAAAGTTCTCAAACTCAAATACTCCAGGAGGACCATTCCACACAATGGTTTTGGCTTCGCCAATTGTGTCTGCAAAAAGCTTAGAAGACTTCTCTCCTCCATCCAGACCCTGGAGATCATCAGAAATACCTTCCTCCAATGTGGCATAGCCAACAGTGGCATCTGCAGCAAACTTGTCGGCAGTAACAAAGTCTACAGGCAACACAATCTTAACTCCGTTCTTCTTGGCCTTTTCGATAAGCTTAGGGACAATCTCGGCACCAGCGGCATCGTACAAAGATTGTCCAATCTTCATGTTGTTCAGAACTTTGTTGAAAGTGAACGCCATACCTCCTCCAATGATCAAAATGTCAACCTTATCTAGGAGGTTGTCAATTAGCTGGATCTTATCAGACACCTTTGCACCACCAAGAATAGCTAAGAATGGTCTCACCGGGTTTTCCAAGGCCTTGGAGAAGTACTCTAACTCCTTGGCCATCAGGAATCCGGCTGCTCTTTCCTCGAGCTGCAAGCCGACCATGGAAGAGTGTGCTCTGTGTGCAGTTCCAAAGGCGTCGTTGACATAGACATCAGCCAAAGCAGTCAGTTGCTTTCTGAAAAGCTCCACATCTTCCTTAGAGGCCTTCACTTTACCTTCAGGGGTCTTTCTCGAGCCTTCTTCCTCGATGTGGAATCTCAGGTTCTCAAGAAGCACTACGGAACCGGCAGGGGCGGAATTCACAGCGTCTTCTACCTCTTTTCCCACAGAATCGTTCAAAAAGATCACCTTCTGGCCCAGAAGAGACTCCAACTCCTTCGCAACAGGTTTCAGCGTGAACTTGAGATTCACCTCCCCGTTCGGTCTACCCAAATGAGAAGCCAGAACAACTACCTTCGGCTTGTGCTCCAGAACATACTTGATGGTTGGAAGAGCAGCCACAATACGCTGGTTGTTGGTGATCTTATCACCATTGAGTGGGACATTGAAGTCTACTCTGATAAATACTCTTTTACCAGAGAAGTCTAGGTCTTTGATTGATAGCTTGTTTGATAACGACATGATTTTAGTGCTTTTGCTGTATATATACCTTAATTCCAGATACCAAATACTGTTAATTCTCATAAGTCTGTATATTTTACTTTACTACAAAAACGGCACCAGTCTATTTATTATAGTTTGAGCAGGTGTAAATTTTGATGCTGCCATAAAACTCAAAATACTCCGGGCGTCGGAAGGGCGTAACCCCGCAGAAACTCGGTATACGCCCGGTAAAAGCCCATTGGGCGCCCTATACGCGCCTGCGACATGTTTTCAGCAATCAGGGAGCATCCACAGGTCAACAGGGCTAACAGGAACCTGAAACAACCAGCACCTGATGCTGATTCAACTCCTGGAACACAACATCACCTTACTTGCGGATGCTGTACAGTCTGTGGCGCGTGTCACACACGTCCGTGGAAAAAAAAAACGTCTTCGTGCGTCGGTCGACGCATGTACTCTACTTGCACGCTGAAACTTAGGGGAAATACAATAGTATGCAGTAGTGGTGGTTGCGGAGGTCGGAACTGGCCAGCACCAGCCTCAGAACTAGCAGTAACTAGTAACGATATCTCTACAGTCTTCTTTTTCTTTCGCTAGTGTTCAAAACCTAATAAATAACAATATAATTCTCCATCACACATCTATTTCGAAGGATCGTTTCTCTGGTATCCCAAGTATCCCTCAGCCCTGGAGTTTGGCAGAAGCGCAAGGTACTTGTCTGCAAGATCTCTACATTCCTCAAAACCGCTCGGCCCGTTGACACGGAAACAGTTTTCTAAAGCCTTTCTCACTACCTTCAATACCTCAACTCTGATGAACTGTTCTCTAAGCATCGATTCCTGAGCATTCTTCAAATCCAATGGATTACGATAGTCAATCTCATCAAATGAAACATCTGGAGACTTCTTGAAGTCACGACTGGTCGGTTTGGAATCTGTAGAATATACACCAGTTAGTATTGTAGGCTCTCATTAGCTGTTTCTGTCGTTGTTTCTTACCAGTCATATTATTTACTCCTATCCTTATCTGCTCCAGATCACTGAACAGTTGTGTGTGCAAAGAGTTTTCAGCCAAATATTGCGAAACCACCGCCCTTTTTCCCGATCAATAGCAACGCTGACTACAACCATAGCTATCCATTAGGGTCGCACTTTTTTCTTCTTCTTCAACCAAACAGAAGCCTTCCAAAATTTGTACCTCTATAACGGTGTAGAGATGTATATCTTTTTTTTTTTTTCTTCATGCATTCTCTGTTGGGATTTATATTTTCCTGTGTATTTATCTGAACTGTTACAACCCGTGAGGTATAAGCCTGGCCTAATTAAACAACCAAGCCAACACCGTTTATCAGACGTCTTCCTTTAACTGACTAGCGGGGGATCTTAGAAAGCTCTTGTTTAGCTTTGGGGCTGAAGTTTCATCAAGAGTATCTCACCATGTCGGTCCCCGTAGCTATCAAAGAAAAGGTTCTGCTGAGATTGAATGCCCAGGTGATTGCAATTGCTCACTCCTTATGCTCTTTACTGGCATTCACTGTTGCATTTGGCGTTGGATACTCACTCCACTTCTATAAGATAGTCACCAACGAATACTATGGCTATCCTGATGAGTGGTTCCCAAGTGTATCTGCTACTATTGGTGACAGATATCCTGAGAGATCTATCTTCCAGGTTCTGATAGCACTTACGGCAGGTCCCAGATTCCTTTTCCTTTTTTTGTCTTACATACGACTCTACAAAGAGAACTCGGTGCTTCCAAAACTCGGTCTGATATCTGGTCTAATAAGAACCTTTACGTGTGGAGGTTGGGTCTATATTACTTCCACTGACGATCACGATGCTCATGATATCTTCATGATCTCGTATATAGTTCTCACAATTCCATGGGATACTGCTATGACAAGATTATCACCACCTGGATCTTCCATTAGAAGAGCAAGAAAATACACATCACTTACCTTCTTCTTTGCCCTTATCCCTTTGATTTATCTCTTTCTGCAACACAAAATTCACAAAGTGAAGGGTGCCTACTCATATTATGCCTATTGCGAGTGGTCGTTAATTTTGCTAGATATTGGGTTTGACGCATGGTCCATATGGGATTTCAAAGACCTGACTTTGGAGTTGCATCCATCCAGCACAGAGACCGACTATATCTCGGCCAACTTCAAGGTCTTGCTGGTTGATAGCAACTCTTATAACTCTAATGGGCCTTCAGTCAGCTCTAAAGAGACAAAGTTATTTCCTAAGAAGGGGTCATATAGAGCTGATTCATGGCTGTCCTTAACAGTTAATCTCATCAACTCCTTCATGTTCTGGTGTACTGGGACGTCTCTCTTCCTCTGTATTTGGTACTTTCCGTTGTGGCACATGGGCATTTCGGGTTATGAGCTCATTGCTTGTGTACTACTGGCGCCTTTCTTGCTGCTTATTCCAGGACTCTATAAGACTCTTGTTTCTGTTCCCCAACTGACCAGAGGTCTTTCTTGTGCCCTTTGCATAGGTTCATATCTTATTGTAAAGCCTTCTGTCAGATTGATGCTGATTGGTGCTGGAAACCTTTTCGGAATCCTAGCTCTTACGGTGGAGGTACAGGCCATCAAATCAATAGGCGATCCTTTGGCGATGAAGAGCTATGCGACGACTTTTATCATGGGACTCACTTTATCGAGCATAGCCAAATTTGCGTTCTGGACCAACAACCCATTTTGGCCAATTATGAATAGCGATACGGGAGGATATAACTTGACGGGGCTCACGATTGGTCTAGTTTCTGCTGCATTTACAAAAATGCCGGAATTTACCTCGGGTCAGAAAAAAGAAGTTGTCAAACCTTCACCTCCGTTGCTGTTTACATCTATGGGATTTGGGTCTCTCCTTTTCTCTTTGAATGCAATGCTTACAGATTCTTCTACTATTATTTTGTGGACATGGAATGGATTTCCTATTCAAGGTCCTATTCCTGTTCCTCATGGAGCGCTCACTTTATTTGCTATGTGTCTGGGTGCTTATCTCGGAATATACGACTCTTCCCATTGGAAAACAGTCACCTCTGGTGGCGTTATAGGATCACTTTTCCTATATCTTTTCCACGGATGGATTGGTTTCTTCGGCGGTCTTTCTTACGCTTTCTGGCTCTGTTATATCACCCCAGTATGCTTCCAGCAAATCTCTGACTGTGGTTATGCTCCTGTGGCCTTTGGACTATCTTATTTGTTCAATCTCTTTTTCACTCTTGGTCACGTGTGGGTAGTTGCGTACGCGTTTGTACCTGGTGGCCCTCTTCTGAGGGAAAGAACTGACATTGTCTTGGGAACGTCTGTTGTCCTGATCTGCGGACTACTTTATTATTACAATGAACCGCTGGAGATCAATCAAAAGAAAGTGAAATATATTCTGAAGAAAATAGGGAATTATTTGGTGATACTCTGTTTACTTACGAGTGTTATTGCTTTTAACAGATTCCAGTTCGAAAAGCCCAAACCTTATCATCCAAAATCAAGACTGATCACAGCTGGAATATGGACCGTACATTTCGGCTTAGATAACGATATGTGGGCATCCGAGCACCGAATGAGAGACCTAATCAAGGACCTGGAACTTGATGTTGTGGGATTATTGGAGACAGACACACAGCGTATTATTATGGGAAACAGGGATCTAACCCAGAGACTTGCTGAGGAGCTAGGAATGTATGCTGATTTTGGTCCAGGTCCCAACAAGCACACTTGGGGTGCCGCCCTGTTATCCAAGTTCCCAATTCTCAACTCGACCCATCATCTACTTCCGTCACCTGTTGGTGAGCTTGCTCCAGCTATCCATGCAACTCTGGATTGTTACGGAGAATTAGTCGATGTGGTTGTTTTCCACTCTGGTCAGGAGGAGGATGTGGAAGACCGTAGGCTGCAGAGTCTAGGTGTAGCAGATATCATGGGAAGCTCAGATAGACCTATGATTCTGCTGAGTTATCTGGTAACCAAGCCTTTGAAAGGTAACTACAATACTTATGTCAGTGAAAAGTCTGGAATGCATGATATTGATCCTACGGACAGTGATCGTTGGTGTGAGTATATTCTATACAAGAAGCTTAAGCGGACGGGTTATGCTCGGATCAGCAGAGGCTCCATTACAGACACTGAAGTCCAAGTGGGCAAATTTGTTGTTCCCCCACATGATAGAATTGATGAGAAATACTCACAGGAAAGAATTGAGGAGCGCAAGGTGAAATTGGATCTAAGATTCCCATCAGTGTTCCATGGCAAAGGAGTCAGAGACCACAGGTTCCACGTTTTCAACGAGCCAAGATATTTTAGATAAGACATTCATGAATAACAATCACTGTGTAACATCCGTGCACCATTATCACTGCGGCTCGCTTTAAATTCTTTTTTATTTTTTTCAGTTTCCTGATCTGGTGTTGCGTTCCCCAGATACCAGCCATCTCTACTAGTGAAACAGTACTATAATTAGAGGAGTATCCTATTGATCCTGACTATTTCATGACTGCTAACTTATGGTCTTTTGTCAGTAGGAAGTATGAACAAACAGCACCGAAAGATACACACAAAGACGTTTTCTGGGGATCAAATGGAGTTCAAATACCCGTTATCTGACAGCAATAGCAACGATTTTGAGCCACTTTTGCAAGGCTCACATGACATTCAAGACCGGCCATGGTCAAACCCCAGCTTGTCTTCAAGCTCAGATACTGTGGCCTCACACGTTCTGATGAGTCCGACCAGATTCGACAATACTAAATCATCCCAGGGCCCCGTACAGAACTGGAATCCGTTTGATATCACTGTCACAGATAATGCAAGCATAGCATCCTCTATCTATGCTAATGATGAGCAAGATACTTCCCGCAATGAGAATGGAAAGCCGGGGTCGGTGTTGTCTTTGCCATCGGCAGGATATACAAACCCGTATATTCCGAAAGATAATCCTGGAGTTGGGGACAGAGCAAAGAACGTTCTAAGTGACTGGGCTGGTGAAGGAGCTGGGAAGATGAAAAGAAAGATGCTGCTCCAAAGTCTCATTGACAACAAATCGTTCACATCTTCCGTGTCTGACAGGACCGATACTACTAGTAAGCATGACCACTCCATGGTTGACACTACCGCTATCCAGGTATTTCGACCCCAATCAAGATCGAACTCGCTTAGAAGACGTATAACGCTGACATCTAATTCGATAAAAAGACTGAATACTGCGGGTGTTGTTGAAAACAGAACAGACTCCGGTAAGTCTACGAGGACATCTACCTTAAAAAGATCCAACGCCACACGACGCAAGATAGGCTGGCTTTCTAAACTGCTACAACTGTATGCAGAATGGAAAGCTAAACTGGCTCAGAAGTGGCGGTATATGGTGAATAATCGGAGACTGTTCAGATCCAGTCGCAAAAACTCCTACTCTCCTGTTTTCAGAAAAACGAGTACAACAGCCTCCGTTAAGAGCGTTCACAAGAACGAGGATACTGTTACACAAGTGATACCTATTTCCAAGGGGAAAGCGGCAGTGGACACCAGTGAGCCAGTAACAGAGGCTGACAAGCTACAGCAGCTATGGGGTCATTATATGAAGATTGCCATCAGCAAGCGGATCCAGATGCGACTGGAGATCATGGAGCGATTTAGTGCAGACTCTCAGATTGCGGTTGGGGAGTCAGTGAAGCCAGTTACGCAGCCAGACTACAAGAGGGAGAGTATTCTTCAGTCGATTGTGACGGGGTACCTCGCAAATGAGACCTGGTGGGACGAGGAAGAAAGCGACGCGAGCGACGCGAGTAGCATGAGCAGTGTTCCCGATGGCTCTTCGATTTCGTCGGTCGAGTCGTCTTTCGCACACAGCGAGAACCCGAGAGCTTTACAAGATGTGTCATTCAGCGACGTGGAGCTTGAGCAAAAGAACTTGAGCAAGAGGTTTGGCGGAATGGGGGCTAGTAGTAACCGGGACTCGATATTCAGCAATCAGATGTCGCTGGCGATCATTGTGGACCAGCGCGAGGGTGAGGAGGGGTACCAGCTCTCAGAACACAGGCCTGCGAGCAAGACTCAGAGAGACGTTTTCGATTTTGAGGCGGATGATGGTGGCTTACAACTGAGGACTGTGCAGTCTGGCAGTCTGAGAGCTGGTGGGGATGCTGCAGATTGATGCCGTTTGCGGGAGGAAGTCTGTGCTACCCTGTATGTAGGACCATGTATTGCTGTCTCTAGTGTTTTTTAATTATTCCCCGGATAACCAGTATTAGGGAGAAAGGAGTTAAGAAAATAAATAGCAAGGGTTCTTCCTTCCCCCGGAGTTAGCAGCAGATAAGCATTCAGCAATATTTTTTTCTCCGTTCCCCTGGGGAGGAAAACAATCTCTCAGCAGGTAAGAAGTGATATCTGCTGGCACATGTCGGTTACGTAATGCGGGTGTAAGCGAGGATATTCTGGAAGCTTTTGAGAGAAGGACCCTTTGAAACAACCAGGGGGGGGGGGGGGAAAGGGGGGAGAAACGGAGTGTGTGGAGGAAGTAAGAAAGAGATGCGGGTTGGAGGGGCCGCCTGGCGGTTTACAGTGTTCGGCATAAGTAGCTCGGCGAAACAGCGCCGGGATAACTCACGGCCCGTTTTACGTGTAATATGTGGGGTCCGGAAATAGCAGCATTTAGGATGCAAAAAGTAAAAATACCTTTTTGTCGGGTCGGTATTGATTGATCTGATTAATAACGGTCATCGGCGCGCGGTTATGGAAATATAAATTGCAGGAGAAATCCGGGTGTTAAACTGGGGCTGTTGTGGGGGCCCGTCTCTGAAGAGTTCAGCAGAACAGCGTCCAGAGCTGGCAGAAAAGCAGACGGTGGTTAGTCTGGGACACGTCCCTGAGAAGCTGACGGAGAATGAGCGCTAGTATATATGTGATGGCCAACATACAGGAAATAGCAGACAGTCTTACGTTCGGTCTGCTGACAAAAATCAGAAAGAGACTGGTGTACGACCAGAGTGGGGTCCAGGTGGTGGATTCGGGCCGAGACAGGGGCCTCGTGGCGGGGCGCGGGCGCGGGCACGGGCGCGCTTCCAGGGCCGTGGCAAAAGCTCCCGGGTGCGAGCTGGGAGCCAGACGGTGTATTGGCAAGACGTCTAGTGCGCTCAAACGAATGCCGACCGGCACGGTGATAAAGGCGGCAGGGGCTGTCACGGGTAAGGCGCGCAAGAGCGGCGAGGGCCCGCGCAGTGGCCCAGATCCTGCTGCAGACCCCGCCGTCGATGAGGGAGACACAGGGGCCATCGCAGAGTACCGGGGGCAGGACTCGTTCCCGGCAGGGTACCAGGATACGCAGGGCTGGACAGATCTGACGCGGTCCACGTCGCGGCTCTCGCGGGCGTCTGCACCGGGGTCGACTATAGTAAGCTTCCAGCTCGTTTGCGACACAGCTCTGCTTCCCGGCGTGGGGCCTGAGCGTAATGTTTGAGGAGCCTGATAGGGTGTTTGTACATAGAAAGAAACGCTTTTAATAGGGGGTGCCGATTATTTTTCAAGAGCATTGTTATCTTCGGAATAGCATTATATATAACGAGTTGAGTTAGCTGAAACTCTCGGCGTCCTCGACATCCTCCACCGTCGGAGACCGTACAATGTGTTTAGGCATAGACACACGAGATACCAGCGAAGCGGCCTCTGCGACGTCCGTCCGCTTGTCCGGAGATGTGTGGTCAGCATCGTCGTTTGCGGAGTCGCTGGACTCTGGCGGAAACACAGTGCGCCGCACCCGCGTCTCGTAGTTCTTCTTAAGTGGGTTGGTTTCGTCGCCGGCCGCTTCCACAGATGGCTCCACCCCGGCTCGGCTCACGAGTACCTCTTCTACTTCTTGATGGTCCTGTATTTTGATCCTGACCACCGAAGACTGTGCTGAGCGTGCCGGGCGTGCTGGGCGTGCTGGGCGTGCTGAGCGCGCCGGTTGAACACACATCACTTGTTGCACCGGAGGCCGCTGCATCTTCTTAATGCTTACGAGCAGCGTCCCCTCTCGTACCAGTTCTAGCACTATTCCACCCGACACATCCACGTCCACTGGAAGCTCGAACGCCCGCGAGAACCGGTCTGCCCTCGAGTTCACTACTAGCCTGTTTCCTCTCACGTAAAAGTCATAGTCGCTGAAAACACTGCGGTCGCCATAACGTGGACGCGGCTTCTCCAGAACAATGTAGTAATGGCCGCTATCTTCTAGCTTCTGCACCGATACCACGTTCTGCGGTCTGAACGTTGCAGCTGATCTGAGACCGCACCCCACGCGGCTCCCGTTATAGCTATTATAGTTCGGTGACACTAATAGCATAGCAAAGTCTTCCTGCCAGTTAGTTAGGTTGAATGATATCAGTAATTTCTTCAGTTCTCCTTCTGTACAATACCACCCAGTTGAGATGCAACGCTCTTTTGAAACAGAGCCTCCCTCCCTCGCTTTATATACAGCCCTCCCCTATTACTAAGAAATTCAGATCCCTGACACAGCCCGGATTTCCCCGGATTTTTCTCGAACTTTTTTCGTTCCACGCATATCTCTGGAAGCTTCTAGAAGAACCCGCTCAAATGGTAAAGGAGCAGACCCGAGCCAGTCAAGCAAGACTAAATCAGAAGGCATCTCTATCGATGTACAGTTCATCCGTTTCTATAACTGGGTGACCCGGTTTGCTTGCTGCTCAGCTATATATAAAAGAGGCATTAGAGTAGAGCTCGAGCATAGGGTTCTCTCCTGTCTTGGTGGTAGTGCTCTCCAGGTCCCCCCATACTGCCAGAAACTCGGCATGGGTACTTGTGTTGCTGATGTTCCCAACAATCTGCCGGTATAGCTCGCTAGTGAGCCGGAAATCGGTAGGAAACATGATATCGAAGTACCCCTGATTAGCCATGTATGTGTCAACGTTTATCATACGGTCCTTGTGCATGGTTTGAACCACAGGAGAGTTGTATCCAGCAACCGTAGCCTCTAGCTCATGGAAATCTGATGATACCAGCTGGTGGTTGGGAAAGTACCGCTTAAGTATCTCGAAAAGCTTGCACAGTCTTGTAGGGATGTACTCCGGGTCGGTCAATCTGTTTCTAAGAGGGTTTAAAGAATCCGATACGGACTTTATCACCTTGGGCTTGTTTACAGGGTGACGTCTAAGACACGACAACGGATACTCACTTGTTTCCCGCAGGTTCAGAAAATGCATTGTCCATTCGTCAAGCTCAGGAGAGAAAAACTCCTTGAAATCATTGTTCTCGTCGATGGCCACGTACCCCTGGTATGGTTGGTTGGTGTTGATGTCGTATCTAACAACATCATGTGAAAGATTGTCAAACACCTCCAGTGCTATCACAAAGCATGGCTCATTTACAAGGGTGTTCCATTCCAAGATAGACTTGTTCACCACCTCCACCTTGTCGCCATGTTTTGAGAGTCGCTGACTCTGTTTATCAAACAATTTGGACGAGATTTCTATGATCCTGTACTTGGTTCTCTCGTACACTTCCGGATGGTTCGTTTTGAGGAAATCCATAATGTTGTTCATCAATGTCCCATTTCCCCCACCAATTTCGTATATCGTGAAATCATTGTAGGGATACTGGTTCAGTTTATAGTTGACTAGAAGATACCGAGCAAGGGCTTCTCCGTAATACGGTTGGAACAGCTCTGTAGGGGTATGCCACAACTGCAGTGACGGCTTGCTGAGCTTGAAGTCGTTCTTCTTGCTGTGTTTCAAAGCAGGAAGAGTCTCTTTGTCGTATTTATCGTAAGCAGCTAGCCACTTGCTCATGAACTCGTCGTGGCCTGCTAAGGCTTTATAGTCAAACGGTTCACTTGGTTGGAAAATCACGGCTTCCTTCGCAAAATACCCATAGTTCGTATTATACAGCGAATCTTCGATAAAATCAGACGCCAGCATCTTTACAGACTTAGGTCTCTTCGATCTTTTGGACAGTTTTTTGAAATCCGTCAGTACATAACTGTCGAACTTCTTCTTGTTTGCATCGTAGTCCATTCCTTCTACTCCTCCTTGTTCAAATAGGAACCTGAGTATGTTGGCATGTGTGGCAGGAGGCTTACCAACTTCCTTCTTTGTGGGAAGTCTATACTGTATCGAGTCAGGAAATATCGAGTAATCGTGAATGAACTGCGATCCCTTCTCATTCCTACTCAATGACAGCGATCTAATGGTCGTTTGTTTCCTCTTCAACCCCTGAGAAAACGCTCTCCGAGTTTTGAGCATCCTGTCTGTATGTACTGATATGTGGTCTAGGAATGCTTACGCACAAGTAAAAGCTTTCTAAAGTGTTTCTTCTCGTAAGATCTTTACCCAATTTGAGTACCCAAGATAATCCATTTCGCTATTTTTTCTTCAACTGAAAAAAAAGAGTTGGGGAAAATTTTAGTTGAATCCATGTAAACACTATCTGTTCCTTCTCAACCACTATTAGCCTGTTTTCACGAGCTGTGTATATCCATAATACCAGAGACTATACTCCATAATGGGTGTTCCTGCTTTATTCAGGTGGCTATCTCGGAAATACCCGAAAATCATCTCCCCTGTTCTTGAAGAGGAGTCTGTATGGATAGGAGATGTCGAAAGGCCAGCTCAGTATTCAGACCCAAACCCGAACGGAGAGCTAGACAATCTATATCTGGATATGAATGGAATTGTTCATCCGTGTTCCCACCCGGAAAACAAACCGCCACCAGAAACAGAGGCAGAAATGATGTTGGAAATCTTCAGATATACCGATCGCGTTCTCAATATGGCAAGACCTAGAAAGCTGTTGATGATTGCAGTGGATGGTGTGGCCCCGCGTGCGAAAATGAACCAACAGCGGTCTCGTAGATTTCGGTCTGCAAGAGATGCGGTCATCGCCCAGGAAGAGAAGGAGCGCAAGATAAAGGAGATGGAAGACAGAGGAGAGATGATTGATATGGCTGTCAAGGGGAAGAAGTCGTGGGACTCTAACTCCATCACTCCTGGAACTCCATTCATGGATATTTTAGCACGATCGCTGAGATACTGGGTTGCTTATAAGCTTTCGACAGACCCTGGATGGGCAGGACTTGAGGTCATTATCAGCGACGCTACTGTTCCTGGAGAAGGAGAGCATAAAATAATGGCTTTCATAAGATCGCAAAGATCTGACCCAGAATACAACCCCAACACTAAGCACTGTATATACGGGTTGGATGCGGATCTGATCTTTTTAGGACTAGCCACTCATGAACCCCACTTCAAAGTTTTACGAGAGGACGTTTTTGCCAAGGATAAAGTTCAGAGACAAATGAAGCTTTCTGACCATCTCACTATGGATGAAGCTGCAAAAAGGAGACTTCAGGAAAGGGATACCAAGTCACCTTTTTTGTGGCTCCATGTCAGCATACTGCGAGAGTATTTGGAAGTGGAGCTCAATATTCCGAGACTCTCGTTCAAGTTTGATCTTGAGAGAGCCATTGATGACTGGGTGTTTATGTGTTTTTTTGTGGGTAATGATTTCCTTCCTCATCTTCCCTCATTGGATGTGAGAGATAGTGGAATTGATGTCTTGGTGGATATTTGGAAGCGATTGCTACCTTCTTTGAAAGGCTATGTGACGTGCGATGGAAATCTGAACTTTGAGGCTGTCGAAAAGCTAATGAACAGTCTGGCGACAAAGGAAGATGATATTTTCAGAAAGAGACATGAAGGCGAGCGCAGAAGGGAGGAGAATGACAAAAGAAGAAGGTTTGACAAAGATCAGAGAAGTACTGTGAAAAACCAACTCTTGAAGACGGTTTCAAATGGCAAAGATAACGCTCCTTTGATGCCCTCACAGAATATGACATTGACGAGCCTTCGAACTGGACAGACTGCCGGTGGTTTGCGAATGAATAACAGTGAGATCATACAAAACATAAAGGCCATCTCCAAGGCAAACGCTGCCAATAAGAGTGCTGCCGAGGTCTTGAGACAAAGCCTCAATAACAGCGGCTCCACAGACGACCAAGAAGATCAAGACGCTCCAGACTCTAAAGACGGATCTGATTCAAGTAAGCCCGATGAAGGGATTGATCCTCCGGAGCCCATCGATGTGGCCGAAAGCGATGCTGCTGAGAAGAAGAGAACGGCCTCGCGTGCTTTCAACTCAGACTCTGAGTCATCTGAGCCAGAAGTTGGAGATAGCAACGACAATGTGAGGATGTGGGAGCCTGGTTATAAAACTCGCTATTACGAACAAAAGTTTCACACTACTGATCATGACAAGATAGAAACGATCAAAAGGGACATGACCCGCTGCTATGTTGAAGGAATTTCGTGGGTATTGCTATATTACTTCCAAGGGGTTCCGTCATGGAACTGGTACTATCCCTACCACTATGCACCATTTGCTGCAGATTTCGTGAACCTAAGTGAGTTTGAAGTGGAGTTCAAGCTGGGGACTCCGTTCCGTCCGTTTGAGCAGCTGATGAGTGTACTTCCTGCTGCTTCGGGGCATAATCTTCCCGAGGTGTTTAGACCGTTAATGTCTGAGCCAGACTCTGAAATTATTGATTTCTATCCGACCGATTTCAAGATAGATATGAATGGAGCTAAGATGGCGTGGCAAGGAATTTGTTTGCTTCCATTCATAGATGAGACGAGACTTTTAAAGACTGTGAGATCGATATATCCTCAGCTCACCGAGTACGAGACGGAAAGGAACACCAATAAAGGAGAGGTCCTTTTTGTAGGTAAATCCAACAGGTACTACAAAGAGTTTACGGAATTGTACTCTGACAAAGACAGGGTGCTGAGTTTCAACTTTCATGCTGCAGGTATTGCTGGAGAGGCGTCTCCGAGCAAAGATTTTGACCCGAAGGGCCTTCTGAAGTTCGACTTGGATCTGCCAAGCGATATCTACGGTGATATTCCAAACAGTAGCTATGTCAGTGTGGACTTTCGCATGCCATTCAAGCTTCCTAGCAAGTCGATGCTTCCCACAGGATTCATATCTCACATGAAGTTGCTCACTCAACAGGATAAGGACCAGATCGTTTATGGTTCCAGCAAGTTCTACAGAGGAAACCGAAATTTTGAAGCCAGAAGTGACATTGACTACAAGCCACATATTGGCCCTCACGGTGACACTATGTACTCCTTCAGGGCTGGAGGTTATAAGAGTTTCATTCACATGTTTCAGCAGGAGCTGAACAGACAGCAGGGATATTCGTCTCAAAACCAGGTTCAAGGTCAGTATCAAAGTCGTTATCAAAACCAAGGTCAGAACCAGTACCAGAACCAGTACCAGGACCAATATCAGAACCAATATCAGAACCAGTATCAGAATCAACATCCAAGCCACTATCAGAACCAATATCAGAATCGCTACCAAAACCACCATCAGTCTCAAGGCCAATATCAAAACCACTATGAGATCCAACACCCGCCACAGTCCCGTGGAAACTCGAACTACAGCAATCGGAGAAACAATCATAATGGTCCGGGGTTTAATCGATGATGAGCCAAACTCGGGCTGTGTTATTTGATAACTGGGTTATAATAATGTTTTTTTTACCTTTCTGAACTAGATAGATCTTTAAAGCAATTACCTAAATGATCCTACTTTCTTCTACCCGGAAGTCTGCGGAAACTCATGATAACAACAGCGGTTGCTTTGAAGCCAGCAACTAGTCACTTTTGCTGAGATCCACATACACAATTCGTGCTCTCGAGCGATTATTATGTCATCAAAGCTTTCACAACTCAAAGAGTTAGCTCAGTATTTTTCAAAGAGTAACAAAGTGATATCTGATTGGGATGATACTGTAACAGCTCAGGACACTATCGGTTTGGTGTTCAATCTGCTAGACGAAAAGTCCGACTACGGTCTCGATTACTTTTACAGGATTTATTCCTCTAATTATGATCATTTTATGAAGGAGGTGTTACCAAAAAAAGCTTACAAAGATCGAGACACCATTGAGAATGAAATCGAGTTTCAGAAAGCCATGAAGAGCGTGGAAAAAACCTCACTAGACGAAGCAGTTAGGCTGAAGGTGTTCCGAGGATATCGCAAGCCAGAGTTTGAGTCACAGGTGGCTAAAATTGAACTCAAATCAGGGTTTCTCGATTTCTATAAGAATGTAATTGATGCCGAAGGTGTGGATATCGATTTCTCAGTGCTCAGTGTCAACTGGACGGGGCTCATAATCAGCAAGTTCTTCTCTGAGAATGTTGAACGCCAGCCGTCATACATATTCACCAACGAGTTTCAGTTTGATTCCGATTCCGTATGTACCGGAAATGTGGACCGCTCACAGGATATAAGGACCGGCTACGATAAGTTGCTAATAACTCAACAGCATTTAAAGGACCCAGCTGATGTCAGTTTGTATATAGGAGACTCATCTACAGACGTGCTGTCCATGATCCACTGTGATAGAGCCATCATCCTCAAAGGTGGATCTGCAAGAAAAACGCTAGAAAGACTTGGCTTCAAGGTGCACGATGTTAACGAGCAGTCATGCCTGCGCAGTCCACAGCAGGTGAGATTCCTGGAACTAGAGGACTGGAACGACATTCACTATCTTTTCGCACCCGACACCTTGACAATGTCCACCCAGCGCTGACAAATCACTCCGCCAAAGCCTTGGCCATCTGTGAGGAGTCCAAATACACCTGATAATACTTCATTTTCAGCTCCACCTCGTCCTCGAACTCGATATATCCTGCCCATTCCGTAGTTATAGATTTGCCATTGATCAGAGTGTAGTCAACATACCCGTTTAGTAGAAACTTGAGATTCGAGAGCTTGGCCACATTCTGTGCAACATGATGCCTTTTTGTAACTCTAGTCCACATATTGACTCTCATTTGCGCAATTTCCTTGTGTGACTCAAAGCGGCCAAGACCCATCTTAACAATTGCATCGCTAGTAAAGTTGTCCAAGTATGGGTCCTCAGCTCCGCTTGCAGGCGGAGGAGTGTCCGAAGCTAGATAGAAGTTCGTGATGAAAGTCTGCAGCTTTGGCAGCTGACTCGAAGCGATATCTGCGGAGAAAGTTGTTTGTAGTCCCATAGTTGAGCTGTGTTGTTTCCTTCTCAGCGATTGGCCTGTTTTTGAGAGCTTTCCGTATCACCTCCAAGCGTTGTAGAATAACTATTCACTGCTCTTTGTAACAAATCAATACACTTATATCTGCAAATTTCTGCAGGCTGTGCTATATCACAATCTTTTTTTTCTCCACGGAGTACATTATCTGGCATATTTCCGACGTATTTCGGACAACTGCCATTTGCCATCCGCACCCTCAAAAGGATGAAAAGGTTTCGACTGTGAAAGTTAGGCTTGCTATAATATAGTCATGTCTTCTCATCTCAGCAATTAGGCAAAAAATAATGACGACAATCAGTGTAACCAGTGCCAAATCGGCATACAAAAAGCTCCACTATACTGTTCTGGGTCCATCCAGCCAGGAGAAACCTACACTCATATTCCTTCATGGCCTTGGGTCTTCCCAGAATTACTACTTCTCGATTGCCAAAGGACTTGCTGCTAAGCACAGGTGTGTTCTCTTTGACAGCTATGGATCAGGAAGATCTGTTTTGGGCGAATGGAAAAGTAGTCTGGAATCAATGGCTCTGGATGTTTTGGAAGTAGCTAATGAGTTCTCGTTGAGTGGAAAACCAATAATCCTGGTTGGTACTTCCATGGGCGGAATGATCATCAACTATCTCAACGGATGGCTCAATGGTAAAGAAGTGAAGTTGCCAGATGGCTCTTCTTTCAAACCTGTGATTGTTAAGTCGATTCTTATTGGCCCTGTTCATCCAACGCCCGAACTCAGCTCTTTCTTCAGCGAACGTGCGAAACTACTCCACGAAAAAAAATCCCTGGACTCCTTAGCCAACGTTATACCTTTCCGTGCGACTGGATCAAAGTGTTCGTCCCTCAAGCAGTCCTTCATAAGAGAGCTTGTGTTGAGCCAGAATGTCGAGGGCTATATTACGAATTGCCAAGTCATAGCTCAGGCCGGACAGGAATTCAGTGATAAGTTAGTTGCCAAATACCCAACTATCGATGTCGATTACCTGATCATCCGAGGCGAGGAGGACTTCACTGCTCCATGGGATGGATGTGTGAAAGTGATCGCCACAGGGGTCAAAAATGCCCGGGTAGAGGTTTTGAGCGGCGTAGGACACTGGCATTGCATTGAGGATGATGAGAAAGTTCTTGAGCTAATCGCCAACTTTGTCGAGTAAGCTGTTGACTTGTATATTGAAATGTTTCGCCTTTCGCCCCTTTTTGCCATGAATTCAATCATTTTTTTGGTAAGCTTTTGATAGAAGAGTAGTCGTCAGTAGGTATTCCAGCTGGCTACAAATTTCAGAGCAAAGCTCTTCGTCGCCTATTTTTCTATCTGTGAAATAAGCTAGATGTAGCTTCAGGTCGCAGATGAAGAACTTCATATTCTGCCACTGGAGCAGCTCAACATCAAACCCAAAATCATCAATGTATCCCGTACTGTACAAGCGTGATCGTTCTTGTGTCTCCTTGTTGTAGATAATCCCGTGTTTCTTTAGACTCCATGGATCCAGCTTAGGGAAGTTGCTATGAAGGAACAGTAGCCTTGGTGCTTCATTAACGTCCCCCTCACTATTCGCATACTTACTGAAAAGATTCAAGTCATCATTTGGATTGAATTGACCCATAGCGCTGCCAATATACTCCCCCTCGATATATCGCCCTAAACTTTTCACAAACTTATGGACCTGATAGTACGGTCTTTTCAGCACATGAGCTGCTGCAATAAAGGTCTCCTTATCTCCTTCTCCATCGGATCCTTGAGAGAAAAGAGGATAAAAGTATCCTGGCCCAAACATGTTGTAGTACAATGCTAGCAACATGGCCTTTGAGTGAGTCTTTTTGGAGAACATCAGCTGCCCTGATTCGCTTGAAGGGTCAGGAATCGCGCCTTGAAGCTGATGAAGTGGTACTTCTTTTTCCGAATCACTACTCTCTCGAGCACCCTTCCCATACTCATGATTATCATGGCTAATCCGCTTCTTTTCGTTGATATTGATGCCAACGATGTCATAAAAAGAAGGCGATGTCGATCTTTTCCAAAAGTCGGGCCACACAACAAGGCCATGACTAGTGAAGGGCTGACAGTCAAAAAGATAATCAGGTGCTTGAAGTGGTGTGTTGTCTGCATCAAGCAACAAGATATTCTCAAAACTGGATAGCAGCAAGGCTAGAGCCTTATACTGGTATCCGTGAAAGGAGAGCCTCGATACCTGGTCACCTAGTTCCCTTGGCATGAAAATGCATTTGGCGTCTAAAGCGGGAAAAACATCTGCACAGAGCTCAATATCGTATTCGTCAAGAGTGGGAATCAGTATCTCAACTGGTAATTTCGATCCAACAGATCGAAGAGTCTTAAGAGAGAGCAACACGAGCCAGTTGAATTTACCCCCGCCAACATATACCACTCCATTGCCCTCATACAATCCGATAGGATACGACTGTGGAAGGTTCTTCACAACGTAGGAATGCGATTCCTTCATTGAATTAACCTCTTCCTTCGTCAATTTGAGAAAACCAGACAGGTACTTCTTAGAGAATGACGGCCCCTCTTCAAACGAATCAAACCCAGCATGATAGATCTTTTTCTTGTTCTTATACTGATTCAGTATACCTACTTTTGGCGCACCCTCTATTAAGACGCCAAAGACAGATTCATAATAGCGTCTTCCCAACTGTAATCTCAATCCTGTTGGGTCGTCTTCTGGATTCTTGTTGATTATCTTCAGCTTTTTACGACTTTCGGGGGATAGCGCAATCTTTTGGGCTTCATCGATTCCTTTTCTTTTATTCCCCAGCAGAAGTTCTTGAGCAGTCTTACCAGAAGACCCACCGTCAACCTTCAGGGAGTTTCTGCTTGGATCTCTACTATAAGACCACGATCGCTCTGTCCAATAAACCCACAACATAATAGCAACAGCAAGCAACAACATACCGTGTAACCTGCGTTTGGGGTTATATTTGATTGTCATGTCTGATGTTCACAAAAGAATACGATAGCCAGCGACAGGACATATCTCTATAGGCTACTGTTTTTGAATATCAAAAGACAAACGTGCAGGTTTATGCAACTAAGCGTCTATCTTGATGGGAGAGTTTTGTAGAAATGCAAACAAATGCAGATGTATCTCACTCTGAAATGGTTGTTGTGTCCCTCTTCTGTCAACAGCCTTACCAGTTTGTAACTCGTATATGACGGTTTTTCTTGTCGTTGATCTCTGGAAGGGTAGGAGGGGTCCATCAAAAAAAAATTAATTTTCGCCAAGATTTCGCGTTCCATATATTAAGATTTATACTAGCAGAAATTTGACCAAGCTACGTCCAAAATGGTTCCAACAAGCCGCTTCCGGAGTCAAGCGTCGTAGGAGTACCGGCCCCATACCTCATATATTTTCGCACTCAAGGCTGAACCCACCTTTCTGTTGCCAACTTGGTGCTTAAGAGCCTCGTATATCATTTTAGATCTTTCTTCAGCAGATGAGAGATCTTTGTAGCTAGAAATCAGATTTTTTGGCGTACTGAAACAGCTTTGTATGGCAATTGCTTTGTCTAAGGAAACCCCTTTGATTGTCATGAGCATCCGGATAAAAATTTCCCTTACTGAGACCATGTTCGATTTTGAAAGAAGAGATTGGAAAGTTCCAAAATTGTATACCACTTGGTGCTGAGGAAAAATATGACGATGTTTCTCAAGCACTGCAGCGTAGTCGTGCTGAGACTTCAGATTCTTGGGCTCTATAACAGCGAGACTTTTGTCTTTGTAAAACTTTCGGATGCGGCTAGTCAGCAACGCCAGCAGTTGAACTGTGTCGTCACTGCTTTTTGTTCTCTTGACATGAAATCTTGAATTTGTAATTGACATCGAAATGCAAGTTTGTATTGCGTCGCTGAAGCGTGACACATCGCTGGACATTTGCTCCTCAACAAAGTAAAATACTGTCTTTATACCGGTTCTCTTCAATCTTGACTTCTGCTCAAAAAATCGGCCATCTTTGATTGAGGAAGCAAAATCGTCCAGCCTCTTCCTCTCAAATATAAAATCCAAAACTGCCTCCTGACCTGATTCTTTGTTTACAGCAACCCATATACCATCTCCTACTGTTAAAGCCTTTGTGCTGTTTTCTATATTCAGCGCCGTAAGCTGATCCGTGAAGAAGTTTCTCTGCTCGCGCGACCTCACCTCACGATTGTCTATGATCAAGAGAATGTTATAATCCCCTGGGTGCCATATTGTGTACGACACATCTTTAACCTTCTCTTTATCCAAGCTTGAGGTGCGTAAGTTGGAGGAGAATTCAATTCTCGGGACAGGCCGTGTATTCATATCTATCTCTTTTGCCCTTTCGATCACCGGGGAGCTGCTTCTAGTAGTATGGCGCTTTTGAGTTTCATCCTCAATCTTCCTTAACACCTCAGCAATCTCCGTACCTTCTTCAGTGATATAATAGTAAATTGGACGTCCAGAAGCTCTCACGTACTCGTTTTTTTCTAAAGTTTTGATTCCTCCCCATGCAGAATAAAAACTGCCAGTTGAAGGATTTGACACAAAAGATGTCGAACAATACGGGGTGGCATGTCTAATAATATCATCTTTTGTCATACCGTCACTTTCTGGGTCATTAATGTGCAGGGCTAACAGTATCGCATAGCTCCCACTGCCCCTTTGTGGAATGTATTTTCTGGTTGACTTAGAGGTCTTCGGTCTTATCTGGCTCTCATCACCAGAGTTGACCTTTTTCCGTTTTTTCCCAGCAACAATTGGAATTAAATCATCTGATGGGTAAACACTTCCAGTAGATTCGCAATAAGACCGCAGTTTTTGACTCATTGTTTCAACCATCTTATCCCCAATGAATCTCAGATCTCCCAATTGTTTGGGGTGTTTGATTGTCACAGGACATTGTCTGATACTCTGAAGCGCTCGGGCGTATGTCAACGCCAGTTTTGAACCTATTTGCTGTTGTTTTTTGAACTCTTCCTCAATCCAATTAATAAAAAGGTGCTTGATGTCTTCTGGTAAATCCATCTTGTTTCCTTCTTTTCGTCTTACCAGCTTTGAGGAACATAAAAAAAGCGTTGCGCCCGATCTCCACGGGTTTTATCTTTCCACCAGAACAAGTTCGTTCTGATGAGTTGTAATCTCAGTGTCCGATAACTGTACCCCTGATTTCAGTCATTGATATGCTTTGTCTCTCTTTTCGTGTTCCTCAACATTTTGATTTTTCCTCTTTGGTACCAGATCTGATTAGGCATCAGACTCATTAAAAGTTCACGGTGTACGGGTGATCTCACTATATATTTTGTACTGTATAGGTTTCTCTCTGGCTATCTGTCATAACCGATAATAGTAGTCAAAGGTTCACGTGCAGGCACCATCTGACACATGATATCTCAATCAGCTTTATTTGAGTACTTACTAGATGGATATCTGAAGAAAAGCTGCTACCTTTGTAAGCTCAATTTTGGATATTTTGAAAAGGGAGGTTCCAACATCATGATTACGTCATCTCGCAGAAACAAGAATCTTAAATGTAAACAAAAGGATTCTATATAACCAATTTGGTCTTCTTGTGATCAGTTTGCTAAGAAAACAACAATTCTGTAATACGCCAATATACCAGCGAGCGGCTCATTCAGAACAAGACTATCTCGCAACCCAGAAGATGGGGGAAGTCCAGCTCTCTATTTCCAAAATATATGGAACATCTTCCGAAACGTCTTCACAGTTTGTAGCGCAAGATGATTTGATAGCTTACACGGCAAGTGGAGGAGTTGTGGTCTGCAAGCTGTCGAAGGACATGAAAATTGTATGGCAGCAGTTTTACTGTGCCAATAACCTGCTAGGAAAGAGCACTGTGTCTAGCTCGAATAAGGCAGATGAGTATGGGTATCCACTAAATGAAGAGCCCGAAATCGTCACGCGAGAAGGAACCAGCATTGTGGAGGATAACAGGGAAACAACAGTGAACCATTCTCCTAGCATACGTTCCATCAAATTTCGCAAAATGGATGAGATGGGATTGTCTACACTGGTCAATCGCGTCAGGTCCATTAATTGCATAGCTGTTTCTCCGGACAAGAGACTTTTGGCTGTTGGAGAAATTGGCTACCAGCCAAGAATCCTCATATATTCGTTGGCAAAAAACGGGTCGTGCCGTCCTATTTTCATAATACAAGAACATCAGTTTGGTCTCAATTCGCTGAGCTTTTCCTCTGACTCGAAAAAACTATGTTCGCTAGGGCTCGTTAATGATGGGTTTCTTATCGTATGGAATACACAAAATAGACGGCTTACGTTTGGCGGAAGCAATAAGTGTTCCTCAATAGTGAATAAACTCATTTGGCACGATGACTATGTAATAACAGTCGGACTAAGACACTTGAAGGTATGGAGACAGGATGCTTCAAGAGCACCACTCAGTGCAATTCTCAAGGGAAGAAATGTGCTGCTTAAAAGTTTCCTAAACTCCAATTTCATTGACATTGACTGCTTGAACTTTTCAGAACTCTTGGTTTTAACAGATCAAGGTGATTTGGGACTGTTTGATCTGAATGAAGAGCCTATGGTGTTGAAAAAACTATCGCAGGTTTCTCCGACGACTAACCAGTTCCTTGTGGACCATGAACGTGGGTCTCTCGTGCTGGCTGGAAAAACACTTGAATCTATTCCACTTGATAAGTTGTTCTCAACGGCACTGGAAATAGCTCAGATAAAGCCCACTCCAAGCTCCCCAACAAAGATCATTAAAAGATCGGGTATTCTGGCGTTACAATTGCTCTTTGAATTTGACCGTCTTGTCTATATCAGGGACAAGGAAATGTTTTATTCGTGCGGCTCCTCAGAAGATGATACTCCCCACTTACTGATCAATTCACTCACGCTGTCGCTGAATGGATTGAAGAAATGTTGTAGTGGAGATATTCTGGTATGGTCCAAATCAGGCACCGTTAAAAAGCTTGATGATCAAGACATGGAAATGCTCTGTTCGATTGAGCTGCCCAGCAATGAGCTGATAGAAAACAGTCTTACTGCGTTGGACTTCGACGGCACCAATCTGGCATTAGGAGACAAATACGGGAATATTTATTTCTTAGAAAAGAGAAAAGATTTCATATCGGGATTCAGAGAAACCAAGAGGCTCCGGGCTCATGAGTCAAGTGTAAACGACCTGGCCTTGTTTCAAATAGATGGTGTGCAGTTCGCGGCATCATGTTCACGTGATCGAACCATTCAGGTTTTTATGAAAAAAGGAGAAAGTTCTGTGCAATGGGAGCTTCTTCGAACACTGAATGTTCACAAAGGCAATGTGTTGAAACTACTGTACTTTAAAGATAAGCTGATATCTTCTTCCTCCGATAGAACATTGAGCATACATAGACTTGAACCATCTGAAGAAGGAGACCCACATATCCACCAAGAAAAAATCATCTCTGTGAAGAGTTCAGCGCTAGCATTCGGAACATACGCTGAAAAGGATCAACTGATAGTGTCAACAAATGACAAAAGCTTGTTAGTTTACGATCTGAAAACTTACTCTTTGCTCAAAAGCTTGAAACTTGTGGATGAGAATTTTGAGTCTTTGCAAATTGATAATTTCGAGATATATGAAGGCTACATTTACGCATCCTCGTCGGATAAGTGTGTACGACTATTCGAGTATCAAGATGGAAAAATTGTAAGCTCCAACTGGGGTCACTCAGAAACAATAATTGGGCTGGCTTTGACAGATAAGGATAAGGCACTTGTTACCGCAAGTCACGACGGTTGCATGTTCGACTGGAGACTCAAAAACTCTGTTCAATCTGACTCACAATCATCCTCCCCGAGATCTCTAGCTAGTACTGAAGATGTGATATCTCCCGAAAAGGTGGTACGAAAGATTTTGCAGGGACCGTCTTTGACTCCTGTGAAAACAAAAGTAGAGACCAGAGCTGGACCTCATTCTTCTGCCTCAGCAAGCGATTTCAGCTCCAGATTATCAAAATCGAGGCCCCTGAAAACAAGTCCACTAGTTGGGGAGCAAAAATTGAGTAGAAGTTCTACTCATTACAGGTCTCCCGTTTCTCCAGAATCTCGCAAACTATCGCCAGGCATGCCGTATACTTCTCTCTCGCGATTATCAAGGTCGCAGTCTTCAGTAGTGAGTGCTGGATCTCCTTCAGCAAGTATCAGGAGTCGCCTTTCAGACCTCAAGATACAGGAGAAGAAGCCAGAGGGAGGGTTTAGCAGCAGTGAGCTCATCGATTCGACCATCAGCAACTTAAAGCTTCTGCAAAACCTCTTGATAAGTGGAGATGACAACATTGGAGAACTATCAGAGGAGCTCGACATACTGAGCGATCAACTAAGCAAGACTTTGAGACTACTTCCAGACTATGATTCAATCCTGATGGAAAAATACGCCAATGTCATGGTGACCAAGATCGCTGCGCACCTCGAGAAGAGTAACAACAAGGAGAATATCGGAAACCAAAATCAGAAAGTCATTTGATATACAAGAGGTACTATGTGCTTCTGAGTGACTCGATTTGTAAAAGGGGTGTTTTTGCGCTCATCAAATGTTTCATTTTGAGTCCCTATCTCGACTCAATTTCTGTAATTCTTTAACGAGGTTCTGGGACATTGTGTGATCCTTCACTCCCTTTTCGTAGTTCATCTGCTGGTCTTTCAAAGATGTCAGTTTCTGAAGTCTCTCGATACGCCTTTCGTCCTCTGTGAGTTCGTGTAATGATGGTGCAGTGAGCCTTGTGTATCTCAGCCATTGGAGCCACTGAACAGGTAGGTTTTCGAAATAATCTTGCATGAATTGCTTTTCTTCATGGGGTTGGAAGATTCTTCTAGGTCTTACAGTGGTATTACTATCGCCGTAAAACTCCCAGTAAGTATTTCCGGTCAAATCGTAGCCTAATATATGGTTGTTAGTTGTTCTGATATGTTCAAGTCTCTCAACTTGGGTTCTTTACCTACCAACAAAAAATCTTCTTCTTAGGGGAACACCCCTGAAAGACCTCCACTTATGGTACACTTGTTTCCAGAGGGGAACGAGTCCTCTCAGTTCTTCCATTCTCTATTATGACGGTGCAAAGCTGGGAAGCTGAATGCGCTGCAGAGCCTGTGTCCTTCCCGGTGAATTGTTAGACTTCATCATCTCGGCTTTTGATCAAGTACTAACTGAACCTGTACGAAAAATAGAAAACTTGCGACGGTAGACGCGTCGCCACACAGAACAAAATGATAACAGAAAAGCTGCAAGCTACAAAGTATGAGGAGTACTTGAAGTCAAGGGGGATCATCTACGAGAATAAAACTATTATCAAAATCACCTTTAAACAGGTTGGCAGAACGCAGAGCCAACTCATGTGCCACTAGTTTATGTGCTGGGACTTATCAGAAAACATACAAAGGTCTTTCATAGTTGTACAGTTGATTATTGTATTGACCCGACAAACAATTACCGCACTATCGCAAACAGAATGCCGAGTTCTGATCTCAATCACACACATACTGAGCAGAATCTCAGCACTCTCACAAAACTCGCTCCCCTGCCGATAACGCTGGAAGATCATTTCACCGGGAGTGAGCCAGAGGGACTGTTTCAGGAAAACAGTGTATGGTGTACCAACTGTAATATAGGAGAACCAACCATGATCCAAGGTATAAATGGAGGTCGCTATATGCTATGGACAATTGAGTTTGAGACGATCAGAGGGTCGCGGTTTAAGGTACGCAAAAGATATAGTGATTTTGTGCGTCTTCGAGAAGCCCTTGTAAAGTATCAGCAAGTGACGATGATTCCCATGCTTCCTCCTAAAAGCATGCTGTTTCAGGACAGATTCAACGCCAACTTTCTGGAGCGACGCCGAAAGCTGCTGGAATACTGGTTGAGTACAATTGTTTTGAATCCTGTACTTTCATCGAGGCCTGAGATCAAGCAGTTTGTTCTCGAGTCGGCAACTCAGCATTAGTATATATGTACACGTGATATAGTCACGTTGTATATTAGGTGGGAAATTTAAAAGAAATGTACATGACTGCTCCAGCCACGAATAAATACTCTAATGTGCCTCTTTTACCGCCACATCTGGACGCTGACTGTATTTGTCAAGAGAAAAAAAAGAAAAATAGATCTAGACTACGGAAAAAAAATTACAAATAAGAGAAAGACCGTCAGCAACATCTGGAATCCTATTTAAAGTAGGGCAAAAGAACGGGTATACTTAGATTAGATTAAGCGTACCAGTATAAACATTACGACAGTTTATGGTGATACCATTGATAACTGTACAAAAAATAGCAATTAGAGCATTAACAAAAGTTAGTTTCAGAATGGTGCATAACAAGGTGACGATTATTGGGTCAGGTCCTGCTGCCCACACAGCCGCTATCTATCTCGCAAGAGCGGAGATGAAGCCGGTGTTGTACGAAGGTATGCTTGCGAACGGAATTGCTGCTGGAGGTCAGTTGACCACCACTACCGAAATTGAGAACTTTCCTGGGTTCCCTGACGCAATCAACGGAACTAAGCTGATGGAGCAAATGAGAGAACAATCTGTTAGGTTTGGAACTGAGATAATCACAGAGACCATTTCCAAGGTTGACTTTTCATCCAGACCATTCAAGCTTTGGTCCGAGTGGGCAGAAGACGAGGAACCGATCACGACAGATGCTGTCGTGATTGCCACTGGAGCCTCGGCTAAAAGACTGCACCTCCCTGGTGAAGAAACATACTGGCAGCAAGGGATTTCTGCTTGTGCTGTTTGTGATGGTGCCGTTCCAATCTTTAGAAACCAACCTTTGGCTGTTATTGGTGGAGGGGATTCTGCCTGCGAAGAGGCTCTTTTCCTCACCAAATACGGATCTAAAGTGTATATGCTTGTTAGAAAAGACTTTCTGCGTGCGTCAACAATCATGCAGAAGAGAGTGCAGGCCAACCCTAAGCTTGAGCTAGTTTACAATACGGTTGCTGTGGAGGCCCTTGGTGACGGTAAATTGTTGAAGTCGCTTAAGGTGAAAGATGTCAAGACCAACGAGCTTAGAGATTTGGCCGTTAACGGGCTTTTCTACGCGATTGGCCATGATCCAGCCACACAGGTGTTCAAAGGGCAGCTTGAAGAGGATGAAAGTGGCTACATAAAGACCAAGCCGGGAACTACAAAGACATCTGTCGAAGGTGTGTTTGCAGCAGGAGACGTTCAGGACAAAATTTACAGACAGGCTATTACATCTGCAGGTACTGGCTGTATGGCAGCCTTAGAGGCCGAGCACTATCTTGCATTGCAGGAAGTCTAGAACCCTAATTTTCGAGGTGTAGTTAGGGTATCGTCATTATCTTCTCAATTGAGATGCTTTGTTATGTAATTCTGGGTAGATAATATTATACTTGGTCGATCGACGCTTTTTTTCTGAGTTTTTTGCAGTTATTTGGTCCTTGTCCCTCTATTTTTTAACCATATGGTGTGTCACTTCAGCTGCAGCATAGACCCCACTAACCTAGTAGCGTCAAGCAGGGTCATAGGAGTGTGGATATCAAATTTCCGGGAGCCAGATATGCTGGAGAAAACAGAATGGTGATAGCTTAGAATTATACCGAATGACACAAGACGTTATACTCAACAAGTCGCCATCTCGTTCAGCATCTAAGGTGGTGAAGGTGATTCTTTTAGGAAACCAGTCGGTAGGAAAGACGTCTCTCAGGTCGCAGTTTGTACACCATTACTTTAGCAGCAGCTACAAGGCCACCATAGGAGCTGATTTTCTGTCTTTCACAGTCAGAACTAAATCTGATGAGCCGGTGACTTTACAGATATGGGATACTGCTGGTCAGGAGCGGTTCAATGCAGTATCCAGGGCATTCTACCGGGGTTGTGATATCGCTGTTTTTGTGTATGATATAACGAGTGCTGAGAGCTTCCACAGCCTAGGTTCTCGATGGTTCAATGATTTTTTGACTTACTCCAACAACGCTCGACCATCGGTGATGATAGTCGGGAACAAGAACGACTGCCAAACTCTGCGGCAGATCAGTTTCAGGCAGGCTATGGAGTATGCCTCTAGTCTCCAAGAGGGCCTTATTTCGGATTCTTCGCAAGACGTGTTGGAAACATCTGCCAAGCGGTATTTAGATGTTGAGAAGCTGTTTAGCCGGTGCGCCGAGCTAGGGCTTGCGAAACTGACCTCTCAGGAGCCTCTGGGACTAGAATACGAATCTACTGTGGACGTAGCGAATGGAAAAGTGGTCGACTCGCGGCGCCGGTACCGGTGCTGCTAGAAGGAACGGACCTTCATTGTGGTGGAGCGATCAACAGCTCCTCAGTGAATTGATCACCAGAAATATATAAATATGTATATATATTTTTTTCTTGATGTTATTGTATTTTCATATAGATAACAAAGGTCTTTGTTCGTTACGGTGAGATTGATTAGCCGAGACTACTGTGCATTGGTTGGAGATAGCACTAGACTCTTACGAATTTTGTTTTCAGCCCCAGTTCTGTTGATAGGTGGCACTCTTTGAGCCCGATAGTACCTGTAACGCCATCTCAAAGCTACACACACATCGCATCTAATCTTAGAGCCTTACTTTCGCAGGTGCTTACCTAACTTAGCTAGATTCCGTTTCCCTGCCCTCTCGCATCCTCTAACTCTTCAACTACACCCGCATGGAGACAGGATATACTGAAACCGGGGGTGTTGAGACCCAACCAGGGTCCGGCGGTCAGTACAGCTCCGGGCAATATAGCGCAGAGTACAGAAGGTTTGTTAGTACTAGAGAAGACAGTGGGAGCGATTTCGACGCAATGAGCAGAACAAATGACGATGACAACTCGATGAATTTGCGACAACGTAGCATGGATGAGGCTGACACAAATGACGATAATATGGATCATAGCAGCTCCACAAAGATGGATGAAGAACAAGTATTCAGCGCTGGAATTAGGAAGCTCGAGTACCAGGGGCTCATTGATATAGGCAATCTCGCTGCTTGGTCTGTCTCTACTTTCAAGCAGGGATACGGTATTAAGGAGCTCAGAGAAGACTCTCCCTTTACGTACTGGCAGTCTGATGGTCAGCAGCCACATTTTATCACTATCCACTTCACCAAAAAAGTTACTGTGGAGCGACTTTCATTCTACTTCAACTACCTAGCAGACGAGTCGTATACGCCCTCGCAGTTACTTATACTAGCAGGTACAGGTGAACACGACCTGATGGAGGTATCGTCTAAGGAGTTTTTTGAGCCTTCAGGATGGCAGCACATTCTCTTCAAAGGAATTCGCTCAGATAACCTTCTAAAATGCTATTTGATCAAAATATGCTTCCTGTCAAATCACCAAAGCGGTAAGGACTCGCACGTGCGATCAATCAAAGTGTTGAGTCCGCTCAACAAGAGCTCGCTGAGGTTAGATCTTGATAACATGTCAGGCGTTGGGTTCACTAGCATCAAACTTCAGAGTGAAAGCACTATTCGCTAGTTTCTGGGATGCTGAATTTTCACCGAACCTACTTCCCTCCAGGAGCGAAAAAAAAAAATCAAGCTTTTCGCAACAGACAAAATATTTGTTTTGAAGGTGATGTTTCACTGAAATGGATCTGTCTTTAGCTGGCGATTTGAGTAAACACAAACACAAGACCCTGAAGACCCAGTTCCAGGTGCACATACGACAGCTCTGCACGGCATAGTGGTGTAAAAATGGCAGATATAGCGTCAGTCGCACAGCTGCTTCAGCAGTCACTGGTGTCTACATCAGCCAAAGATGCTGAAATAAATCTGCGAGCTATAGAAACCCACCCTGGATTCGCGTCTACACTGCTTCATGTGGTAGCTTCTGGTAGCATTGAATCATCTGTGCGACTAGCAGGAGCCTTGTATTTCAAGAACCTTGTGAAGCGCCGGTGGATCGACGAAACAGGATCCTATAAGCTGGATTTGGAAGATGTTGCTATGATCAAGGCCGAAGTTGTATCGCTCCTGATCCAACTTCCAGATTCACTTCAAGTCCAGATAGGTGAGGCCATTTCATTGATTGCGGAATCAGAATTTCCTGAGCTTTGGCCGGAACTGCTCGATGAACTAGTTGTCAAGCTTAGTCCGGACAACTTGCTCACTAATAAAGGAATCCTCAAAGTCGCGCACTCCATATTCAAAAGATGGAGACCACTATTTCGTTCAGATCAATTGTTTCTGGAAATTGGGCTGGTGCTGTCCAAATTCGCTGAGCCTTTTCTGGAACTTCTCAAAAGGGTTGATGAGCTGATCTCGCAGGCTCCATCAGATAAGACAACTCTTAGCTTATTGTTTGAAAACTTGCTTTTGCTTTCAAAAATTTATTATGACCTCAATTGCCAAGACATCCCAGAGTTTTTTGAAGACCATTTAAAAGAAGGTATGGCAATAGTCCATAAGTATCTTAGGTACTCGAACCCCTTGTTAGAAGATCCCTCAGAGGACGAGGAAATTGACATCATTACGCAGACAAAAACAAGTTTATGCGAACTAATACAACTGTATACCACAAGGTATCAGGAAGAGCTCGGCGATTTAATAGTCGAGTTTATTAAGACAGTATGGGACTTGCTCAACACTGTAGGACTCCAGCCGAAATATGATATACTGGTTTCCAAGGCGTTGCAGTTCATGACCGCAATTGCTTCTATTGAGGCTTATAGTGGCATGTTGAACTCCGAAGATGCATTAAAGCAGATCACGGAAAAGATCATATTACCAAATATCACGTTGCGGGAGTCTGATGAGGAATTGTTTGAGGACGATCCGATCGAGTTCACCAGAAGAGATTTATACGGTTCTGACTCTGATACCAGAAGGCGAGCCTCAACAGACTTCTTGCGTGTTTTGAGAGAGAGTAAAGAGCAGGTTGTCACTCAAGTCGTAATGAGTTACGTAAACCATTACTTGTCCGAGTTCGATGCCGATGGAACACGCTGGAGGTCAAAGGATATTGCTATCTATTTATTCAGCTCAATAGCTGCTAAAGGATCAATCACAAATGCTGGAATCTCCTCCACAAGTTTGTTGGTTGATGTGGTCGAATTCTTTACTAAGTTTGTGGCTCCTGATTTGGTAACGAAAGATTCTCATCCTATCTTGAAGGTTGATGCTATCAAGTACATATTCACGTTCAGGAATCAGTTAACTAAAGAACAGCTATTGGAAGGTTTCCCGTTGCTCTCGTCCCATCTCCAGGAGACGAACTACGTTGTGTTCACCTATACCGCTATCACAATTGAAAAGATTTTGTCGCTCAGAAATCCTACCAATCATCAACAGCTTTTGTTCAACAAAACTGATATTCCTATCAATGTGTCTAAAGAGCTTCTGATGAATCTATTTAGACTCATGTTCATCAAGGGCGATACTCCAGAGAAGCTAGCAGAGAATGAATTTTTGATGAAGTGCATCATGAGAATCCTTTTAACTTGCGAGGACTCTCTGACGGACTTTAGCCTTGAGCTGCTCCAACAACTGATGAAGATTGTTGATATTATTAGTAAGAACCCTTCAAATCCACGGTTTTCTCATTACACGTTTGAGGCAATATGTGTTATCATCAAGTTCAACATCAACCATATTGTTATAATTTTTGACTTGATCAAGCCGTGTCTGCTATCCGTTCTGGGAAACGATGTTCAAGAGTTTGTCCCTTACTCATTTCAAGTTCTGGCTTATTGTCTGGAGGTATACCCCGCAGGTAGCGAAATACCTGTAGAGTATATTCATCTAGTGAAGCCGTTATGCTCTCCTTCTGCTTGGGAATTCAGGGGCCATATACCTGCTATCACTCGTCTGTTGCTGGCAATAATTAGTTTCAAGCCGGACATGTATAGTTCTGCTGAGTCGCTAACGCCAATATTAGGGGTGTTTCAGAAGCTGATCTCATCGAAGATCAACGACCATCTTGGGTTTGAATTCTTAGAGAAAATTCTGTTGTGTATCAGCCTGGAGTCATTGAAGCCCTTTTTGAAAGAGATTGCGATTATCATACTCACCAGATTGCAGACGGCGAAAACAGAGAAGTTTGTGAAAAGATTCATTGTGTTCATTTGCTCCATTGCGTCATTTTCCAGCACCTCTCCATCGAATAGAAATGGTCTAAACTCCGCTTTCATCATCAATTTCATAGATAATGTGCAGCCGGGGCTTTTCCAGCAAATTCTGTCGAACTTTGTTGTTCCTTCGATGACATCGTTCAACAACCTGCTGGACAAGAAGATCATTATTGTGGGGTTGACTAACGTGCTGACTGAGAACACACAGGCACTGAACCCAGAGCTGTTTGGGCAAGTTTTTGCTAATGTTTTGAAGCTTATATCTTCAGATTCCATAAAGGACTATAAGAATTTGAATGAGACTTTGGAGATTTCCTTGGAGCTCGAGAACGATGAGCTTTCGTTTGGGTCTAGTTTTAACAAGTTGAATATCATTCAAGTAAGATCGTTTGATCCAGTGAAGGACATCAACTCCAACGACGCTATTTTGGGGTACTTAAAGCAGAAGCTGCGTTCTCTACAAGGATTGAACACAGAGTTATCGCTGGACGCGGAATCCAAGGAAATTATCAGTTCTCTGGGGTTGTTTTGAAGAGTCGAAGCTGCAATTCATTTAAATCAGCACTAAAAGAACACGTATACACACTTAAACAGTATTTGCTTTGATTCGTTCTAGTCGTTCCTATCGTCCTTACGACCGAAGTTACCATTTTCCTCCTTTTTCACCGCTCCGTTGATGTCAGCCTCGCTGTCCAGTCTTTCCTTCTCCGCAATCTCTGCGGCGGTGAGAAACCGGCCTCCCTGTCCTCTTGGTCTTCTCATGGCATGTTTATGGCGCGATTCATGCATGTATGGTTTACGACCTCGCTGGATTTTTAACGTTTCCTCGAGCTTAGCACGAGCCACTCTTCGTTTCAGAATTCTGTGATACTGCTTAGCGTTAACGTAATAAGGCTGATCCGGAGCCTGTTGGGGGTCGGGGTTTGAGACAGCTTCCTGTGAAGGCGTCTGTGGAGAGTCAGGAAGCGACGGCTGGTCGGTCGACGTTGATATTTGATAGCCTGTAGAATCAATAAAGTCTCCATGAGGATTTGCATGATAAAACTGCGGGACCTGGTGCTGCTGGGGGCGCTGTGATTGGCCCATGTAGTCCGACGAGAGTGCGGCTGACATGGGGTGCGTGGCGGTGCAGCAGGGACGGTGCTGTGTCTGTGTTATTTGAACGTGCTGTTCAAGCAGATAAAGTTTGTATGTAGCTAGTTGTTGAAATATCGGATATTAAGAGATACTTGCTTAAGAGAGAAGGAAAAAAACAAAATAAAAAAAAGGTGGGGTCGATCGGCACGATATATTCTTGATTTGTGCGCCAATAGACGCGTCGATTCAGGAAGAATTCCGGGTAACCCGCCTCTCCTCCCAGCTTCTGCTGAGAGAGTTTTTATTTGTCAAAACTAAAACACTCTTGTATAATAAAATGATGTACAACGTCGATACAAGCCTCACCGCAGTATCATCCGCCACCGAACCCCGTCATGTACTTACCCACGTTCAGACCGGCGGTACTCTTCTTTTTCTTCATCAGACAGCCCATCGCCGCTGGAGCACTTGTGGGCTCGTGGCTGTTCTGGGAAGCGGACAGAAACTTTGATTTTGGAGTCAGAAACAGCATCACCCGCGTCAGACAGGGCCTTCTAGGGTTCCCAACGGCAGAAAGTAAGTGGGCAGAGTTCAAGAAGATCGACGAGGCCAAGAGAACAGAACTATTGCTAAAGGGTAGCAGCTAAGCAGACAGTGATATAGAATGACTATCACGCAATCTTTACATATATAACATCAACATGTGCTGTATTTATTTACAATCCAGTAGCTCAAACAGCCCTGTGGAACAGCTGAGGGCGCTTCTTCGATAGCCGATACAGCTCAAACACTGCAGCAGCAGTAACACCCTGGATGCGGCGTGCCTGTCCGATGGTTTCCGGTTGGGCCTCGTTCAAAAGACCTACAACCTCTGTAGAGAGCGTAGGTAGCGTCGTGTAATCGAATCTAGCAGGCAGAACAAGGTTCTCGTCACTCTTGAACGCCCGAATATACTCGGACTCCTTGCTCAAATACCCCTGGTAGTTCCCTTCTACTGTGATTTTGTCTCGAACTCGTCTAGGAACTTGCATGAGCTTTTCAGACCCTAGCAACGGTAGAATCTTATCCAGCGTCATATTACCATACCGCAGGACCTCGAAAGCTGACTGTCGTTTAGAGTCATTGGCTATAAAAACGCCCTCAATGCCCTCGTTCCACTTGTACGAGCTCAGCTTGAACTCCTTGAGGTACTCCAATGTACTGAGAAACATCTTTCTGTCACTCTCAAAACGATTCCAGCGCTCGTCCGAAACGCATCCCAGCTCGCGGCCAATTCCAGTCAGCCGTAGATCCGCATTGTCAGCACGCACACTCACACGAAACTCAGATCGCGAAGTGAACATACGGTATGGCTCTTCAACGCCCTTGGTGATCAGATCGTCGATCAAAACTCCAATATAACCGTCTGATCGGCCGATCTGTAGCGGAGGTCTATTCAGGAACTTCAATGCTGCATTGACTCCTGCAACTATCCCCTGTGCAGCAGCCTCTTCGTATCCCGTTGTTCCGTTTATCTGCCCTGCTAAGTACAGACCTTCGATTGCTTTAGTCTCCAGAGTTTGCTTCAACGCCCTTGGATCAACATAATCATATTCGACACCATAGCCGGGCTGCAGCATTTTAACATTTTCTAGGCCCACAATCCGCCTCAGCATCTCATACTGAATATCTTCAGGCATTGTGCAAGAGATCCCGTTGGGGTACATGACGTCGGTATCCAGCCCTTCAGGCTCAAGCCAAACACGGTGTTTATCTTTATCTTTGAACCTCACCAGTTTCGACTCTATCGATGGACAGTATCGCGGACCCTTTACTGTTTCACGAATGTGAATCGATTTGTCCAAATTAGCCAAAATCAGATGATGCATATCAGGTGTGGTAAAAGTCGAAAAGCAGAGCAGCTGCTCTTTGATTGAGGGTACATCGTTCATGAAACTGATGGGTTCTGGAGGATTGTCACCAGCCTCCTCGGTGACTTTGCTGTAGTCTACACTGCGAGCAGAAATCCGTGGAGGTGTCCCAGTCTTCAGCCTTCCCAATTTGAATCCAGCCTCTTTGAAGGTCCTGCTTAACCCGAAAGATGCATCCTCGCCAATCCTTCCAGCAGGCCAAACCTTTAGCCCCAGATGTATTTCTCCCCCCAGAAAAGTTCCCGTGGTAATAACGACTTTCTCACACCTGAGCAGCTCTCCGTCTTCCAAAACAACACCCCGCACCTTAACACACTGTCCCTGTCCTTCTTTAACAAAATTCTTGTTAGATTCATCGATCACTAAATCTTCAACTTTTCCCTCCATGATATTCAAATTGGCATATTGTGACAAACACTCTTGCATCTTTTCAAGATAAAGGCTTCGATCAATCTGGGCTCGGTGCCCCCACACAGCTGCTCCACGTGACCTGTTGAGCACCTTGAACTGTATTCCAGCCTTATCCACTATCCGAGGAGCTACACCATCTAAAGCATCAACCTCTCTCATTAAAGTCCCTTTTCCGATGCCTCCCAAAAGCGGGATTACACGAAGTGGCTCCGATTTTCTTCACATCTGGTGTGATTAGAGTGGTCAAAGCACCCGTTCTAGCAGCCCCTGCAGCAGCTTCAGTTCCGGCGTGACCTCCCCCTACTACAATAATGGGATGAAGAGGTTTATTGTTGAGAATCCGCTCAATTTCGGGGGTCAACGAGATGCCTCTTGAAAAACCTAAAGACCCGTTTCTTCTTCTTATTCTTCTGCTATTGAAACACTTCAGCATCTCTGGTATTCAGTTTATGGGTCTTGGACAAGCTGTTTACCTTCTGCTTTGTTTTGCTTTCAAACAAAAGAGATCAAACTTTACTGAAATCATTAGTTTCTTGTGGTGAAAAATTTCAAGGAATATGTCTATCCTTATATAAGATTTTAATCATATAGATATATACTGTACAAAATAATAGCTAGAGCCCGGATCCGGAATTCAATGTGCGCCAAGAACATTAATCATCCCCGCCTAAATCATTCTCTTCCTCTTCCTCGTCTTCTTCCTCCACGGCTATAGAGAGAGATGATTCGTCGCTGGCAGGTGTTTCTGTCTCATGTATCTGTAAAAGGATATTCGAGTTAAATTTTCCAGAGTCAAATATGTCGATTTCACCCTTCTCACCGGAATCACCCTGTTGCACAAGCCCCTGGTTTACAGACAATTGGTTTTTGAGCTCACGGACCCTGCTGGACTTTTTCTTTCGCATTATCTTGTCACTGTAGAGCAACTTTTCGAGCTCGGTGATGTCCTCAACATCAAAAAACTGTGCTCCCAGCTCCAAAATATCGCTATTCATCGAAGATAGACCACTGGCAGACTTTAGAAGATCGTAATCCTGTCCGAGTCTTGTGCGGTGCATCAAAAGTTTAACATCATCGTAGTTGATCACTTTCCTCTTAGCATGGGCGACATAGCTCTCCAAATCCGCCACCTCATGATCAAGAAACTGATCACTCAGACGTTGCAACTCTGCAACAGTCTCAGGAGAAACAAGCCTTTTCTGTTGGGTCTCAGAGAGAAACGACTTCGCTAAATTTCGCAACATTGATGCAGAAACTGCAGGCATATCAGAGCCACCTGCATCCAGCTTCCGTGGACTACGACTTCTCAGCGTCACATATGAAGACGACTCTGCAATTTGTCGCATCTGCAATAGCGATAGTTCGGCCTTTTCCGATTCTTCTAGGTTCTCATTCCCGTGCGATATATTGTCGTACTCGTCGTCCTCATCGTCCTCGTCATCATCACCGTCATCAACTTCATCACCTTCATCATCACCTTCACCATAAGACGGCCCGAAATCGCCCAGCGGATTGCTGTCTATAAATGACATTTCTTCCTCCGGTAATAGAAGCGAAAAATCATCCTGTATATCCAATCCAAAATCTCCCTCATCTCTGATGATAGCCTCTGGTACGGCAAGGTTAGTATCTTCAAAATCCGTCACCTCTAGCGATAGTCTGCTAGAGAGTCTGGCTCGTCGTGGTGTCTTATCAGAAGTAGCTATCGATTCTCTAGTTACCTCTCCATGGTTACTCATACTGGTATCTATGTTGTCTGTTTTCTTTTGTTCGTCTGTCACGCCTGGGTGCTCCTTAAAAGGATCATCATCAGCGGAAATATCCGTCAAGATGTTGGCCGATAATGTCGGTTTTCCTGAAGGCAACATTTTGCTGTAGAGAATCTGTATGGGAGTGGGCTCCTGGTCTTGGCTCAATTCCTCGATCTTACGTTTTCTCCTAAAATCCTCTTTTTCCTGACTAAGAAGTCTACCGAGCATCATGAGATCTTTCCTTGGAGAGTATCTTTTGGTAACCCTACCCTTCGAGGGTGTCAACAGTAGCTTATGACGTCGTTCGGTGGTTCCATCGGCGATGGTTTGCAACGTAATTGGCGTGGTCGGGCGTCGAGGTGTCCGGTTTGGTGTTCGTTTAGGAGTATTGGATCTCGAGGGAGTGCGCGATGGGGTGCTTGCTAGTCTTCTGTCCAGATTTGGCGGCACATTGACCCTTCGTGGGGTGGACTTGTTGGAATCAGAGGCTCTTGAGCCCGGTTCAGAATAAGAGATGCTGTCAATACCTGTACCAGCTGATACTGAAGCCTCCGCCATATAACCTGCAGAAAACCTCTGTCGAGGCCTTCTTAGTCTGCTCAGATCTTCCCGGCTTTCTGTAAGATCGGATTCGCTATATAAAGGAATATCACCATCTTGTTCATTTTCGTTATCCTCTGAGGGAGAAAGGAGTGAGTAGTCAGAGAGAATTGCTTCATCTCTTTTTGTTGGCGAAAACCCAGCATTCATGCTGGGTATCTACCGAGGAACAGAAACAGTGGAAATTATGATAACCTCGTTTAGAATCACAATCTGGTCAACTGTCCGTGACGTTAGTGTGTTTGAGAGTTTTGTCCTGTTTCCTAAGACCTGCTGAATCAAAAATAATAAACAATGCCTGTTGAAAAAGACGTACGCCAGCCACATACGCTGCGCCACTTTGCGCCACACGTAATTAGTTTTAAATAAAAATTTGATACCTAGATCAATTCAGCTATATATTTAAGGAATGAAAGAAAGATATAAGTCGTTTGGTAGTATCGGAAACGGTTTGGGACATCAGCAGCAGCTGAATTAGACAGTTATGACTGAGTTGGATGGTGATAACTTAGACGACGGGTCGGAGTATGACTTCGATATCGGAGAAGAGAAGATTCAGAGCGCAGATGACTCAAGCTCAAATGGAGGCCAGATAGACCAAGATCTTGAGAATGAGGTTAGTGAAAGTGAGAATTTGAAAGCGGGGAAGAAGCGTAAATATAAAGATGACAAGCTGTCACAGAAAAAGAAACAGAAAATGGAGCAGGATATCGACAAAAAGAAACAGTTGGCAAAGCAGTCGGCAGATGTGATAGCGGACGCCATAGCTGCGAAGATCCGGTTTTTTCACTCAGATCTCTCTCCTATTGAGCTCGGAGACTTGTATTTGAGTAAGCTAGTTTTCAGAACTACTGCTCACTTCATTCAGGAGAGAACCATTGCTAATTTCAAAAACTTTATAGATCAGAGTTTTACCAAGCTTCTTCCTGATCCGCTACCGGAGAGCAAGAAATCAGCGAAAAAGGCGATCAAGAAAGAGAACAACAAGGCAAAGAAGTACATTTTGATTCTTTCCATGTCAGCAATCCGAGCATGTGATGTACACAGAGCAACAAGAAAGGTCCAAGGGGGGTCGTTGAAGCTCATCAATAAAAACAAGCTGTCTTCAGACCTCAAGGTGCTAGCATCCAGCCGATCTAGAGTTCTAACCAGCACCCCCGGTAGAGTTCGCAAACTCATGGACACCGACTCAACAACTTTGAATGCTGAGACTATTGCCGTGATAATATGTGACTCTACGTATTTGGACTCTAAGATGCAGAACCTGTGGGACAATACTGAGGCCATCAACCTGATAAAGTCTATCTCGGACAAAAATGAGCATCTCAGAGTCTATCTCTACTAATGATAACCTTGTAGTACCTAACAAACCACGGCAAGTTTGAATCGAATAAATAATATATAAAGTCACTAAGCATGTCTAGTCATAACTTATTCACTAGAACTATTTCGAGGCCTCATTTGATATCTTGGCAGCTTCATTCCATCTGTTAACAGTCTCGACTGAATAAGCCTTCTTTGGGTTGAACTTAGTCTCCTCTCCTTTCTTGTATAAGTAGTATATAGTCAAAAGGTACCCTGTAAACGCTATCATCCCATTGACATTGTGGTTTTTGGGCGTATGATACCATCCTCCAGTAGGGGGCTTGACCCACTTGGGAATAAAACTTGAATGGCCTCCGGACTTCAAAGGCTTGTTAGTATCATCATGTTTGAACATAGTAAGTTCCAAACTAGAACCAATTTCAACACGAACCATTGTATCACTGTGATCTCAGTGTATAATCTCTGTCTAGAAGCAGTCCCTTGGTGTGCTTATGCCCGATTTTCTTTTGAACATCCACTGAGTGATTATAGATAGCTTGTTTGACTATATTCATTCTCTTCTTTTTCTTTGGTTGGTTGTTACACAGCATAACTGTCACGGCACGAAATCTTTGTGTGCGACGGTTGTGTCCTCACTGGCAAAGATTTTTTTTTACTGTTTTGAGCTGACTTTTTCACCTTGAAAAGTGTAATCGCAGTTCGCTATGAACGAAAAGAAGGACGAAATCAAAACCAAGAAGGTGTAGGGTAGGTTAGTTGGCCAGCAAGATGAGCACTATATTGCTGAGATCCAGTGCCAAACAGACCCAGCGACCTGGCCAATATCTGAAGATAAGCTGTCCGCTTACAATAAGGAGTATATCCACATCTCCCTTGCACAATACGGTAAAGCCTGCGAAACACAAAACAGTATTCAAGTTCTCCTATGAAAAAGCCAATAACATTGGGTTGGGTACTGAGGATTTGGAGACTCCCAACGATAGAGCCAATTTTGGTGATTACAAGAGAGCATCGTATAACCTGAAGATTTCTGAAGAAGAAGCTCTCAAAATACCATCCATTTCAACTTTGCATGCGAGATTGAATTTATCCGAGAACTTCAAACGATCAACACTTGTCCGAGCTCTCTCTTGCAGAGTGAAGGATGATGGTTATGTTGACAACCATCAAATGTCTCTTTTCGGCTCCAATCTTGTTTCATTTTATGTCGTGGAATATCTGACAACAAAGTATCCAAGGCTACCTGTGTCGATCCTGAAAGCTTCAACCGACGCATATATAGGGGATTTCTCTCTCTATGATATTGGAAAGAACTCTTGGGGAATTGAGGAAGATACTTCCACTAACTTGGAGAAATATCTTTCAAAGGAACCAAAATTGTTCAAGTTTGGTCGTCTCCGGTACCAAAGACATACGAAGCAAGTGGAAACGGGTATCACTCAGTTCGAAACTGCTACCACTACCTCACTAGACAAGGTAACTGCCTACTCCAACGCTGTTAGAGCAATTATATCAGGCGTCTATGTTAGTGATGGAGAGACTGCTGCAAAAGCTTTTATTTACAATCACATCCTATCTCGAAAAGTAGACATATCTTCGATGTTCGAGTTTGAGGAACCTGGAAAGCTACTCAATAGACTTTTGAGAGTTAAAAAAATGGAATCTCCGACTATAAGGCTTATCAGTGAAACTGGTAGATTATCTAACTCGCCTGTGTTTGTCGTTGGATGTTTTAGCGGTGAACATATGCTAGCAGAAGGCCAGGGATCCTCCCTGAAAGAGGCCAGAATAAGAAGCTGTGTGAATGCATTGAAGGCTTTCTATCTCTACAAGCCTATGGACGCGTTCACACCCAGTGATAACTACGATGGCGAGCTCAAACCTATGTTTGTGGATGATGGTGAAGCCTTCTATTAGAAGTCGCTATCTTTCGTTCGAAAATGTATATAGAACTGCTAAAAGAACGTGGGTTGCAGATTTAGCGTAATGTAACTTGGCTTATCTACCGTTCTCATTATAACCAAGTTGGATTGTATGTGCTATCGAAGCTCCGCTTCTTGATCAACCATATATAACGCAAGTATAAATTGCCTAATAAAGACGCCAAGAAAGACGCTGATAAAAGTAGGCATATCAGGTCTCACAGGCATAATGCTCTATCAGTCTCATCTGGCTCTTGTTAAGCTTTTCAAATATTAAATTGTCAATGAGATCCTCGTTAGATTGATCTTTGAGCTGTAGATTCTTGAACCTCAGAAAAGATGCATAAGTCATAACGCTCAACTTCCTCAAAATACCAACGTCGCCGTTCAAGAGCTTATATAAAGCTAGATCCAGCTTGAAGATGTTCTCTGAGGTCAGGTTTTCAGGCCTGATGATGGTTACAATGGTTTCAAGTATCAGCTGTTGTGCAGCAACCGAGATCGACTTCAAATTTTGCAATGCATCAATAAACAGATCTATGTTCCGAATCAATAGCAACGTCTCTCCTAATGCAACAAGTAACTCCACATCTTCTTCAATAGTAGACAGACAAGCAAGATCCACAACTTTGCCGAACACAGATTGTATCTCAACCCCCCCATTTTTCAAAATGCAAGCTCTTAACAGACATAGACCAATCAGAATATAGTTATGTGGTAAACGAGGTGTCAGATAATTCAATAATGATCTTTGAAAGTCAACGAAGCTCGAGATATGGCCTGAATCTGCAGCAGAAATCAAAAGAATAAGTTCCCCACTAGTTATTTCACGGCGGCTTAGCTTGTCCAACAACGGAGCAGTGTCTTCCTTTCTATGGCCAGCCTTTCGATTCTTGTATAGTTCAAAATCAAACCAAGAGTCAAGTACTTCCAGTGACGGTTGATCGTCCTGATAAATTTCAATTACACCCGAGGATCCTGTCAGAGAAGACAGTGGGTCGGTAGATTCAATGATATAATCAAGCTCCTTGCTGGCTTTCAAAGAAGAGTTAGGAAGCTGATCCTGCAAAGAGGGCTTGAAACGGTTCCCGGCTGATCCAGGATGGCGCTCAATGAACTCTTTTTCCGATAATGTCAACTGCTCCAAGTCTGGTGTTGTATCGAGCATTGCCTGCTCCAAAGGACCATTTCCAAACTTCTCGTGCTCGCTATTAGAGGTCAAACCATCAAGCTCCATATTGTCCTGTCCATAAACTTTGGTCTCTATGTCTCTGTCCTTAAAAATGACATCAATATCGTACGCAACTTTTGGTTCTTCTTGCAAATCTCCCTGGAGTTTCTCAACAAAAGGGTTTTCGTTATTCGTAACGCTTCCTTTTCCACTCAACGGTCTGATGTCTTGAGCTGGCTCTCCCGGGCGCAAAGACAAATGTGTGAGCATGTTTTCCTTCTCCTTCTTTGTCTTCTCGTTGTTAAAATTGGGCACTATCATGGTCATATCCGAGTTTATCACTGGTAGTCCTTCAAATCTGCGATCAACAATCATTGTAAGTCCATCAACTAAGCCATCTTCCATTTCAGGAAGCTCCATGTTGTCCGATGAAGGGGGTTTTACATCATCATCAACTACGTACTTGATGTTGCCAAATATTCTCTCTCTTAATTTCGATTTCATTGCGATATCACTGCTCTTTGAAAAGCATTTGTCAAATATGTTCTCGTGCTTTTGGATTGCTAACTTCAAAAGCTGAATATACTGTGTTGGCTCATTGTCAATTACTTCCCAACATCTTAATAGCACATCAAAAAGCATTTCTGTGTGTCGTTCTTCCAGTTTATCTTTCGATTCCAAAAGATATGCAGTCAATGAAAAGCAAGTTCTCATAAAATAATGCTTATGTTTAACGAATTGTATGGATAAGTTAATATCGTTACAGCGGGATGCATCAACAGATAGGCTGAGTACCTCAATCAACGAGTTTAAAAGATCGTCGGTTGAAAAACCTTTGGTAAATCTTGCTAATCTCTGGGTCTGCAGCTCATGGCTCAAGTTATGCGTGCATATCAAGCGCAATAAGTTTACGGGTTCCAGCTGAGCAGAGAAGAGGTCAAATAAGGTATCATCTTCAAACACCTGGTCGAATAATTGTGGGTTAACCTTGGACAGATTGTTTAGAACAGGCCCCATTCTTCTGGCAAACGCGTCTATTGAAGGTTGGTCCAACAATAAATTGAACCCCCTTTGTTGAGAAATCCTGTCATCTGCAGAAATGAGCTCATAAATCTGTTCTTCTTTGCTTAACCCATCAGTTTCAACAGAGCCAGATGCATGACGCTGCACCTTCTCAAGAGGTAAGCTCAAAGTGAAAGTGTTGGTATGATCATCCTTTTTCTCAGTGTCCTCATCATTTTCTTTCCGGTTGGTTAGGAGTGCACTGGAATGAGGGTGCCGCAACTCTTGCGATACTGGTCTTGAAGACTGAGGGCCCAGGGAGGCCCCGTTGCTCAGATGTGCTAATCGTGAGATTGGCTTTATGACATCTCGCCTCGTATCAGCAAGAGTAGTTCTGGGTTGCTGCATCTGAGATAGATTTCCTTGTGTTTCTCGTTGTTTCGCCATGATCAACTCCTTCATTGATGGTCTATGGCCCAGTTTAGCTTTCGGTTTTGAAAGGTCTCCGACCGAACGAGAGGTTTCTGATTGTGGTTTGTATTTCTCCAAAGCTTTCAAGACATTCGCGTCCAGTTTACTTACAATTCTTTCAACAGTTTCCGGAAACATGCCGTTGAGACACCAAAATGATAGCCTCATAGAGTCTCTGACAGCAGGAGATGGATCTCCAACACCCTTTGCAATCGATTTCTCCAACGCTTCTAGGGTCGTAGGAGTATCCAATATGGATTTGAAGCTATTGTACTTCAACAACAGGATATGAATCCAAGATCCAGCATATGCCCTAGGTTGGGCATTCTTATCTTGAGAGGCCAGAAATATTTGGTTCAAGACTCTTGAGTTAAAACCCGTATTTATTAAAAAGCTAACAATAGCTGCATTAGCACTCTGGTGGGATATGTTCTTCCGCGCTGACGTCAACTTAATCAAAGGATTCACAAGGGTCTCCACAGTTGCGCTATCGAGGTAATCTCCCATATAGACGGCTAGCTCCTTGCACAATTGGCAGCCGTTGCTGGATAGAGTTGTCCTCAAAGAAAGAATAGCCTTAGATATACATTCCTTCATCAACTTTACCGCACTCGATAATGCGTTTGGATACATTGTAGTTGCATTGCCCCTAATAATTGACCGCAATTGGACAATTGCTTTTTCTCTTTGAATCCAGTTATGCTCTGTTTCTTTCCCTTCAAAAACAGGGAGGTACGATTCAACTTTATTTATTAACTGCTCCTCGCTAACAACATCCAGTAAAGCAACTCCATCTTCCTCTATGTTGTAAAGAGCTATTTTTGAAACAAGGCTTGACAGTTCGTTACTGTTATTGGTATTCGTCTCCACCGATTGAAAGCGCTGGTGACGATCATTCGTGCTGACATTTTTGGCATAGGATGAGCTGACACGTCTTAGACCATGTATCGTTCTTTGGCTTTGAATCTCGTTTGCTCGAGAGTGGGGACGCTCTTGTTTACGATCAAGAGAAGGTCTTGAATTGACAATAGTGTTTGTAGTGGTGACTTTTGCAGCGGATGCACTGACAAATGAACTCTGAGTTATTAGTTTATCGTACTCTGTTATCAAATCATCTCCAATTTGAGTGAGAAGCTTAGTAGCATTTGCCCTATGCGTGTCAGACTTTGATAGCTCCATGATTAGATCATGCTTTGCAGTTCTATTGTTAGGATTCACCACTTTGAAAAACAGCACTAAGAGAACTGATGCACCCCCACTAACTGAGGGTTCTTTATCATCTAGCAAAAGTACAACATCGGAAAGAAATGTTTTAAAACTGAAGCCTGGGGTGTTTTCCACAATTTCGTATAGCATTCGGAGAATCTCGCAACGGACTACAGGCTCCACATGTCGGAACCCGTAGTTTTTCAAAGTTATTTCAAATTCACTGGGCACTGCCTGCCAGTAGTTCACCATAGCTTTTTTGGCAGTATTCCTCAGAGATGGCTTTTCATCACTCAGTCGATCGATGAGAAAAGGAACTATTTTGAAATCAATAAGTCGAAGAACGTTAGCATCCTGTATGCTCACCCTCTTAACAAGATGACATATGGTGGAAAATGCATTGATTGACAAGGCGGGGTTTCTGTAGGCCTCTATGAGAGCTTCAAAAAACCTAGGTACGTATGACAAGTTGACAAGATCACGCTTTATGTGAGCCTTCAGCTCCCCAATTAGCAGTGACGAATACTCTAAGTTCTCTGAGGTCACAGCCCTATACAAAACCTCCCCAGTGATTTCGGACATCCTGACACCTCAGATCAGGTGAAACTTCTTGGCTCTGTGTGTTTATTAGCTCTTAAATGGACGTGAGGATATGCCGAAAAGGTCGTGCTTGCTAGTGTTGCCTTCATTTTCAGGTAAACAAACCCTCGCGAAGGATCAAGAAAGAAAAATAGAAATTTCCATGTTGTGACACTGCCTTGAAATTCATTCTAACCTTCAAGAGAGTAACGATTACTATACATAGTTTTTCTCTTATGTAACACATTTTGAGGAGGTGGGGTCATCCTCTTTGTAAACAGAGATAAGGATCTTTCCACTTTTATGCTTCACTCCGTTGAATGTTTTGGCCAGGTAGCCGCCAAACTCGCTTGGTTGGCTCCAGCCGATCTGAAAATTCATTAGCTCTAAACCATAAATTGATCTCAGTCTCACAGTTTCCAAAAGGCGCGTTGCAATTCCCAGTCGTCTGTACTTTTTGACTACGTATATTCGTGAAATCCCTACCAGAAGGGGAACCGTCTGGTCTGGAACCAGGTTTCCTGTCTCGTAAACCATCCAGTATCCTTTTTTAACCCTCTCCACGGAACATAATCCCACAGCCTTGTCTCCCAAAATGAATAGAAACACCTTACCCTCATCGGCACCGTCCTGCCAACGTGCCGTATCTGGAGGAGCGTTTAGATTAGTATTGATCACTTCGAGGAAGTCTCTAGTCAATGTTGTTTCTCGTACATTTTGGATATCTATTTCCACAAGGCGTCCTTCAGTTCCCATTACCTCAACCTCCTTTATAAGCTTTCCAAACTTTGACGGTGAACAACCTATACTGATGCCCTCAACCGCTCTCTCGTGAAACTTACGATGCATTTGAGTATCAGGTTTCAAATGAGAAAGATAAGCCATGTGGCATTCTGAACAAACTGTTTTCTTTAGTGAGGCCCCAAAATGTGATTGTTTCAAAGCTCGTTTCCGGTCTGTCCTTTTGTAAGGCTCTTCTGCCAATCTTTTTGAGCCTTCCCTGTTCTCCTTGGTAACTTCTGGACTTGAGCGTCTCAATGGAGAGGAACTAGGTGGCGTGACTGAGGAGAATCCATCACATGTCCGTAGCTTGATATTCTTAGCTGAAGACCCTCTCGTCTTCTCCTTCCGTGAGTCTTCCATTCTAGTTACTTTTGAGTGCGATTGAAGCATACTCAGGATATCTCTCTTCATTGCATATACCGACCAGCATTCACTTGTACGCTTCAGATCCAAAAGAGTGAAAAGTAGGAATCAAAGTCGCTGAATCTTTCTTTGTAAGGTTGTACCCCACGCGTAATCCAAATTAGTGTGCATGGTGCAAGGTTGCAAAATTCAAAATACCTACCTTTTTTTAGTTAATTCGTTGTATGCAGTTTTAATAGATGATTTGATTCTCTATTTAATATATAGGACGAAAACGCATAGAGTCCGAACTACTCTGCTGGAGCTACAAAAAGATGTCTGCTGTGTACAAAAATCCTGAGCCCAAGTACTCCCATTTGCTGCCCGTGTCTTCTCACTGGAAAAGTCAAATCACAGACTGGTTACAGGAAGATATACCATCTTTTGATTATGGAGGATATGTTGTTGGTAATAATGTGCAGTCGGCAACTATGTTCTGCAAGTCCGACGGTGTTTTTTGCGGTATTCCTTTTGCTAGTGAAGTCTTTGAGCAGTGTTGTCTTGAGTATAAATGGCTCGTGGAAGAAGGCACATATCTCAAGCCTTCTGAGACGGAAACTAATAAGATTAAAGTCTGTGAAGTAACAGGTGCTGTGAGAAATATTCTGGTGGCAGAGCGACTGTCTTTGAACATTAGTTGCCGATTGTCCGGCATTGCTACCCAATCCCACAAAACAGTGACACTGGCCCGCAACGCAGGCTATAAGGGAATTATAGCAGGTACCAGAAAAACAACGCCAGGCCTGAGGCTACTTGAAAAATACGCAATGCTGGTCGGTGGAATAGACTCTCATAGATATGATCTTTCATCCATGATTATGCTGAAGGACAATCACATTTGGGCTACTGGCTCTATCAGTAAGGCAATTGAAAATGCGAAAAAAGCTGTCGGTTTCAGCATCAAAATTGAGGTTGAAGTTCAAAGTGAGGAGGAAGCAAATGAAGCGATCGAAGCAGGAGCAGATATCATAATGCTGGATAATTTCCAGCAAGCAGAGCTGCAGCTAGTCGCCCAAAGACTCAAGGAAAGATGGGCTGGCGAAAGAAAGTTCTTACTAGAGTGCAGTGGTGGATTGACATTAGAGAATATTAGTGAATATTTGTGTAATGACATTGACATTTATTCTACCTCATCTGTTCACCAAGGATGTGGTATAGTTGATTTGAGTCTTAAGATCAACAGGGACTAGATACGGCATTCTATATCTTGAATCACTTGGAGTTAAAGATACAATTGTGATATGACTAGTATTTGAACTTAAAAAAGGTTGTAACTCCCAAGGGAAGATAAAAACACTACTATTGTATAAATATGAGGGCATTCAGTAAAGTGATGCGATATATATTATCAAAATAACTGGTTTGATGGAAAACAGTGTAGTCAAAGTCTATTAAAAAGAGCTGATAATAAAAAAGTCTTGCATTTTTTAATTCTGGTTTATGCAATCACGATGGCCCAAGCGCTATTTTGGCAGCTGCTGTTGCTTCTCCTTCTGTTGTTGCTGCTTTGCAACAGCATAGACTATTCCAGCAATAAATCCAACAAAAATGGACGAGATTGAGAAGAAGTTGATTGGAGCGTCAAAGAAAATCAAACCAGATAGAGCAATTGGCAATTTATTCAAAGCACCAACCATTGAATAGGTGGTAGAGGAAGTCACTCTAATACACCAACCGGAACAGTAAGAGATACCAACCGAAGAGGCACCAGAAAAGACCATGGCGCTCAACACAGAGTATCTGCTTTCTGGAGGGAAATTCAAGTCCAAGTTTGTAGAGGACCAGTCCTCCAAAACAAGTGAAGCAATGAGCAAGATAGGAATGGACAAGAGATTGTTGTAAAACATGGTATCAAAGTCCTTGAAGTTTGTGAGCTTGATCCGCTTTCTCATGCACAAAACAAAAGTAGCGGAGGAGAAACAGTTCAGGAACATCCAGACATAGCCAACATTGAAATTCAAGTCCCCAGTTGCCGAGTTCGTGTCACCGTAGCAAGCGACGACAGACGAGAGGACCATCAGGATGAAGGAACCAAGGGCCATCGAAGTTACAGAGCCACCGAACCACAGCACCTCTCCATAAGCAATCAAGATTATGGTGAGATTCTTGAAAATGGTATACACAGGGATCGAAAGAAACTGTAGGGCCTTTGAGGAGGTGTAAATCATTCCAACAAGAAGAAACGCGATAGGAGACCATTTCTTAGCTTCAATAGTGTTGAACTCTCTGTAAGTGATAACACCGAAGAATTTAAGTGTCGAGATGGTCAATATACAAACGATCGACTGGACCGCAAGTAAAAAAAAGTTCAAATTGAAGTAGTATCCCGAAACCACGTACTTGTTTGTAACCGTCATGAGAATGGAAGACGCGCAGTAGGAGAAAATTGATATAGGACCAGAGTTGGAAATATGGGCCATCAGAGAGCCTGAAGAACGTGCCTGTTTGTCAGAGGCAGAACCCACAAGTGGGGCCGAGAGTGGAGGATCCTCCTTTTTCTCTATAGACGACATTTCAATTCTTAGGTCGGCAAATCAGTATATATGGCCTCAATTACGTTGGAAGCACGATATGTTACGCTGCAGTGTTATGACCCTTTCAAATGACACCTGAAGTCTCTGATCGGTGCTCAACACGCTGTCTCTGTGATTTATGACTTTCGATGATGGTTCACTCAAAGGAAACACCTGCCTAAAGTCTCGAAAAACTGAAAAGATTTCTACAGCACTCAGGAACTAAAAGCAACAAAACTACAGCGAGAAACGAGTAATTTCGCGACAAAATGTGGTTTTCGTGTACTTCTACAAAAAAACACTTGGGTGCTGTTTAACAAACATAGGCAGATGCAATAGCAGGAAGATCTGTAGCAGTAAAGGACGGAACTAGATTAGGTGAGACAATAAGATACGCTTATCAAACAACGTGCACCTGATCGCAGACCGTTCCAAAAAGAGCAAAGTCCCAAGAACGTACCTGCAGTGTGTACTGAACTACCACTAAAAGCCGGTGATAGAAAGCAATTGTGGTTTTTCAGTGCCGAGTAGGGACTTGAAGGGCCTTGCTTGTTGCAAAGCTAGACTACACATCGCGGGAAGAGTATAAAGCAGTGGATGTTATTGTTGGGATGAAAGAGGATCATCTGCAGCGTGTATGCATGCGATTATTTATAATAGTCTAGATTTCCCTGCCGGTAACGCACATCAAAGGAGATTACCGTACCTGAATATTGGAAAAGCGTGTCTGCGTCCTTACTTGAAAAAATTGGCACAAAGGCAGAATAAGGAGCCATGATAGTTTATGGTTTTTGTACAATAATCAACGTGCACGAGCGCGTATCTACCCCTGGCACCTACATGATTTGGGGTCTGGGCAATAACCACACATCCTTGCCCCTGATACATTTGCCAACTTTTGAGCTTGTCTAAATGCGGTCGAAAGGCTTGTGTTTTTCGGTAGGCTTAATCACCAAGACAAGTATATTGTCCCTGACATCTGGCCGGGGCAGGTTTCTTCTAGAACTACAGATTACAAATGTCGGACACAGAGAACTCACCTAGTCCGGATGAGGACAGTGGGCTGGTTGCAGAACTCTCGAAAGAAGAGAGATTAGAGGCTGCCAGAAAGAAGTTCGAGGAGCTCAAAAAGAAGAACAAGAAGAAGATCAAGACAGGCAAAGGCAAGTCCGGATCGAAGGCCAAGAAAGAGTCCGGTGGCGAACCTGAACTTGAAGAAGCTACTGCGGAGACCAACGATACTACTGAGATTGGTGCTAGTCTCACAGAGTCCCTGATTGCGTCGCCTCCATCCGACAAGGACGATAAGAGCCCAATAACAGCTGGGGATGCTCAACTTGAGGATATCCTCTCTTCATCCGAGCCTGCCACAGAATCAGACTTCCTAGTTGGTAATCTGAAGGCTCAAATAGCTTCTTTAACTGCAGAGCTAGAGAAGTCCAGTACTGAACTGGCGAAGGTCAAAATAGAAAACTCGGATCTCAAGCTATCAAAAATGGAGATACAGATGGAGCTCGAAGATCTGAGAGAACAATTGGATAGTGCGAATATTAAGAGTACAAAACTGGTTCAGGACTTGCAGAGGCTCAAATTGCACACCGCTTCTTCTGCCAATGAAAGAGCTATGATATCAGAGGATGATGCTAATTCTGTGATTCTCTCAAACGACGCGATTGGTTTCCCCGTGCAGCCATCAAATAGCTTTCAAAAGTTCAACGACTTCAGCAATGTATCAAATGACTATCTGGAGATAGTTGATATACGAGAGCGCCTTAGCCAATGGAAAGATTGGAACATGGATATGAGAACTTGGAGAAGTATTGGCACGGGCCCGTATTTGGAGCTTTGAGATCGAGCCCACTTGCATTTCCTAGCGTAGCTGAGATGTATTTATTGATTTGCATGTTTACGTCTGGCAATTAGTTTCTTATGAATAGTTTAACGATCAACCTCTGAATTCGATGTGTGAGAGATAGATTTTTTGATTACCTTACCAGTCGGGGAAGATTGCTTTAAAAAAAAAATTGACAAATCCAGTAAGCGAGTTGATACAGACAATTTTGTCAAGTCTTGTTCCATCTAATGTGGTACCAAATCAAGTCAAACGTATTCGTTGAGCCATGGTAAGATTTTGTATATGAGGGAAACAGCTCTGCATTCAATATCTTCAGCGTCTGTCTCTTCTTTGTCAATAGCCAAGATCGTATGGCAAATCTTAACTAAATTAATAAGCCTGCAGAATTATTGAGGTTCAGGAAGGCAAAAGACGATATAGGCATTGGAATCAAATATGCTAAAACGATGGAACAGCTCTTTTCAGCCCATCATCTATGTCAAGCGAGCTCCCATACATGCGATATTAGGATCCCGAAGATACCTGAATTTGTCTTCTAGGGTGATAGGCATTGATCTCGGGACTACGAATTCTGCAGTCGCAGTGATTGACGGCGAAAAGCCGAAGATACTGGAAAATGAACTTGGTGAAAGGACTACACCTTCAATTGTTGCGTTTACGTCTGAAGGTGGAGTGCTGGTTGGTAGTGTGGCCCGAAGACAGGCGACTATAAATTATCGTAATACATTTTATGCTACAAAGAGACTTATAGGAAGGAAGTTTTCTGACCAGGAGGTCCAAAATGATATACGTATGGTACCTTATGAAATCTTCAAGCACACAAATGGGGATGCGTGGCTTAAAACAACTGTGGGTGATAATCTGGGCTATTCTCCTTCACAAATCGGTGGGTTTGTCTTGAAGGAAATGAAAAGAACTGCTGAGTTAAACTTAGGAGGTGGTATTAAGAATGCAGTAATCACTGTACCGGCTTATTTTAATGATGCACAAAGACAGGCTACCAAGACAGCAGGTGAGCTGGTTGGACTGAATGTTGTAAGAATTCTCAATGAACCAACTGCAGCTTCCTTGGCTTACGGGCTTGGTGCCAACGGTGATAAGAAAGACGGGATAGTCGCTGTTTATGATTTTGGGGGAGGCACTTTTGACATTTCAATTCTTGATATAGAAGATGGAGTTTTTGAGGTGAGATCCACAAATGGTGATACCCATCTTGGTGGAGAGGACGTTGATAATATCCTTGTGAGATTTATTTTGGATCGCTTCAAGGCCCAGAGCGGAATCGAGCTAGCAGAAGATTTGATGGCTGTACAAAGAGTCAGACAAGCCGCAGAAAAAGCTAAGATTGAATTGTCTCACGTCAGCTCTACCAAAATTGAATTACCATTTCTTCAAGGCTCCGAAAGTATCTCCATAGATCTAACAGAGGCAGAGCTAGATGAAATGAGTAGGGAGTTAATTGATAAAACAATACCTCCTGTTACAAGAGCTTTAAGAGATGCGGAGCTTGATACGAGTGATATTGATGAAGTGATACTGGTTGGAGGTATGACAAGAATGCCAAGAATCAGAAAAGTAGTGGGAGACTATTTTGGTAAGGCTCCAAACACAGACGTGAATCCGGATGAGGCAGTCGCTCTCGGGGCTGCCATACAGGGAGCTGTTCTATCTGGTGAGATTAAAGACGTGTTACTTTTAGATGTTACACCATTGACATTGGGTATTGAGACCTATGGTGGTATGTTCTCTCCACTATTACCTAGAAACACTACAATACCCTGCAAGATTCAGCAGCTCTACTCCACAGCAGTGGACGGTCAGAGTTCCATAGACATCAACGTCTATCAGGGGGAGCGGCCTTTGGTTCAGGATAATAAGCTGATTGGACGTTTCAAGCTGACAGATATCCCACCTCTACCTCAAGGGATACCTCAAATAGAAGTCTCCTTTGATATTGATTCTGATGGCATCATCAAAGTGAGCGCCCGTGACAAAGCAAGCAACAAGAAAGCTTCCATTACTGTTTTTGGTAAAACAGGAATGACAAAGGATGAGATTGATAGTCTTGTAAGTGAGAGTCGCCAACAGACAAAAGAAGATCAGAAGAAGCTGAACTACTTACAAACAGTCAATAATCTTGAGTTAGTTGTATTTGACACTGAGCATGCGGTTGCTCGTTTGAAGAAGTATATTACCGAGGAAGAGAAAGTAAAGCTGGAAGGTAAAATAAGTACGGTGAAGAAAATGATTGAAGATTCAAGGAAGGGAGACCTCTTCAATACTGAATTGATACGTGCGGCGCAGAATGAATTACAGCAATATGCTCTAGCTGTTATCCAAGATGCTGCTGCCAAGAATCGAGCTGAAACAAGTCAAAACCTTGTTTAAAAGAAGGCAATAGGGGCTATCCGACTTCCTGTAGGGGAGGTTTCGAGAGAGGTTTCGAGATACATCCTTACATCATGAAAAGATACTATTACCCGGACACTATCTTCCCGCTGTTGCGGGTCTTGACAAACTTTTTATATGTAGCGCGTGTGGTGGCACAAGACGTGGTTCGCGCAGCATTATTCCCATTCGGTAAAACTGTTACTTTTAATAAAACTAACAACAGAAAATCTGATAAAAAACTATGTTTAGGTACAAAGACACAACATCGACTTAGTTACTCGCAGAGCAATAGGAACCAGGCGTTAATCAGGTGTTAGGAATACAGGAAGTATTTGTAGGGCTTTGATATAAGGAGGCTGACTAAGAGACAGAAGCTACAAATTTAGGTACATCAGTCTACAAACACAAGAGGCAAAGGTGTTGACGAGCGCTGAAACAGAAACTGCTAACAGGAGTAACTTCGCTTACTAACGCTTTGTTGTTTTATCTTGGGATAGTTTCCGTGGGAGATCACAATCGTGTAAATTCCTTCTTCAAACTCAGTTCACTTTGCACACGATGTATAGCCATTCGAACTTGTCGCAGTCCTCAACGGGCTCTTATTCAAGAAGACTTTCTACCAACAATCCTTTCAGATCAGTTCTCTTACAGCAGGAGGCTAAGCTAGTGGCCACAGACAACTCTTCACCAGAGGATTTGAATTATAACAAGTGGCTTGCCAATCACGCTGAAGAGGAAGGCAGCTCTTCAGATGTTAGCGATAAGCTGGATTCGACTCCTACATGGGAATTTGCTGAAACTGAACAGCCTACAAAGCCTAGACTTTTGTCAACTAACTCGGATTCATCAGTGTAAGTATTTTTTGTTCTATTTCTCCTGGCTGGTGTTTTACCTCGTTTACCTTTCCCCAGGAAATGGCTGAGATAATGGCAAGTGTACAACTAGCTGATATTCTTTCAGTCATGCTCACCATATTGCAGGTCTATGTTCATTGCCACATTATACTATCGAGTTGTATCAGAGTCGCATGTTTGATTCCTTTTGTGACTAGTCGATTCACCTTATTTCAGCAAGAAATTGTTTGAGATTATCGTTGAAGCTTAGTCCGCCATGTGTGCCCAATATAAAGATAGTCTGATGAGCATATAGATTTTTGGTGAAATTGGTTGTTGGGTAATGGTTACATTCGTGGTCAAAGGGGTATCTATGAACTGGATGCTATTGTAGCGACCTCTCAAAAGAATTCACATACTAACTTCAAACATATTTAGGACTCAGTCTAGAGGTTCCAGAAACCCATTTACTGAAATGGTCATTCCTGATAGTTCTGATCGCAATGTATTGCCAAACAAAACATCATCACAAAATCGCTCAAGAAGAAATCATCGTACATCTTTGAACAAGAACAATCATTATCATCCGGAGGATGACCATTATGATGATCATGATCTTCCTCCTTCGTACTCAGAAATAGTGGTTCCTAGTTATTCTACTAACAAATATGCCAAAGATGAGAAACCTCCTGTTGAAGACTCATCTTCGGTCAATCCTTTCCCACCTTCGAAAAATGACGAAGGACGAGCGTCTCACCCCCCACAACGCAGCAAAAATGGATCGCTAAGACTTACTCCTGAGCAAATGACAGCTCCGGTGACAACCAGAATCACTTCAAATGGAAGGGTGAGATCAAAGAGCCTGGGCAGCCATGCTCAAAGTGGTTCCACCAAAGAACACTCCAGATCACACAGACCTACGCGAGGAAGCAGAGAGAATGGAGAGCACCGGTCACATCGTTCACACCGCTCTTCTAAAAAGAAGACTGTAATGGAAAAGCCAAAGAACCTGGATACAATTGACAAGCTAGACGTCACCGGTTTCTTCTCTGGTGGAGGCTTTCATCACGATGGACCGTTCGATGCATGTACACCTCATCGTAATAAGGACTCTAAGGCGGCTCCTGTAATGGCTTTCCCGGTTGATGGTCCAAACAATTCGATCAAAGGGATGGCTCCTGTGAATTCAAAGGATCAGCAGATTGATCTTGTGTTCGGAAAAAGCGAAGAGGACCCTTTATACGCTACTCGCGTACCACGTCAACTGACAAAGCCATTAGCACCAGGTACCAATTCTGGAACTACTTCTGCGACTGCGGTCACTAATGGTAGAAGTCCATATAGCAATGGTGTGGTGGTGAAGCAGGCCTCTGCTTCAAAAGCCACTTTCCTAGAGTTGAAGCACAACCCCAGTGTTGTTGCTTTTGACACTAATGCAAAAGCAGCCCCGGTACACGGCGATACCACTTTGGGTCTTGGTTCGTCTACTTTCCTGGATGGTGCTCCTGCGATTGGCGCTGCAACAGAGAAAATCCGCTCCAATGAACTTGGAAGGAAGAAGAGTCTTGTGGACCGACTAAGAAAGAAAGATGATGACACTACTGGGCTTTTAAAAAGAGTTAAGAGCTTGAAAGTTTCTAGAAAATAGAAGATATTCAAAGGACATTATTTGGAAGATTTCAATATATTTTATTTCGTTTTTCTTGGTGTATTCCCTAAATTATCTTAACCCTTGACTTTATCAAGTCGTTGTCCAATTTCTGAATAAGGATAATGCTTATCTAGTCCTGATTCTGAATTGACTCTCTGTTCACTCAATACTCCGTTGTTATGGTTTGCGGCTTCGATATTTCCTGCAACCATGAATTGCAATCCTCCATAGTTTTACCATCTTGATTTAGCTTTTATACAAAAGTCTATAAATTAAAAGTCGAAAAATAGAAATGCAGATAAACGTTCAAATTCAACGTTCATCGTAAGAATCACTGCAGAAATTTTCTCACAATATGGCTAGTCGATCTAACTCTATTCATTCATCTGCGTTCATAAGATTTGGAGATAAAAGATCACAGAATGAGGTGTTCAATGTTGATAAAAATCCCCCAGCTGCTTGGAAGCAAAAGGAAATCTCAGCTTTATGCGATATTTTGAAATCAGTCACATTTGAAAATAATAAGTTCGTTCTCAGCTACGACTTCAGCACACTTTGTCATCAGTTCGGTAAAAGCAATGATCAAATAAGCAGAAAGCTCATAGAGCTATTTTATTCGCAAAAGCAACAATCTATTCAAGCTTCATTCTCAGAAACAGAGGGTAGGGAAAGTTTTACGAACGATGTGCAGGAGCTATCTGCATTTCAAACTGCGCATATACCACCTCCAGCCCAGTTTCCCACTGAAATGCTCGAGAACTTAAGGTTGGGAGGTGGTTCCTCGGTTGCTGACAAGAAGCGGCTGTTTTCAGGAAAACTTTCAAAAACAGATCGTCTCCGGCCTTCACAGCGCACATCCAAGCTTCATAAAGGTGCAGATTATCATACACCGTCCATTTCTTCCCAGACTGGGGATAAAGATTCTGATAATACTCATAACGGCTCCTCTTCTACCAGTGTTATAGATATGGAGGCTACCTCAGTGTTTCTTCATAGGTCGAGACTCATTTCCGCAGAACCTCACACAACGTCTGACAGAGACCTCTACACGGCTATGGATGCAGGGCTAAGTGATGAAGAATACTCTGACATCTCACACAATGACTCAGATGATGGTGAATATCTGCTGGCAGGTACAACTGACAGTCTGAGCAAGTCTTTACTTGAGGAGGAACTACTGAAGCGAATATGACCGCGTCGATCGGCGCCTTCTAGAGTCGAGTTCTATCGCTTTTTCTTTCCACCAAAAAAGAGAGAAAAAAACACAAGATAATTAATTATAGCTCTGTTTGATGTTGTCAAGGCTATTGTGTTCTACAAGCTAAATATACTATTTAACACGTATAGGGGTAAACCATGAGAAACTGATGAAAATCTGCGCTTTAAAATGTCTTTGAGAAAAAGCCTATACAAACAGTACTCGAGAAATGCCAATTCGTCATCCTCCAGTTATGTCAACCTGGCTGAGGCTGGTCTTGAAGAGAGACATTGGGTGCAAGATTGGTATGATCCTCCTAAGCCAACCAAAGATCCTAGCCAGATTCAACAACAGACAGGATTACCTGGTCAGGTCCCTTCAGGGTTGATAACACCTCTGGAATCCACTCCACAACCGGCGCAATCTCAGTCTCAATCTCCGCACCTTTCGAGAACTTATGGGTATAAAATAAGGACATGGGTATTGACAGATACAGTGGAAGATCGTACTGACTGTTTGAATGACCCAGTGGATACCTTGATAGACTTGGCTCAGTACCACTATCTTGATGATTCCTTGGTTTCCAAAGATTCGCTTGTTAATGACGATACCGGTTTAAGTAAAGCTGATATTAAATCGGCAGTTGGGGGGACTGGTGCCGGCTCAAGTTTATTTTCTAGCAGTGCTGCTCATACTTTGAAAGAGGGAGAAGCTGTTACTGAAAACAGGGCTTCAGAGAGTGATCATGCTACCAATGATGGACCTGTGGAGGAAGTTGAAGAGCCTGACAATAGCTTGAAAAAGGAAGAAATTGCTGATTTGGAAATGGATCCAGTGTAAAATCTATATACCTACTGAAAAACACGTTTGTTTCCTTTGTTATGCTCTTGCTGTATTCATGATTGTGATGAATCTCAGGGTGTTGTGTGATTTTGCATCCCCTATCGCTTGGGGAAATTTCGTTGTATTTTGGGAAGGTGGTGCTTCATACATTATCGATGTACCACCCGAAATCTCATTTCGGGTCCATAAATTCTAAATAAGGCAGAGTCCCTTTGAGTCTGCCAATCACGCAGTCGGCTGCATACTCGGCGACCATAACGTCACTATGAGTGATCTCGAAACTTTGTGTAATGTCTTGTCCAGCTCTACTGAGTATAACCTGCGCGCTTCCTGGATGCTTATGCAGAAACTTGGTTGCATCAAGAACGACGTTTTTGAGAATAATCCAGCAGTCTTCTTCCTTGTTGTGCTTTCCGACTTCAGATAAAGTATACTCAGTATCCGGAATCTCAATTGACCAGTACGGGCAATCCTTGTTGCTTGTACCTAATGTGAGATTGTGTTCCTTCGATCTTTTGGGAGGTAGAACTAGATGACGCTCTACGAGATTCAACCTTTCAGAAGCTTTGTTCAAGTGCGAGATATTCTGTAATAGCTGAGAAAACACATCTTCAACAGCAGAGCTTGCAGCAATCCTACCAAAACACACACAGGCAAGTAATGATGATCCAACCACCATCTGTGAGCCGTGTATTCCACCCACAAGTTCACCAGCTGCATAAACGTGCCTCATACCCTTGATTTTCATTCTAACATCTGTCTCAACCCCTCCCAAGGTCGCTATCACGGTTGGCGTAACTCTAAGAACAGCGACAGGCTCATGTATATCTGTGGTGGTAAGGGTTGCTATATTTCGCATGACTTGCTCATTGGAGCTATCAAAAAATGAGCTTTTTACTAGATATTCAACTGTTGATATCATCTTATAGGCGGCGGGTATGGTAGCGAGATATATGCTTGGATCACTCTGTAGTATCAAATAATTCTCCCTATTCTTGGCTAACTTGAGACAAACTTGCTCGCTATTATATCCTTCAAGAAGGTTACTAATGACTTCCCCATGATTGTTGATCACGAATCCTTGATCCAGGAGTGCACTACTTGCAGGTATCACAGTTCTTGAATCAGTGTCTCGCCGATCAAGTGGCAAAAGACCCGTGGGAATAAGCTGATAGTGGTTCATATTGGTCATTTTTCCACCACTACCTAGTATCATGCTGAGAACTTTATAATCTGAGGTGGATCTACAAGCAGTTGCACAGTGTCTAAGATCTGGTCGATGACTGGCAATAATGTTTCCGGAATATCCAAATCCTCCTGTAGCAAGTATTATCGCGCGACCTGGTATATCATGCTGAATCCGGTCGTCGCTAATACAAGATACCCCTTTAGCACTATCTCCAGATTTGATCAGATGTTTCATGTCAAAACCAGTAAGAATAGCGCATCTGTCAGGAAACTTTTTGAAGAGAGCTTTCAACTTTCCGGCAGCCTTCGATACTAAGATCAGTCCTGGGAGAGAGTGCTCAAATGATAGTGTTCGCGGGAATGAGGAACCAGGAGATTTGACGACTTTAGAAAAGCTGATGTCAAACTCAGATTCAAGCCATCTTATAGATTCGGCAGATTGTGATGCTAAAATATCCAAAAATCTTATGGTATTGTCCGATATCATGTGGTGGTTACTGCCTGTGGCTGCCTTTAGTAAATCTCTCTTAAAAATAAATGGACTGTCTCGTTCATCTCCCATCTTCTCATGAAGTCCATTTATTCCAAAGGCAGCCTTTGTGCTATTGCCGCCCAGCACCGAGTTTTTTTCAATTAGGATGACATTCGCACCATTCATAAAGCACTGATAAGCAGCGCACAACCCAGCCAAACCACCCCCTACCACAATAATGGCATTTTCAGGCAAGTTCAGTATGTGACTTCTCTTGTCCATCTGATACCGGGGCTTTTTTTGATGAAGCCTGGTAAATGATCATATCACGCTTTCCTATGGCCCCTTACATGAAATAGTCGGAACTTCTTTATTAGTTAAAAATACTTTCAAATTAAGTTCCCTATCATGAAAAGCCTTATCAATGTTTCTGGTGTACCGATGTTTTAGAGTACTGACGAAAAGAACTACAGAGAGTACAGTAAAAATAATAAAAAATGAGCGTGCCGGAATATATTGCACTTCGACCGGAAATAAATAAAAGTGCAATAAATTCCGGAAACGTTCAGTTTTTTTATTTTGACCAAGTAATTTTCAAAAAATATTCGAATCTGAAATCAAGGTAGATAGGTAGATACATATTACATCACCCAGTGATGAGGTATGACCAGAGCGTCCTTAAGAGTTCCTAGACATATGTGTAAACATTGAAGCGTGATAATACTGCTAACACTGTACTCACTGGCCGTGTCTAACATGCTGACGTTTTGCCCCTACTGCTCAAACATGTTAATAATGGCTAAATCAGATTCTTCTGAGAGCAACAGCTTCAGCTGTCCGACATGCCCCTATGAATTTCCCATAGTAGGTATTCAAATGTATGAACGCAAGGAACTGCAGCGAAAGCAAGTGGATGATGTTCTTGGAGGCGAGGGAGCTTGGGATAATGTGGATCAGACAACAGTTCAATGCCCTGTAGAAGACTGTGGATCTACCAAAGCATATTTTTTTCAACTGCAGATCCGCTCTGCTGATGAGCCCATGACCACCTTTTACAAATGCTGCAAGTGCGGACATCAGTGGAGAGAGAACTGAGGGGAATGGGGATATTCACATTGGTTATCAAAATATCTTTTGAATGATATGTGTCTTTCTCAGGACTCCGTTGATATGATCATGGATATTTGTATAATAGTATTAATTTTGTTTACTGCGAATCTCTTTGCTACCGGTACTGAGACAATAATATCGTACTTCAGATGAAACCCACGTCCTGAAATGATTCTTGTCTTCGGATATAGCTCATATCAACTGAAAGTTTGAAATAGAGTCTGTTTTATTGAAAATCAATACATTCTAATCTAGGTAATCCGCCTTCCAAAATCGATGAAACAAGATGCCTCTACCTTTCCACATTGCCAAAAATCCCTTGACTGCCAACAACCTGATTTACGTTAGTATCCCTCGTTGGAACAAATTTTTTCCCGATATTCTGTTCGTCATCATAATCCTCCTCTTCTGAGTCAACCGCCCCTTCCTGTCCAACCTCCTCTACAATACGAGGAACTCTCAACTCATCAGCATTAGGGTCTGTATCAATTGAAAGATCTCCAATTTCTTCCCTTCTTGACCTATTCGTTTCATGGTCATGCAGAGACGATTTTCGTGGTGTTAATTCAGAGTTAGATGACAAGCCGGACGGTGGGTATTGCGAGACAGATTTTTTTCGAAGTGCGGCCGTGAAGCCTGTTGAGTAAGAGGAGTCTGCCGACATCTCAATGCTGGTTTCAGAAGAGTGAGTGGTGCCTGAAGATACAGCAGTGTCAGTGCTGGTGGGAAATTGACGCTGCGTGGCAACTTCCTTGGAGTCTCTTCCTATAAGAGAAAAGCTTGAATCAACAGTAGTTTTTAACCCCATTTGAGTCTTCAAACTCTGTTGTTGCGAAAAAAAAGGAGTCGGACTACTGTAAGACTGAGAGCGCGGTCTCAATCCAGTATTTTCAATAACAGTACCAGTTTCAGTCATACTGCACAATATGCTGGCGGCTTCTAACAGTTGAACTTGTTGGTGTTTGCTTATGAGCAACTTCTTAGTCATGTTCCACTCAGGTGTATGCTCCCATAAGTGTTTGGCTAAAGATGATATGTGCTTGTAGCCCTTTCCACAGGCCTCGCACTTTAACTCTTCTTTCAGTCGACCAGTTTCTCCTTCAGAGATTCTGCGAACAACAAAATCCCTACTCAACATTGGTACCGGTGCGGACAGATTCTGCTGGTACTGCTGGTGAAGACTGGAATGAATTGGGCCACCTGTATGTGGAAAGGAAACCGAGGGGGTCCCATTACCAAAACCGGTAGAGTTCAAACCAAGGCTCTGAATTGGAACAGAGCTGGAAGCTTGTGAATTGTGAGGTCCCACACTTGGATTGCCCTTTACAGGGATAGTGTAAGGAGCAGATGAGATTGAAGAGCGTCTATTCGAAACACTGTAATGAAACGAGCCACCCATTCCCCCTCCATTTATATTATTTGTATTGCTGTTGTTCGTTATTGATGACGAAACATCTGTCACCGTAATTTTACCTGTGGTTATCCCATTTGTATTTTCGTGCAGAACCTGCTGCTGTAGAACTTGTTGATGCTGGATCTGTTGTCCCCCATGAGGGAAAGGATTTTCAAAGGACATTGCTGCGTTTTGTAACAAAAACAAATATGACGCTCCCTTGTTCCTACTTGCAAGCAGGTCTCCCTTTCAATAAACAGCGTAGACTGAGTTCTTTATCCGTTATTCTAGCAGTACTTGCTTCAACGACATGTATGGCAGAAAAAAAAGGAAGATAAGCAATCAAATGTATAATGTTGACTATGCTTGTTTTACTGTCTTATAGTACCAAATCGAACTCAAACAGTATACCTCCGTAAAGTGCAATTAAGGGAAGCAGATTCTTCTTTTGTTCAGGAGTCAAGGTCAGCTGCTGTTGCGTGAAGTCAAAAGAAGAGAAGCCGTCAGGTGGTGCTTAGCTTCAGTATAACAAACAAAGCTCAGGATCTAAAGAGTACAAAACCCCTTGAATATCTAGGATCTAACTGTGGCCGCTGTATTGTTTAAATGCCCAACTCCAATAACTCAGAAAGAAAACAGTTTTTTTTTTTTTTGTTCATTCTGAATTTTTTATTGTTTGGTCAGTATTTTTTAAGTCTTATTTTAATGCGAGAATTTTTTTCTCTGCCGAAATGTCAGCGAAATCGGGTCAAAAAACCACCTAAACACCGTGATCCATATTCACGTGATCAATCAAAGTCGCAATAGATATGTACGCTACACTTTTTTATGTGTGGCTGTGCCGACTAAATAAGAGTTCTCAAACTCATTTCGTAGACCAGTGAACCTGAATGGTTCGTCCACCATTTAGGCATACACCATTCAGGTTGGGAAAGGTTAGGATTGCTTTGATGGCCTAATCCTTGCCTATAAGGTTTGACTAAGCTGGAAGTCCATCATATTTTGCGAGTGCGGTTTAAAGTGATTCTAACCTGACCAGAACAATATATTTGATGATAATCTCTGGAGCCTCATATAGCACCTTTGGATAATCGAGGGAACCGTTTGCTCGTATTTTGTCTCCTTCTGTATATCGGTAAACAATGGGTGGTCTGGAACACAATTGCCTTTGACTTGGGAGGTTTGACGAGAAATTGCTTATTCATTCTAATTTCTCGATGGATTGAACTCACATACTCAGTGAATATCTCTTGAGATAGCTTTCGTCATTTAGGACAAATGGCGCTCAAATGTAAAAAAAATCATCCCAAAAGCGTTCTATGAAGTACGCGCCACTGGTTCTTCAGACAACTCAAACCATATCCCATAGACTTCTTCAATCTCAATGTACAGTAAGTAACACGAGCAAGAATATTTATTTATAGGTTACCCTGTAGGATGCTAAGTGCGCCTGCTGCAAAAGAAACTGATGTAGCAGAGTAGTAAGTTCCATCTTCAGACACTGAAAAGGTCTTCTAGTGTTAGTTTAGTGAGCAGTGCAAATGGGTGGCACTGACTATATCAAAAAACTCTTCAGGTTCAACAACCCTATCTTTCGTGGTGAAGAGCAGATAAAGTGTAATGGGGAACAACAAACTCCAACAGCAACCCACTGTCATCGTACTTTTCATCGTGCTTTTCATCGTTTCTTCCATCAAAAGAAAATAAATCATTATTTGCAGGCGTAAAAGGCTAATAGCCATGAAACAGCTTAGCTCTCTCATTCAAATAGTTGTTTGAGTCAGTTTCCCCCAGTAATCCATATTTAACTTGTGTAGATAGATCATCAATTCATGTGGATACCTCAAAGGCATGTGAGGTCCTCATTTGAGTCCACTCTTTATATGTGGTGGAGTAATACTGCGCAGCGCGAAAGAATGGTCGAGTCCAATTTGGCCCTTCTTCTTCTTTGGTCTTAGTACTCCCATAGCAGAGGAGTATCACCAAAACAGATACTGCTAAGGCAACTTCATGGTGCAAACCAAATCGAACCATCTTGTTTATAAGGTTGGAAGCTAACGCTACTTCCTTATTTGAATGGTTAACGTCATCTGGTTCTTGCATTCATGCAGTGTTTGCTGAAGTTGAATTTCTGTTATCATTTTCTGACGCAATGAGAGATTCGAAAATAAGGAGTTCTTTCAGTAATGTTGCACCATATTGACCTCTAACACTGTAAATAACCTCGGACAACGAGTTGGATAGACCTCGATAATTCTCTCCCATTAGACATGTTCTCGGTTTTTTTGCCTGTATTCATGATAGGGACAAATAATAAACGGTCTCAGATCGAACCGCACGACTTTTCAACTATCTCATGATAACCTAGATCTATAACCAGTCTGACCAATCGAACAAACCGCCCATGGATCTACAACTTAGACTTGATCTTTTGTTTGGATACTCTGAGGGAATTATCAATGCTTGACGCAACGTCGAGAGTTTTCAGTTCCTTAACATTCAGGCGTATAACATTCGCTAGTCCTTTGCTTATTGTGAGACCGTCCTCCGTGATTTCTTCCAAGGTTCTCTTGACTCCACTGATACACCAAAGCTTATGGACCGATATGGATTTGGCTATATGGAAGGCTCGTTTAGTTGCAATAGCATAGTTTTTGTAGATGTCTTGCCGAGACACCAAACCCAAATCCAACAAGCAGTCCACGCCAAAACTTTCACCTGTTAGAGCCAGTCTCATGAGTAAGGAGATGTTTTGGCTGTTCTTACCAACCCGCTGCAGGAAACCCATGTCAGGTACTATTCCCAACTGGATTTCTTTGAGACTGAACAGTGAGTCCTCTGTAAAAACTCTTATGCTGAAACAACAGAGAATATCAAGTGCCAGTCCAAAGTTCTTAGTGCCATGAATTACTCCTATAGTTGGTTTGCTTATTCTCAGAGGTGTAGAAATGCATCTCTGAAACACTGTCAAGAAGTCATTTAATTCTTGCTCATCAGTAATCTGCTGAAACTTTGTGGCTGCAAACTTCACATCTAGACCAGAAGAGAATGTTCTTCCGTTGCCACTTACAATGATAACCCGTATAGTTTCAAGTCTATCTAAACTAACAAGAATCGACTCGTATTCCAACCACGTTTGCTCGTCAAATGAGTTATAACTCTTTGGTCGATCTAGCTGAAGATTCACCACACCGCTTCCAAGATCCTTGATCTTGAAGCTCTTGGTCGTTATTTGCTCCATCTTAATTCTAAATGGAAGGCTAATCATTTATATGCTCAAGCTTTTTCAATGACTTGCCATTTCTATTCTAGTGGAAAAGTAGTAGCAAGCACTAATTCACCAAACAATAGTTTCAAGGCGCAGAAAAAATTGTGGGGAATAACCATTATAAAGAAGTTAAAGATCCATTTGTTTCTAAGCATTGACAGACAAGCCAGTGATCTTTCTGAAAACGTCCTTCAATATCCTGTCATCTAGATGTTTTCCAATAAAAACAAGCCTGCTTGAACTCAGATTTATTCTTTCTATCCCATCATCTTTATCAATAACGTCATATGTCTTCCTAACACCTTGAATTACCTTGCAATGTCCATCAACAAAAATTAAACCTTTAGTTCTCAGGATCTCAATATTCATTTCATTTCCATGACCGCAACCAATGTCCGTAGCTGGACTGAGCTCATGATCCTCTTCGTCAATATCTCGCCATAGTATCTTCTGTAAAAACTGCTCGACCTTCTTGAAAGAACTGTCTGTCAACTTTGGGAAGTTCAGACTAACGGTGCTTATTCTCGGATCATGATACCTTCCAGTGGGGTTTGCTAATTCACTGACATCTCTGCTATCATAAGCATGCAGATCGAGAATTTTGTCCAAATCTATATCACCAAACTTTGTCGGGTAGATTGGAGCAATGGAATTTATTCCCTTTATCCTTTCAGCCAGTCCCTCCCCTCTCTCTGGGCTGCTATCAATCTTGTCAATCTTATTCAACAATATAACATCAGCAAGTGCGATTTGAAGATGAGCAACAGTGGTATCGAGATTACTATCTTCTGAACTATCAAAGTGAAGATGCCCCCCAGCATCAGCTAGAGATGTTTCAATATTCTCTGAATCTAATACCGTCACAACCCCGTCAATATAAACGTTGGAACACAAGGCATCATCTAACCAAAACATTGTCGCTATAGGGGCGGGGTCGGCCAACCCCGTAGTCTCTAACAATATGTGATCAAACCCACTTCTCTTCGCAACTAGTCTCTCAATAGCCGCTACTCCATTGTCCTTTACTGAGCAACATAAACACCCGTTTCCCAAGTCGAGCCATTCTTCATAAGGTCCATCTGATGAGTTACTAATTGTCAAGGATTTCTCGATTTCAGATGAATCTCCAAACTCGTTCAGGATTACAGCCAGTTTTTTGTTGCTTGTTTGCAGTATCCTCTCTAACAATGTTGACTTTCCTGAGCCGAGATAGCCTGTTATTATCGTGACCGGTACCTTCTTTTCTACAACATCACTAGACAAACCGACTTCCTCTCTGTATTTGGGTAGCTTTGACAGTGAGGCAGACCCAAACCTTAAAGACTCAGACTCATCAGTAACCAGCTCTGGAATACGATCAAGTTCCCCTTCATTCATTTGTCTTCTATATGTTCTTCCCCCCGTACATCAACAGCAACTCTCCCTCGTCCAGAACAATTTTTTTTTTTTTAAAACTAATCATCAACAAAATGTAAAAGTTGTAGATAGCTGATAGATGTTGGGCACCAATGCAGTTCAATAGTTAAAAACAGAAGGCAAGCTCAGCTGATTTTTTATAATGACAAGACCTATGACAGTAGTAGCAGTTAGTTTTGCTCTTCTGTTAATTGTCTTGTTTCATTTGGTCATATCTCCATTTACTAAGGTGGAGGAGTCATTCAACTTACATGCTGTTTACGATGTTTTGACGTATGGAATTGAAGATGTTTCATTGTATGATCACAAGGAGTTTCCTGGAGCTGTTAAAAGAACATTCCTGGGTGCGTTATTGGTTGCATCAGCAATAAAGCCGTTCTCGAAGTATATAGAAATGCTTTCAGCACTCCTCCCCGACAGCTGGGAACTCTACAGAATAACAAAGTTGAAATACCAGTTTGCTACGAGGATACTCTTAGGTCTGTTTACTGTACTCTCCCTAGTCAAATTGACGAATACTTTAAGTAGTTCTTGCTCCAGAAACACATCAACCATTGGTCTGTGGTATGCTCTATTGCAATATTCTCAGTTTCATATTCTCTACTACGCTTCACGTCCACTTCCCAACTCCATTGCTCTTTCATTTATGAATCTTGCGATGTCCAAAGTCGTATCAGGGAAGATCGAAGTAGCTCTGGCAATTATTTTCTTTACGGGAGTTGCCTTCAGGATGGAAATCCTTGGTTTCGGAGGGGTCCTGTTCTTGGTGTGCTGGGCTAATAGGCAAACCCACTGGAGAAAAAGTCTGCCTTATATACTACTGGGTGCTGCAATAGGGGGCTTTTCATCTTTCTATGTTGATTCGTATTTCTGGGAGGAGAGTTCGTTACCAGAAATGGAATCATTCTTTTTCAACGTCATAGATGGACATTCTAAAGATTGGGGAACGGAGCCGTTTCTAGCGTATGCTGTAAAGTACCTTCCAAGGATGTTCTCCATACCAGTTGTTCCTATCCTATCAATACCAGGTCTTTTCATAGACAGGGTAAACTTTCGAGTCAAAACAGTGCAATCCATTGGCATTGCTTCATTTCTTTACGTGTTGATTATGTCCTTCCAACCACATAAGGAGTGGAGATTCATTGTGTATGCTATCCCGGGAATAACTATGTCTGCTGCAAGCGCCGTTGATTACGTTTCGCAGAGGAGACACATTGCAGCTAAATTGTGCTGTTCAGTTGTCATCGTTCTCTCTATTTTGAACTTTCTGATCAGTCTTATGTTTGGCTATATCTCGAGCTTCAATTATCCAGGAGGAGAGGCTTTAAGCTACTTGAACCGAAAAGTATATGATGATCAGTTTGGTGCATACATTGGCAATTCAGTTACCATCCATACTGACCCAACAAGCTGTATGACTGGGGCGTCCCTATTTCTACAACTGGATCCTAAACTTGTCCCTAACGTAAGATACGACAAGACAGAGAATGAAAACTCTCTTTCAAAAGATAACTACAAAGTATGGCGTGGTTTTGATTACGTGATAACCGACTTTGATTCAGATTCAGGATTCAGCTCATCCGATAAGCTTCCGCTCTTACCAGGATGTGAATGGACAAAGATTTTCATAGTTGATGGGTTCTCAGGCTTGAATAAAAGCTGTATTGTTGAAACAGTAAGACAGGTTCTCAAGGAACCACTGGGCTCGTCATATTCCCTCTTTCTATCTTTGAGGTATGGGAGCTTCAGCCACATCCAGAATCTGGTCAGAGGATTCATTATCTTGGAGCCGCAGCTTTTCATTTATGAAAATTACTGCCAAGATTTCGCATAACTTGCATAACTCGCACATCAAATAAACAAAATCAGTTTTCAACTCACATACTGGCCTTTTCCAACATCATTAAAACTTTATAAGGGGTACCACACCAGTAGTTATCTCCTTGGCACTCTCTTATAGCCAAAATGATTATAAGTGGATAAGACTTTTTTTTTATATCTCACCAAAGTATAAGCAAACATAAGGGCCAATAGACAAACAACGATGAAAGCAACGTGAGTGTCCTTGGTCGAATCAAATTCTGCTTCCTTCTCCAGGTGCAGCTTCTCAGCCATCTGATTTTCGCTTAATTGATGGGAGACAGGAAGCTCTTCTTCTGTCTCATCGTTTTCATTTCCGAAAGCTAGATCTTTGCTGGTTTCTAAACCACCATCCTCTTCCACAAGAGCTTCGGAAGCCACGTTTTCAGCATTGATCGACACATGAACATCAGAAATCACAACTTCTTCCAAAGGCCTGTGCATATTATTAGTCTTCGTGTTTTCGATCAAGTTAAGGGTATCGAATCCCTCAAGCAATTGGCCAAATACTACATGTTTGTCATCCAGCCAAGGCGTAAGAGTTGTGGTAATGAAAAACTGAGATCCTCCAGTGTCAGGCCCGGCATTTGCCATTGAAAGACGTCCGACCTTATCGTGCTTTATGATAAAATTCTCATCAGGCATAGATCCATACTCCTTTCCATATATTGAGTAACCACCAGTTCCATCAGATTTCTCAAAATCGCCGCCTTGTATCATGAAGCTTCTGATTACCCGATGAAAAGATGTTCCTTTGTATTTAGTTTTCGATAACTCAAAGAAGTTGTTGACAGTGTTTGGGACAACGGTTCCAAATAATCCAAGGGTCAGGCTTCCAAGTATTGCATCCCCCAGTTGCACCTCAAAGGTAACAGTATGTGTTACCTCAGGGTCCTCCTTCTTTATAGCTGCACAATAGGTGTAGCAGACAAACAACAACGCCTGAAGAGTCCAGAAGATTGGTTTCATGACTGTTGGTAACTTTTGATCTCCGTTTAGTCCGTGTGTTGGTACCAAATATCGAGCATGTCTAGAGTTTTGGTGGCTACGTTCTGACGCTCGTAGTTGAACTGTTGCTTATTTATATTCTGCTAAATTTATTTTCATTAAAAAAAAAACCCTTGATAATTGATGATTTGTTAAGCAATTTTACGACTGCAGTGTAGCTCGATAGAATATAAGTAAGAGATTGCTCCTTGTTCCATTTCTTTCAGCTAATCTCACTTTAGTAGACTAGCACAATTCGTACGTCTTGGTGAGGACAAAAAATACCAGTGGGGCACTATGGGGACACTCCCTCTACACGATATTTTGAGTTAGATCCTAACAAGAATCCAATAACAGGCTCACAATTCGTTTGAGCTCGCCTTTTTCTGGTTTACATTCAAGTTTTCACTTCAAAGCACTTTCAATAACGCACATCAAAACCCCCGAGGCTGTTGCTATACATTGCTAAGGAGTCATTCTCGTCAATACAACAAGAGTAGATGTTCCGCTCTCGCTATCTCACGATCTAAAAGATAGCATTCAAATATATAAAACATCAAAGATATCATCTCCTAGCTGCAATTGATAGAATTCAAATCAAAAAATATAACAGAGACCTACTCCTCATGAATTTGCATAAGCAGTTTTGCCTCGAGAGAGACCACCTTCAAAAAGCTACTTTGAGTCCCAGGATTTCTTCTCTTCTGCAGTCAATTTGTTCCATTGCTGAGCCAGCAACTTCATCTGGTGTCCAGTCTCCTCAAAAGTAGAGGCAGCAGACTTCTTAAAGTTCGCCTTGTAAAACTTTACCCAACCAGTCAGCTTCGTAGGGTATTTTGCCTTCCATGCGTCTAGCTCCTTCAAATACTCATCATGAGCAGTGTCGAACAAACTTCCGTATTTTGACTTGATTTGAGGGGACTTATTCCATTCCTCGGCAAACGATTTAGTCAATTCCGTTACCTTCAGTTTGACGCCCTCCGGCCGAGGCAACGAAGCAAATTTATCTTTGATGAATAAAGTGTAGGCACTCTTGGCTGGCTTTGGCTTCTCAAGCTGCTTTTGTGACTTCGCCTTCTTTGGCTTTTTGTCTTTGGATGAAACCTGCTTCAGTGACGGGGACGCGCCACTAAAATAACGTACATTACCATACAATTCAAAAAGTCGGGGTTTGGTGAGAAACCCAATACGTGTTGCCATCATCTATATGATATGATACCCTTGTTCGACAAACGTCCTCAGTTTGTAAGCCGGTGAGATGTTATTGCGGTGTGCAAAAACGCGGGAATGGTCCAGATTTGTTGTGTGTCAATCCTTTTTCAATTGTAAAACATAAACACACCTGAAGTGAAACGACAGCATCAAAACATGGCAGAATTTATTCTAGTAGCAAGCTAAACTAAAAAAAAGTGGGGTCAACAGGGAATTGAACCCTGGGCCTCCTGCTCCCAAAGCAGGAATCATACCACTAGACCATTAACCCTACTTCAATCAAAGTAGGTCGCAATTTCCACTATCACGTCATTGTGAGCCTATGAATGTTTGTCAGTAGGAAGCAGTGAGTACCCTCACATGTGTAGTTAGTATTGCTTGCAGTATGTCTTTTGGCGGCACTCAAAGTAAAGTTCTATTACCTGCCTAGTGATTACAGTGGGATTAGCCTTGATCAGACTCCTCAGCACATATTTGCAATCAAATCGCCCATCCCCACTTCATTTTCTACATCCATAATCTCAGAAATAAAGATAACCTGATCCTTTTGTACTCAAGTTGATAAGCTAAAAGGCAAATTGCTGAAGCTCATGTTTCCTCAGTTCATATGGTCTATCATTGTAACCTTTGAATCCAAACTCCTGAATCTTTACTTGATCAATATGATTCAGCTTGAATTTCTTTCCTCTACATTTCAGTAATATAAACGTATCCCCACACGCAGTTTAGTCGGAGGAAGGGGACATCTGTTTAGTTCTAATCTGAGTATAAGAAACCAGGTGACAAAAGACTTCTGTGAACTTTTTATTGTGAGCTTATCGGTCACAAGGTGACTGTTTTATATAATAGTTCAAATGATTTTCGCCAAATATTGATATATGTGCTATTGAGCCTTGTGGGCAATGATTTCGAAGTTTGGATACACTTTATCAGGAACTGGAGAGGTTTTTCTCGCCAAAGATACTAGGGTTGATATAAGTGCGGATTCTGTTTTCTTCCTTGGCTCTCAACCCCTCATCTGATTGATTTGCTCATATCAAAATAGTTCTGGCCGATATTCATTTATTTTCCCACAATATGGATTACTAGCATTATACGTACCGTCAACTTATGAATAGAGCTGTTGATAGTATGATTACGATACTCATATATATGACTTCAAAGAGATGTAGATCATACTGTAACGCATATCCTTCTTCTCCGAAAAATAAGATCTCGTGCCTCAACCCATGTGACATAGAAGTGTGCTATTATCAGTGATAGTAGCCGTCTATATTACAATTGGTTAAAAGCAGTATGTACATTATGCCCTCCCAGGTGAATGAGTGAGTATAATAAGAGGAACCTTACCCCTCTACTTGATAATTACCTGTTTTTTATCTAGCAAAGATTCAGGAATTTAATTATATCATTTTATATTAATCTTTTTAGTAGAGAGTTCATTTGAATAAATGGGTAAGACATAATGCTAATAATAATCCATATCAGGGCAGGATACACAAAAACTTACAATTTGACCTTTTCAACCCGAACTACAATTATTGTTTTGTCTACTAAATCTGTTATTGATTGAAGGAATGATACGATCTCCAAGTATATTTGCGACAAGAGTATTGGTAGGCATTTCGACGTAACAGAGTATACCTTGTTGAAAATATGGATCTTATGCAACAGGAGCAGACCCCTGCTTGCTGATGATATTCAAAACTCATGCGAAAAGCATTAGCAAAAGTAATGAAGCTTGTAGTCCCCTCAAACGAAAGACCATAAGCCATCGTCACCTCCCTCCCTGGCTGATTACATAGCAGACAGGTTCAGCTTTCCATCGTGCCTGATGGAGTCGCTCGTATCTCTCTATTTGATTATGCTCATTATACTGTTCACATTATGCTGACACCAACTACACCAACTTAATCATACGGACTCGCATCGCCTCTTCTAGTGTTCTCAAGTCTTGAAGGGGATGACTTTCAACTTTCCGCAAAGTTTTTTCATCCAAATGAGAGAGGTTTACTAATTGTAGCGTTATATATTTTTCTTCTCAGTTCAAAGAATCTGTGTCCCGGCCTGCTTAGTGGCAAGTTCCTTTGCTCTTCTCGCTCCTGCCCCATTTGCAAGGGGAGACGTCATATGGCGTGCATCACCACTGAAACCATATCCCTTGATTTCAGCATATTTTATAGCACCCGTCTTGAAGGCATGATCCACGACAGTTGTATGAAAGTAGATGAACAAGTCCTTTCTGATCTTTTGTTGAGCTTATTATTTTCACAGGTCTGTTGGATTTCCCTTTCCCTTCCATTACTCAATTTGCAGTGGTTTCATGGCAAACCGATTTGCAACAATTGTGATGAAAAGTTGACTCACATGACAGAAGTCACACCTATCTTACCTCAAAAGGTGTCTTGAGGAAGATAAGAAGTCCAACTC
>JAKTQX010000016.1:0-227636 GCA_030559035.1 Ogataea wickerhamii
GGGCCCAGGGGGGTTGAACGATGAGTGGCTTATTGGGAGGATGTGTAGAACAGTGTACAGCTAGTCGACCAGGGTGTCGTCGCGAGGAAGAGGCGCGCGGGGCGGGGCCTGTAGTGGCGGCTCGGCGAGCTCTTCGATGGTGTCGTCGTCGTTGTCGACGTGCGCCTTTGCGACGGCCGCCGGGTCGGCCGCCGCGTCGCTGAGGACGGACCTGAGAGGCACGGTGGCCGGGACGAGGTCCTTCATGAAGAGCAGGTTCTCGTTGGAGACGACGGCCTGGTGGAAGTCCCTGTACTGGATCTTCTTGCGCTTGCTGGTTTTGGCGTTGAAGCAGGCTTTCTCGGTGAGGTTCATGATGAAGAGCTCTGTGGCTGCTCCGAGCAGGTAGTTGGCGGACTCTGTGGACGAGACGTGTTCCGGGTCGAGTTTGAGGATGCGCTTGATTCTGGCCATGGGAAGCGTGAGCGAGGGCTCTGGCGGGCCGTCGGCGTGGGCTGCTGTTTCTGGCGTGTCGTCGGTGGCCATCTCTGTGTGCCGGGCTGCTCTTCTCTTCTTCTTCCCCTGTGTATGTTTGTTCGCGTGCTTCTTTTTTTCTTCTTCTCGTGAAAAAAAAAAAAAATAAAAAAAAACCCAACAATGTAAAGAACGGACGCGTTTTCCGGCACACAGACCCCGGTAATTCACTAGCCAGCCAGCCAGTTATCCCCCACCTATCATGTCCTCCGCAGCACACGAAGAACGTCTCGAGCGAATGCCCTGGGTCGAAAAGTACCGGCCCCGCAGCCTCGACGACGTGGCCGCACAGCACGTCACGACACAGGTGCTCAAAAAGAACCTGCAGACAGCCAACCTGCCGCACATGCTGTTCTACGGCCCGCCCGGCACAGGCAAGACGTCCACCATCCTGGCCATGGCCAAGGAGCTCTACGGCCCATCGCTGTTCAAAAGCAGGGTCCTCGAGCTCAACGCCTCCGACGAGCGGGGAATCTCCATCGTCAGAGACAAAATCAAAACCTTCGCACGCCTCACCATCTCGAGCCCGTCCAGCGAAGACCGCGAGAAGTACCCGTGTCCGCCGTACAAGCTGATCATCCTCGACGAGGCCGACTCCATGACCGCCGACGCACAGGCCGCGCTCCGTCGCACCATGGAAAACTACTCCAGCATCACCCGGTTCTGTCTCATCTGCAACTACATAACTAGGATCATCGACCCTCTGGCATCCAGATGCTCCAAGTTCCGCTTCAAGGCCCTCGACATGGACAACGCCCTCTCCCGGCTCGAGTACATCTGCCAGCGCGAAAACGTCCAGATCGAAAACAGCACCGACATCCTCTCAGAGATCCTCGACATCAGCGAAGGAGACCTCCGCAAGGCCATCAACTTCCTCCAGAGTCTCAACAAACTGCTGGCCAAGGACGACGCACAGTCGTCCGCCGCAGGCATCTCGTCACGCGGCCAGATCCGCGACCTGTTCGGGTTTCTGCCCGAGTCCAAGGTCGTCCAGCTGCTCGCCGTGACACAGAGCGGCAACCTCAACGCTGTCAAGCAGTTCCTCGACACCGACATCTTCAAACAGGGCTACAGCGCCTCTCTCATTCTTGACTCACTACACAAAAAGCTGCTTCTGGGCCAGAATGACACTCCCGACGTTGATCTATCGCTGTCCCTCAACAACATCCAGAAAAACTCCATCGCACGTATTCTCTTTGACACAGACTCCAAACTGTGCAACGGCTGCGAGGAGGGCGTGCAAATCCTCAACTGTCTTCTTCAGCTCAGCACTGTGTTCAGGTACTGAGACTCTTCAGCGTCCGTTCAGCCCACTCGGATATCCCTGCGGTGCGTATCCGGGATACAGCTGCGGCTGCTGTTGCTGTTGCGGTCCCGGGCTCGGAATGTATCCAGGTTGCGGAGCAATCCCGGGCGGCAGTGGCAAGCCAAACGGTCCCAGCTGTGGCATGAGCATTGGTGGAAACGGCGAGGCGGGAACTACAGCTGCCTGTTTTGAGAGTAGCGACTTGAAGAAGACGTCGTCTGCAGCAGACGCAGCAGGCACAGCAGGCACAGGCACAGGCACAGGCACAGGCACAGGCACAGGCACAGGTTTCAAAAACGCCATCATCTTTGACGACCCGCTCTGGTCACTACTTATCGGCTCCGGAGAAACAGAAAAGAAGTTGGAGAACCTGGAAGATCCGCTTTTGGAGTCTCCAGAGCTCTGCTGCCCAACCGCTTCAGACACGCTGAAATCCATCTCGCGAGGATCCACGAGATTGTCTCTGCTTTTTTGCAGAGGCGTGTTAGGTTCATTTGTTCCTGACTGACCAGATAGGTACTCGTATTGTCGCCTGTCAGCCTCTGGTACCTCTTCTCCTTTTCTTTTGTATGTCTCGATTCTCATCTTCAGTCTCCATTTCTCAAAATCTTGAACCGTATTTCCTGTAGGCTGGTCATTCTCCAGCATCCATTCGGGAGTTTCTTCTAAGTCTCTATTCTTGGAGTCCCTCGGACCCGGCTTTTTTCGTTCTTTTTTAGGTTTAGCTGCACTGGCGGCACCCTTGGACTTTATAGGAACAATCGTCTTGCGCTTGCCTGAACCCAGCACAAAAAACTTCTCTTGGTTCGATGGAAGTGTCAAATGAGCGATATCACCACAGAGAGGCGAGTTCCTCAACTCCAGCAAAAATTCTGGCTCGTATATATATGTTTTAGCGACTTTGCTTATCACAACAGGAACTTCAAGCTGTGTCTCTGTGAGTGCGGTGGACGTTGTATCAACCTCAGAGCGCTTCATCACAGCCTCGGCCTCAGCCTCAGCAGCTGCATCCGCTAGCATCTTCGTGATGAGATTACCATCGCTGCCTGAGTCCATTTCTATTGTTTAGATAAGATACCCAACCTCCCTATTTTGTCCCACAATCTGTCGAGTATCTTGCCAGAGATTTCTTAACTCTTTCTCCCTATCTAGCTCAATTTGAAAAAAAAAAATTTTTTTTCAACTAGTCCCAAGCACGTTGCGTCGATTATTGGCGTCGCAGGGCCTTCTAATATCAGGTATAAATACCATGCTCAACTCCAAGCGGGATCTCTCTGCTGCCGTAGACGCCATTCCAGGACGCTGGCTTGAGCCAATGCTCAACACTAGGAATATGAAGAAGCTTCAAAACGTTGCCGGCCAGAAGCTCTGAATCCGATGAATTGTCTCCCTCATACACAAAAATCGATAAAACATAACATTCAGGAACCTCGCCTGAGCTGCTTTTTGAGATCTCATGGAATTGAACAGAGTGTGCAGATTTATATGAGTCTCGGGAAAACGGCACGGCTTTGAGCTCTGTACCAGTTATCACGTCCACCAGAGTTTCTGCTACACTGGAAATTTCTGATAACTCAGAAACTAGAGCTGTTCCTGTCTCCTCCAAGCGAAGAGATTCGAAAGTCTTGCTCAGATCTGCTGACCAGGCTTGAAATTTGCTGTTCTGGTATTTATCGACCCGCAAGCCGGCATCGCTGCTCTGCAAAACAGTGACCTTGCTGAATTGAGCTGTATCGATAAAAGGCTTGAGTAATTCTCGGAAAAACCTCATTGTCAGCCCTGGTAGAATAGGAGACCGCTGCTGAAGCAGTGTCAATTTGTGAAGCTCAGAATAGAAGATGTCCAATGAAGAAGCTATTCCTTTGGAGTTAACTTCTATCTCCCCATCCGCATAGTCCACAGGCGACGCAAAGGGATAGAGATACGTTGTGTCAAGACGGCCTACAAGCTTAACATCTGAAAGGCTGTGAATCAACAAATCGACGGTCAGCTGTGGAATATTACCGATTGAGACCAGCGGAATCACCAATCTGGACCCGGTCAGTTGGTTGAGTGTATCAATGGGGTTCAGCTCTGGAACGGAATGGAAGGACATGGTGTTTTGTTAGTATGTGAGGTTGTTACTGGTTTTGATCAACGGCCCTTCCCTCAACGGTTTTATTTATCGAGAAGGCAAAAATATACAGGATCAAGGTTGGGGTCGAATAGACGGGTCGACCGACGCTTATTTCAATAAAATATTTTTTTTTTCTCCTTTCTTTAATTTTTTTTCAACTTAACGGGGTTCTGTTTTTTTTCACTGATTTCACTGCTTAACACTCTCGTTCTTTTATATATATGCTATTCAACCTTATGAAGTAACCCAAAAATCATGTCAAATGAGAGGACATTGGAGGCAGATGAAAACTGTTCTTTGGAGACTCTGAGAGACATTCTGATCAATAAAGCGGGGGACACAAATTTGGCCAATCGGTTCCGTGCTCTGTTCTATCTAAAATCCATAGGAGAGGAGTTCTCAGAGAAACCCGAGGATGCCAAGAAAGCCATTAGCTACATCAGTGAGTGCTTTTCAGACCCGTCCGAGCTACTGAAGCATGAGGTTGCCTATGTTTTGGGGCAGACCAAAAACTTAGATGCTGCTCCTTTACTCCGTGGTGTTGTCTTAGATCTAGACCAGCAGTGTATGGTCCGTCACGAAGCAGCAGAGGCTTTGGGAGCCCTTGGAGATAAAGAGTCACTAGACCTACTGTCAAAATGCTGCAGTGACCCCAACGAGCTATTGGAGATTCGACAGACCTGTGAGCTAGCAGTTGAGCGCATCAAATGGGAGAATTCTGAACAATCCAAAAGCGAAACTCTCCAGGCTTCGCTGTACTCATCTATTGATCCTGCACCGCCTATGCCACTTGAAGACAAGGATGGAGAGAGAATTGAAAAGCTTCAGTATATCCTGAACGACCAATCAAAATCGTTGTTCGAGCGATACAGGGCCATGTTTAGACTTCGAGATATTGGATCCGACGAGGCATGTCTCGCTCTTGCCAGCGGCTTTGACGATGAGTCTGCGCTTTTCAAACATGAGATTGCATATGTGTTCGGCCAGATATGTAACCCGGTTACTGTTCCTTCGTTAGTGAAGGTTCTAGGAGACAAGTCGCAAGCTCCAATGGTGAGACATGAGGCTGCAGAGGCTTTGGGAGCAATTGCTACCGGAGATGTTCTTCCAGTTCTCAAACAGTACCTGAATGATAGTGACGATGTCGTAAGAGAGAGTGCTATTGTTGCTCTTGACATGTATGATTACGAGAACTCAAACGAGGTGGAGTATGCGGCGGTGTGAGTGATAATGGGTAATTAATCGGTATAGTTACAGAGTGTCATGCTATGTATAGGGTAATCAGTTATTGGTTCTAAATCTATACCCACATTCGGTACATGTGTAGAAGACAGTGGCACCTTCATCCGCGGATCTCAGCTGTAGAGTGTGGTACTGCATCTCATCATTACCACACTTAGGACACTTCTCCTTGATGGTGGCACCTTCTTCGACCTCGCTGGTTTTGAGGGTGGTTTTAACAAGCGATTTTTTTGATCTGAGTTTAGAAGGGAAGGCGTCTGGGGCTGTTTGTGTGACCACCTTCAGGTTAGCAAAGTTGCGAGTCTCGTACTCCTTTTTGCACATTTCGCAGGTCAATGTAGGCCTGCTGGTTATGGCATCAAGCAGATTTCCGCACTGGTTGCAAAATATCAATGATCCCACAACTGACATTAGAGAGTGTGGTAAATGCCAAGGGCTTTTGATTGTTGTTTATCTGGTGGTAAAGTGTAAAGTACTAAACCCACAGTTGTGATAAAAGATTTGTAGATATAAGGAAAGGAAGATTAGAAAAGAAATATTTGAAAAATTTTAAGATATCGGCGCGGCGATCGACTCCCAACAACAAAAAAATTTTCGCGTCCAATATGTATTTCTGCAGAACAAGGAACACCAAGCATACAAGACAAGTGTGATAAAAATATTAGCAAACCGGAGCACACTGCAACATTGTACAGCAGCATAATAGAGCGCGTCAGACAGAACAGCAATATAAAACGTGACCAGGTTATATTCCCCGTTTGCTAGTGATCTTCTAATACCATTACTATGTCGCAGCTTCCAGAATCTATGGAGATGCCAGATCTCTCGAACGCCATAGTGGCGCAGGACGAAATGGGAAGGCCCTTCATCATTGTGAAGGACCAGGGCTCTAAAACCAGAACCCACGGCATCGATGCCGTTAAGTCACATATACTTGCTGCAAGACAAGTTTCGTCGATTCTCAAGACATCTTTAGGTCCTAGAGGGCTTGATAAGATTCTGATCAGTCCCGACGGAGAGATCAACATCACAAATGACGGGGCTACTATATTGACGCAGATGGAACTCAGCAACGAGATCGCTAAGCTATTGGTGGAACTTTCAAAATCGCAGGATGACGAGATTGGAGACGGAACCACAGGAGTTGTTGTTTTGGCTAGTTCGTTACTGGATCAGGCCTTAGAGCTTATTGAAAAGGGGATCCATCCTATAAGAGTAGCCCACGGATTTGAAAAGGCGTGCAGAATAGCCATTTCTCACTTAGACGAGATATCAGACGAAGTTCATATCAACACAGATGACTTGGAGGAGAATACAAATTCGGACTCAGATCTCTTCAAAGCAGCAAAAACATCACTAGGGTCTAAGATTGTCTCGAAGTGTCACGACCAGTTCGCTAGAATGGCTGTCGAGACTGTTTTGAGTGTGGCTGATTTCGATAGAAAAGATGTGGACTTTGAGCTGATCAAAGTGGAAGGCAAACAGAGCGGGTCATTGGCAGACTCAAAGGTGATAAAGGGTGTCATCATCGATAAGGATTTCTCACATCCTCAGATGCCCAAAAAGGTGGAGGACGCAAGAATCGCCATTTTGACATGTCCATTTGAACCTCCAAAGCCTAAAACCAAGCACAAGCTTGAGGTTTCTACAGTTGAGGAGTTTAAGAATCTGCAAGAATACGAGCAGGAAAAGTTCAGCGAGATGATAAAATACGTTAAAGATTCAGGAGCCAACCTGGTGATATGTCAATGGGGATTCGATGACGAGGCCAACCATCTTCTTCTATCAAATGACCTGCCCGCTGTAAGATGGGTAGGAGGATCTGAAATCGAAACTATTGCTATTGCTACCAATGGGCGGATTGTTCCGCGGTTTGAGGACCTCAACAGCTCCAAGCTGGGACACGCAGGGAAGGTCACTGAAGTGAAGTTTGGGACTACCAGAGATACCATGCTTGTAATGGAAGACTGTGCCAATCCACGCGCTGTCACGGCACTCATTAGAGGGTCTAATAAGATGATTGTTGATGAGTCTATAAGAGCCCTACACGACTCTCTTTGCGTGGTACGTAACCTGATCAAAGACAACAGAATTGTGTATGGCGGAGGGTCTGCGGAAATCTCATGTTCTCTGAAAGTGATGGAGGAGGCAGACAAGCAGAAGGGAATCGATCAGTACGCATTCAGAGCGTTTTCGCTGGCACTGGATGTCATTCCTATGTCCTTGGCAGAGAACTCAGGATTGAATCCTATTGAAACTCTGACGCAACTCAAGGCTGACCATGTTCTGAAAAATAATGCCAATTTGGGAGTGGATTGTCTGGGAAAGAACAACAACGACATGAGACAGTTGTTTGTGATTGAGACTCTTATTGGGAAGAAGCAACAACTTCTGCTAGCGACCCAGCTTACAAGGATGATCCTTAAGATCAACGACGTGATCATTAGCGGTAAGGACCAGTTCTGAGTCTCTTCATATAGTCACTCCTTAGAGCAGTATGTGTTCTGACCTATCACCTGGCATCACTCATTCTTTCATCAAACTGGAAGCTTGTAACACTTGTATTATGCGCAGTTGCCTGCTCGTCTGCTGTAGGCTTGTCAGATGTGTCGTCGACTACTGCTTCTCCTTTTTGAGGCTCCTCGTGTTCGTCTTCTTCCGGAGCTCTTTCATTTCGAAGAGGATCGTAGAACGCGCTCCAGATACTTTGCAAATAGACAAACTCCTTGCTAATGGCTACTGCACTCTCTAAAGAGCGGTCAAGATCGGCCAGTGTAGAGATGACGTCGTCCATCAGCACAATTAGTTGCGAGATATGGCCATCTCTCACTTTCTCAAACCGTGTCAGATCTTGGGGCAATTTCAAGCTGGGAGCAGCCTGGATAGGTTCGTGATCTTTGCTGAGTGGTGTGTTAAGTGTGTCAGACATTGTAGCGATGAGTTGTGGGATACTCTTCCCCAAAAACAAGTGTGGTTTGAGTAAAACTGATATGGATAACACATGAAAGAACGCGTTTTTTATTATTTTATTTTTTTTTTTTTGGTTTTGGAGCACAGCAATATAAAGATAATTGAAGTGCTATCTCATGAAGCACCAGCTATCAAGGGGGTCTTTCTTTAGAATAAAAGACGATTTCAGCCTTGAACCAACAACAGAGGTACGCTATTCTGCATCGATACCGATTATGTATTGGCAGAGGGTTCCCAGAGGGCTTCTCTCAAGCTCAACACGGCCCCTATTAGCACCGAAAGGCGTTGTCCCACTACCACTGACAAGACCGAGACTTATCACTGAAGAGGCCCTTTTGAGAGACTCAGATGTGGGAGAAGATGATGATGTAAGCAACACAGGAGTCATCCTGAAGCAGCACAAAGAGACACTGATGTTCTACGACTTTATTACCCCGTTTATGTCCGGAAGATGGGATCTAAGACGATTTCTATTATCTTTAGTGACTGACACATCTGATGCGTCTTTGGAAAAAAAGGTCTTGAGTCTTTCAAAAGACGAAACTGACGCGTTGCCACTGGAGATTACTAGCTTCACTCACGTCAAGAGAGATGGAGGGGCATTTGTCAAGTTCAAAGTTCCCGAAAGTATCGCCGTCAAAGATTTCAACAAGAGACTCGTGGAGAATGTGAAAAAACAACAAGGGAAAGGTTTTTTCAATTACCTCACTCACCCTAAATGCTTTCCTGTCAAAGGCACTCCATGGATTGAGGATTTGGGTAGATTCCCAAGTCCCCGTTTGAAAATCAGATTCGAAGGGCCAGACCTGAGCCAGGAAAACCTTTACTTGCTTTTTAGAAGATACGGTGCCATAAACGACATTGTTTCCCCAAAGCCTGACTCGAAAGACTATCCAAGATACGCGAGCATAATTTTCCGATCCGCTAGATCTGCAATAACAGCCAGACATTGTGTTACGGGTCTTAGCGTGGGGAGTACCACCATCCACATACAGTACTACCCGATGGTAAAGGTGAACCTCATCACCGACTTTATCAGCAATCACTCTCGAATAGCCATTCCTTTGATTATCGCTGCTCTTGCAGCCTTTGCTGTGCTGATCTTTGACCCCATCCGGTACTTTTTCATCCATGAGAAGATTGCATCCACTTATTCGTTGCAAAATAACTACTACTATCGCCAGTTGATGATGGTGTTCAACAGCACAAGAAAACGCATGACAAGCATTCTCTCAATGTCTTCATCATCTCGAAAGGATATGGACAGAACGGTAGAGGGGTTATGGAGTAGTGAAAGAGAGGAACTGGCTAAAGAAATCAAGATTTGGATGGACGAAAACGCTAACTCTTTTATTGTCATACAAGGTCCGAGAGGATCAGGTAAGAGAAGTTTGATTTTAGACCAGGTGCTGAAAGACAGACACAACTGTCTCCATATTGACTGCGATGATCTTATCAAGGCCCGGAAAGACGAGCAGCTTATCAAGAACTTTTCAGAAGAGCTTGGATACTTCCCTGTATTCTCGTGGCTCAACTCTGCCTCTTCTTTGATAGATTTGACGGTGCAAGGATTAACGGGCCAGAAGTCAGGGCTAACTGAGTCCAAGGAAACCCAGGTGCGGAACATGCTTGGCTTGACAGCAACCGTCATACGGGATATCGCATTGTCAAAGTACAGACATTTGAGTAAAGAGGATGGAGAGGTTTTGTTGAAAGAAGAGGATTATTTACAGCAAAACCCTCAGGATAAGCCTGTCGTTATCATTGACCGTTATCAGGCCTCAAAGAAGGCAAACGATAACAATGCATTTTTATATTCAGAATTAGCTGACTGGGCTGCTAATTTGATCACTTTGAATGTTGCCCACGTCATTATTATCACTGACGATATTGGAAGTTTACAGAGTCTTTCCAGAGCATTGCCTTCTCCACCGTTCAAGAGATGTGTGCTGTCTGATGCCTCCATCGCCTCAGCTGAAAAATATATTTTGCAAAGGCTTGATGCGGACGGCTCCACGAAATGGATCCAGCCGGAGCAAAAAGGCGCACTTTTGAAATCTATACAGCCTTTCGGAGGACGTTTACTCGATCTTCAAATGTTTGCCAGACGTATCAAATCCGGTGAATCCCCAGAAGAGGCACTGCAGGGAATCATATCCCAGTCCATAGAGCAATTGAATCAAATGTTCACAAATGGGACAAAAACCGAAGCTAAATTCACACCGTCGCAGGCCTGGTGCATAATAAAACTTCTTTCAGCCAAGGATCATCTGAGTTACCAAGATGTGTTTTTGCTCCCTTTACTCAAGGTTGACACTTTCGAGATTCTGCGAAGCATGGAAAATGCTGAGCTCATCACCATTCTTACCGAAAAGGGGCTTGTCAAAGAGATCAAACCTTTTAAGCCTCTATATAAGATTGCGTTCCAGACGATGGTGAATGATAAGAGAATCTTCACTTCTTTGGAGGCTGACTATTTGAACGAACTGATCAAGACCGAAAGCGCAAAGATCCGCAAGTTCGAGGAGGAGCTCACACAGTATCAATCATTGAGTGAGTCGAAACTGTTCAAAGAAAGGCTGCAATACCTTGCATCTAAGGTGGCTGCCAGCTGTCAAAACGTGAAGAAGTTTGAGGCTCAGCTAGTGCAGTTGGGTGTGTGAGTCAATATGATTAATGCTATATGTACATGGGAGCAAAGTGGGATGGGAAAGTGGCTCAGGGTGGCGAAGCTAGTAATTGGAGGGCATCATGTGCTGAAATACGCTCACAACTCTCATACTTCATCATTGCATCAAACACCTGAACATATTTTGCGTCGTCCTGAAGGCGTGGAAGTAGTAAACTGGTTGGTTTACGCTTTTTTTTGAAAAATTCAGAGTTCATTGCTTTGAAAGAGCGGGAATGACGAACATCGTTCCACTCGTTTGGGGGGGAACCAAACGTAGTGAATATGGAAGCCAGAAGTACCAGATCGCTATGCTGAGAGTCTTCATCGAAAGGAACGCTTGAGTTGTCGCTTGATAATAGCATAGTAATGACCCCAAGAGACCAGATGTCTACCTTTTCGGAATAGTTCCTCACGGATAGAAGTAGCTCGGGTGCTTTATAGTATCCTGTGGCGATGTCTGTGATTTTGTTGTCTGGTGATTCGAGGCCATTATTATTGGGCTTCAAATAACTGATTCCAAAATCAATGACTACTGGGTTCAATGGGGGTTCCAGTGATCTAAACATGATGTTGTTGGGGTTTATGTCTCGGTGGATGATTCCGTTGTTGTGAATAAATTCGAGGGCCTTTAAGAGCCCAAGAATGATCTGTTCTATATGAGCTTGTTGGAGAGTGCTTCTGCGACTCTTGGAAATGGCTCCTGTATCCCAGTTGATTGCAGTTTTCTTTGTGGAGAACGAGTCAACTAACATGTGCAGATCAAAGGGCAGCAATGGGAAGACAAGTCCTATCTCTATGGCAGTCTGGTAGTATGAAACAAGCTCAACTACGCTCTCGGCATGGCAACTACTTTTCCTGTTGCTCGACAGCTTTTTGAGTATCTCGAGCTCATTTCTGACGTTATGCGGAGGCTTGCAATCTTCTGGCTCTTCTATCTTTATAGCCAGCTGCTGGATCTGAGGATGTACGGTGTTTGTGACAATATAAACGTCGCTAAATCTGCCGCCGCCAACTCGTTTTCCCAAGGCCCATTCGGCCTTATTGGATGTGAGATGATCCATTGACTGCCTCTGGGCTGTCCTACGAGAGAATCAAGTGCTTTTTCAGCGTTTTCTGGCCTATTTGGAGAGGTTCACTTGAACACTCTTATCTTAACGCTTGGTTTCTAGTTCTAGTGTATATAATAATATAACCTTTTTTAGTGAGTTTCAAAAAGAATCTCTCGTCGTGTGAAATCCAACTGGGTTGGCTCTTGCTGTTTTTCTTTGATCATAAAAATAAATACTGCTGTAACTAACAGTTGGATATACTTAATAAATTCACGTCAAGCGGTATAGAAGAGCTGTAACAATTGAATAAGGAGGGATAAAAGGGACTATTTTTGATCTGAGTCGAGCGGTTCCATTTCAAGTCGATAGACCACGCAGATTTTCGGTGATTAAGAGAAAAAAACAGCCTCGTTTTAGCTCGAAACAGGCGTGTTCTGATTGAAAAGCACCGCCTTTCTTGATCACATATCAGAAAACAACATGAACAGCCAGGAACTACTAGCTTTCGAACACGCAGCAGTTCCCCAGCCTGACTGGATACATATGGAGCTCTATGACGTGGGGAAATCGCTTTTCAATGAGCTTCCGGTGTCCGAGGAAAACCTCAATCTCAAAATTAGAAGCCTCGAAACTGCTTTAGTCTTGAATGACATCAAGTTGCTAAAACTTTTATCAACTACAAGGAAAGGCTTAGTGAGTAAGGAACTGCGTTCGAAGGTGTGGCCTATACTGCTTGGTATGAGAAGTGATACAACCCAGGATCAGCAATGGAAAACCATGGATCATCATAGAGACGAAGATCAGGTTGCTAAAGATGTGGAGAGATCGTTCATTTACTTCCCTTCGGGCATTGGCTCCCAGGGACTCGCCAGTCTCAGATCCAGACTAAGTAATCTCTTGGTGCGCATACTGAGAAGTTTTCCTCAATTGAACTACTATCAGGGGTATCACGACATTGCTGCGATAGCAGTGCTAGTTTTTGACGATGATGATATAGCATTCGGGTTTTTGCAACAGCTCACTTTCAAGTATCTCAGAGATCATATGCTTCCAGATATCGAGTCAACAGTTCAGCAACTAGGTCTGATCCCTGAACTGCTCTCGAAAATTGACTATAATCTCTTCAAGGTTATCGGATCCATCGAGCCGCTGTACGCTCTGAGTTCTATTATTTCACTGCTCGCCCATGATCTGAGCAAGTTCGACGACTTGTGTCTCGTTTGGGATTTCATATTTGTGAAGAACGACCCATCTCTCATAATTTATATCTATGCCTCCCTTCTCGTTTATTACAAGGAAGATATTCTCAACGACTTGGATCAACTTTCAGGGAACTCTTTTTCCAGTGACGAAACCTTGACAGACGAGTACAGCTTCCATGATGTCGACATGTATAATAGGGACGCAATCCATGTCACGCTCTCCAACTTAATCAAGAATAATCTCAATACCACAAACTCTATTGACTCTAATTTGGAGCTCTTCAACATTCTGCAGCTGAGTTACAAGCACCTGAGTCAGTTCGACCTAAATCAACTGAAGAGCATGACCAGTATTTCGCAGTATTCCGTTTTAAAGTGCCGCAACGCAGACATGACCGTGTTTGATCTTCATGCTCAGGAGCAGGCTGAGTTACTTGAAAAGCGTAAGGCCCAGGATGAACTCCTGGCCTTCAAGAAACGATCAGCAAAGACCGCATCTTCGCCAAAGAAGAAACGCCGATGTACGAAATGGGTTCTCACCAGAAACCAAAACCTCTCTCTAATCTTAAAGCTGTCTATTGGAATCGGTCTTGTCAGCATCATAATGAATTACTCCATCGACAATCATGGGTACCTCAACTCTTTGAAGCCAAGAATCCAACATATAGCAGCTTCCCGGTATTATTCGTCTGCCAGCGGGTTTTTGGGGTCTGTTTTCAAGGGATTTGGGGGCCGAACGGGATAGCACGATTCCTCATTTTATCTTCGAACTATAATAGTTCTGTCTTTTTTGGCGCGCATTTGAAGTTCATTCGATATTGGACGATTGTCTAGAACTTCCACACTTTGGAAAGTACAATGAGACATGCAACTGTTATTCCAAGCGTAAAGTAGCTTCTGTAGAAGGCATGTTCCTCCTTCTCGCCTCCGATCTTGATGAGGTTGACGTAATCGTTCACTATTCTCGATGTTCTATTGTTGTATGCTAGTTTGTTAGTGTCCACAATAGTGAAGTTTTTTGGGTTTCCAGTCTTGTCGTGATTGGAAAGATACAGCAGGTCGTCCTCCACGTTATCTATGACTGTCTGTTGAACATTGCCAAAGAAGTCAGTAAGAAGGACCTCAGATAGATTTCTCTGGAATAGGTCTGTTCTTACTCCAGCATTGGAGTGAATTTTCTCGAAAGTGTAGGAGTCCACCAAATCTTGCAGAGTCAGATTTGAATCCTTTTCGACATTCTCCAAAAATTCAAGATTATAGTACGTGAATCGGTCAATAACAGCAACACCAACCTCTGTATCAGAATGGTGGGAATACGAGCTCTCATGTAGTTCAGAGGATCCGACAGCTAGAATGTTGGGTGAGTAAAACTTGGAGTACATTGTGTTAGCCTGGCAGGTGTCTATCATGAAGAAAATCTCGTTGTATCTTTTCTTCTCGTGCATCTGCTCAAAAGCATCTGCAATATCGTACGAGGATATCTCCTCTGCGTCCTGAAACTTAAGAAACTCATCTCCTCCGTGGCCGGTCAGATAGATGAAAATGTTGGAGTTTTCATCGGTCAAAAGCCGCTTTGATCTTGGCTGATCCTCTGCCCATCTGTCCGTCAGAACACGGATGAAGTTCTCAACAGTAACCTCATATCCGCGGTAGTCCACCTCTATGTTATCTCCGTAAAGCTCCAGCTGGCGATCCGCGTTATTGAACACAAACCCGGGGAATGCGTTTCGCGGGTTACAAGCTATGTCATCTGATAGCATCAAGATGATCTGGGAGTCAGGGATTCCCAATCTTTTCACTGTTCGATACATGCTGAGCACATTAGCCATATGTCTGTAGTTGAACCAGAACCGAGACGATGATACCAGCAGAGCCCAATTGTTGGTATGTCTCGACCCCTCGTCGGTTGCTAGAGGCTCTTTTTTTGAGTCTTCAGCAAAAGCACTTGCTGAAAGCGCTACAAACGCTGTCAGCACCCTGGAAATCTTCATGAGTGTTGCGAATGCTCACGACAAGTGGCTTTCTGTGGCGTTCGAAAGACTATTGAGAAGAGAAACGATGCGATAGCGTGTTGAGAGTTGTTAGTGGTTCTGAGAACAACAGTTTTATTCAAAAACGCACGGAGGGGAAATAAAGAAAAAACAAAAAAAACAAAACGAAGTATTTTGTTCAGACCCAAGAAGTATAAGATAGGAGATCTTTTGTCAGCTTCTGGTTCTTTCATTTTTAGCACCGTCCAACTGATATATGTCCTTTAGAGTAATAGCCCGAAGGTTCTGCATTGCTACTGCTGCTAATCTTGCGGCACTCACGCCCTCCACCACATCCACTCAGGCAATAGCGCTGAGAGGTTACCAGAATGAGTGTATACAGAGTTGTCTAGAGACGCTGCCAAAAACACGACGAATAGCTGTTAGTCTTGCTACAGGAGGAGGCAAAACGGTTATCTTCTCTCATCTGATAGATGCAATTCCTTCCAATCCCACCACAAAGGGAGAAAAGACCCTTGTCTTAGTCCACAGGAAAGAGCTGGCAGACCAGGCTGTTAACTCAATTCTCAGAGTGTATCCACATTATCGTGTGGAAATGGATATGGCCAAATACAAACCAACGCATGGCCCAGATGTCGACGTCATAGTTGCTTCTGTGGCCACTCTCTCCAAGACGGAAGCTCGTCTCCACGCATATGATCCCACTGAATTTAAGGCTATAATTATAGATGAGTGCCATCACGGAGTGTCCAAATCGTACCAGAAGATCCTCGCTTACTTTGATTGCGATAAGCCTGGATCTGACATAGCTGTGATAGGATTCAGTGCTACTTTGAAAAGGCACGATAACCTTCCCCTCCAGAAAGTCTTTGACAAGGTGGTTTACGATCGTGGGCTGAAGGATCTTATAACGGACGGCTTTTTGGTGGATTTTACGTGGGCCAAAGTGTCAGCTTCTTTTGGACTTGACGAAGTTGACACAGGATCCAACGGAGACTACAAACTGGATTCTCTCGCTGAGCATGTCAACACAGAACAAAGTAACGAGCTCGTGCTTAAAACGTATCTCCATTTCCAAAAAGAGAAGTCGCTTAAGACTTCTTTATTTTTCTGTGTCAGCATTGAACATATGAAAGCTTTATCCGATTTATTCCGTATTAACCAAATCAATGCGCAGTATGTTACTGGAAATACAGTCAAACATGAACGAGAGAGATTGCTGAATGGTTTCACTGCTGGAGAAATCCCTGTTCTCATGAACTGCGGAGTTTTTACCGAAGGAACAGATATTCCCAGTATTGATAGCATATTTCTTGTGAGACCCAGCAAGTCCACACCGCTTTTGGTGCAGATGCTTGGAAGAGGTTTGAGACTTCATGAGGAAAAGAAAAAGTGTCTTGTGGTTGATTTCGTGGACGCATCGATGACCGGAATCAACTTACGCCCATCATTACAGGGCAAAGAGGCTTTTGAGCTATCGGGCATTTTCGCATCTGAGACCGCTGGAAAAAGATTGTCTGGAAGTGCGCCGGTGGATGGAGAAATTAGTTATGTTGAGATTGACAACTTCGAAGGATACGATGACTTACTGAACAGGACTAGAAGCATTAAAGAATTGCGTCAGGAAAACATAATAGGAAAGTTTCTGCGAAACAGGTTTGGCTGGATCCAGCTGAGGCGGGACTGTTGGGGTCTTCGACTCTCTAACAACAACTACTACAAAGTTGAGATTGATTCAAAAACAGGGGTTTGTACACTTTTTTTTGTTTCAGTCATGCACTGGGGCAATAGAACGTATCCGAAGTCCAAGGTCGTATATAAAGGGGATGAGCTCGATGTTGTTTTGGAGCAGTTTGAAGCACACATCAAATCCAAAACCCAGCTGATGCAGATGTACACGTTGAGTCAGTATTATGGAATGATAACAGCTAAACAGTTTGCATTCTTAACTCAAAAGTTCATAGATGTTGCCTCCAAAAGCCCCAAGCTTGAACAATCCAACTTCAAAGCCGCCCTCGAAGAACATCTTCAATCAGTGTCGAAGAATGCGGCATCCAATCTCATTTTTGCATACACAGTATCTGGGTCAAAGGCATTACAGATATACATTACAAGGACCTTGTTGAGAAGAAAGGAAAACAGGGAAGGACTTCTTATCAAAACTTGAATCGCATTCTGTACATATATATTAAAGGGTTGAATGAATATCTAAGCACCAGTCATCATGCTCGCCAATACTGGGCCAGGCTGTGAAGTCTATCGATAACCACAGGCAGGAATGCATTGACGCTGTCGTTGATCAAATTCTGGAAATGCAGAACAGCTTCCTCGTCATTCAGTTCCAGCATGAATTTCTCTTCTATCTTCCAGATCAATTCCAACTTTTCAGTTTCATTAGAGATCCCATTGATGTTAGAGGTTTTCAAAACAGGAATTGAGGAATCAATCATGAGCTGGAAAAGATTCAAAATCAACGAGGCATTCTTCCGTAAAGTAATATAGGTTATGAAACAATAGTTGCAGAATTTCTTATAATTCTCATCATTCAGGCCGCCCATACCTTCAATGATTTGTATAGGAAGCTTCATCAACGGCGGGAAAGGTTTGGGGTCTTGTCCCAGGATGTATCCAAAATCTGCATGGAAAAAGTATCCATCTCTCGTCAGTAGCAAATTTTCCAGATGTCTATCACCAACTCCCAAGATGTAGGTGATAACACAGTATCCAGCACATGATCGGACATAGTTATCCATAATTTCGGGTTTAACCCCATGAGGAGCCCGTTGATCAGGGTTGTGTAGTTGAAGATAAGCCAAGATCGAGCTGTTATACTTTTGCAAGATAGAAGACAGAGAGGAGTTCGGAATGAACTGGATAAGGCCCTCAACAGAACCAAGAGCCATGATCTTGTATGGTCTGAGTTTGAGATCCAGGTTTTCATTGAGCAGGATCCTCTCCATTAGAGTGATTATTTGAATCACAAACTGATCCTGTCTCAAGTCGTCCCCTATCTTGTACATCAAAGGGTATGTCTGACCAGTAGTAGTTCTAAACTGAATTTTGAGAGGATTCAAGCTGCTTTTGAACACGGTAGATTCATCCGGGACGGTTCCACACACCTCAAGTTTGGGGTCAATTGGTAGAGGAATAGGGCTGAAATCCAGTAATGACTCTGCTTCGCTTACAGATCTTCTAGCCTTATACTTTGAAGGTGAGGGTTTCTGCTTCTCCGAAAGCAGACTCTTCAGAATCTCAATCTTGCGCGGAGTGGTTTCCTTTTTGAAATCCTTCTTAATTTTCATCGAGATATTATGGATCTTAGTGACAATATCAACCTGATTTCTTAGCGTTTCAATCTTCTCAGTCGCACCCTCACTCAATGCAAGCTTGGCTATGAAGTGGACCAAAGATCTCTGAAAAATGTGCTTCGAGTTCTTCATGCTTCGACGGTTGCGGCGTTCCTGCTGATCGGGTGGAAAGTCAGCCTGCTCAATGTTATTTGGTGGAGATGTATCAAAAGTCCTTGCTCTGTTTCTGATTCTTTCGTCATCAACCTCTACCTTGAGAGTCCAGTAAAAGAAGTTGCTGAGGTGGTCGTTTTTCAGACAGCGTTCTATAAGAAAGTTAGCAAGCGGCGAGTTCAGCTTCGGTAGCTTGGAAAGAAGCTTTTTCTGTGGATTCAAAAGGTTCGGATTAGTTAGAAAGTTCAACACAGGATCGTCGTCTTCGGCCCTATTAACAAACTGGTAGTCGCTGGAATTCGTCGTAAAGGTGGAATCTTCGAAGTCATAGACGTCAGAGTCGTCGTCATTAGCAGGGTTGCCGTTAGTGAGGTTATTGTCATCGTAGTCGTCATCATCATCATCAATGTCGGTGTGAGGGCTGACATAGTTTGCTTCATTCCCTATACATCGAACCAGCTGAACAATGTACATTTCAAGGTCGTCATCGGAGGCCAAACTGAGACGCTCAATGGCCATATTCCTGACTATATGATTTTTGTAGTTAGCACTAAGGAGCTCAAGACAGTCGATTATCTCTAGTTCTTGAATGAATGCGTTGGCGCTTCCTTTCAGTTTGTTGCTATTAGAGTCGAGGTCGTCGATGATCGTCAGAAACTCACTCACTTCAAAATCATCTTCCCAGTCAATAGATTTGATGAAGTTGATGACAAAATTGCTGAACTGCATATTATTCTTGTTCATTATCAAATTGTTGAGCAAGAAGAATCTATACTTCCATATCATATTTTTCTGCTTTTGACTCAAATTCTCAAAGAACTGTTTCTTCAAGGTGCTGTTGAGTTCGGATCTGATCTTCAGCGTTGGCTTAATATCCTTATCAAGTGAAGATGCCTGATGAGTTCTTTCCAGTCTTCTAAACTTGGATTCGATCGGGTCCTCAATAATTTCAGATCGATACTGATCGGGATCAAATATGGATGGTCTGTGGTTGCGCTGGAACTTATCCAGATTGCTAGAGGTGATCTCATTCAGCATCATTTGGTCTCTGTTGTTAATACTGTTGGATGCCACGGCATTGAGGATATGGGACTCCGACGTGGTAATATTCAAAGTGGCATACTTCACATCCGAGAAGACTATTGGAATTTCGAATCTCAAAAGCTCAATGTTTAGTAACACCTCACCATTCTCTTCGTATATTGCTGTTCGCTGAGTCTGTCGGACAGTCTCCTGAAAGTTAACCTGCTCGATTCTGCGGAACGTAAGTTGATCGAGCCAGTCCACGGTGTTGATATCTGAGTTTTCCTTCATTTTGAGTTTTCCTTCGAGCACCTGCATTTTCGACAGGGTGGTTTTCGGGAATTTCGTTGGCTCATTGCTGAATCTGATTGGAACGCCCTGTAGACCCTTGTTGAGCGTACAATCCTGAGAGCTGTCAAACAGTTCAACTCTGCCTTCTCCAATAAAGCATTCAGAGTTGTTTTTAAGGCTGTAGTTGAATAACTTGAAAACCAGCGTAGAATCCAGTGGAAGCTGTGAGTAATCTATAGGCAGACTAATCCAGTCTGACTTGTTAGCATCGTATTTTCCTAAAAACCTTGGGTCGGGCGTTGACAACGTTGAATACTTGAGGCTGGTGAGAAGAGGAGCGGTGAGCTGCTTTCCAGAAGACTCGACATACGAAAGCACGAATAGCTCACAAACCTGTTGCTCAGCTAGACGAGACGTAATAATGCTTGATATGGCGTCAGACGCGGTACCAAGGTCTTTTTGGGATGTGGAGAGACGTTTCGTGAACCCCGTAAAGCCTAAAAGACGAAATTTGAAGGGCAGCTTGAGGTCTTTCGATAGACAGAAGCTGACGGAGTTCTGTATGCGCGAGTCATAATTCATTCGATATGTATGGGTGCTTGTGTGTATGTTAACAGGGGGTTACTTGACGGTGTAATGAGGGGTCTATATAGGTACTCAATACGATACAGACAGCTGCAAGGACCCTATTATTATATTTGTCAAGCCAGAAAGTAAATATGGAAAAACAATCGACCTAAGAGACGTGCGTGCGTCGATCGACGAGCTTGGAGGCATGGTTCGTTAGTACGCGATACCCCGTCAACAAACGGAGGGATCCGTTCTGTATATGAGACAACTTGCCTCTCACGATGTCCCGGTTTCCCCCCTCTCCCTGCTCTACAATCTTCTAAACACATTAATCAATTCGAATTAGGCAATACATATAGATGTGATCAGTTGCTGGCCTTGTCCTCCTCTTTTGGAAGAGGGACAGCATCAGCATCTTCGTTAGATTTGCTGAGCTTTGTGCCTGGGATGCTTCTGATCGATCTGATTGGCTCAGGGATGTACACCTTGGACTCCTGGTAGGTGAACTCTCCGATTTGTGCGGCGTCAGTTCCTAGCTCCTCTTCCTCTTCACTCAATCTAAGCTTCAAGAATGGGATTCTGTTGAGAACCAGCAGAAGGATGGAGGTGACCACGAAAGACCAGGCCAAGATAGAGCAGGAAGCAGCCAGCTGGAAGCCGAGCTGCTTGTAGTGCTTGTTGAGCCATCCTCCGTCTCCTGCGGCACCAAAGTCGGTGTTCATCACATAGTCAGCAGCAAAGAGACCGGTTAGTAAACTACCAACAAATCCTCCCACTCCGTGGAGACACCACACATCCAAACCATCGTCGATTCCAATGATGTTTTTCAGGTCGACAGCATAGTTACATGCAGTGGCAGTAATGCAGCCAATTGGAACAGCGAAGTAGATTGGAACAAATCCAGCCGCAGGTGTGATACCAACCAATCCTGCAACGGCACCAGAACACATTCCAACAGTGGTCCACTTGCGGCCACATCTGAAATAGTCAAGAAACATCCACGTGAGACCTCCACAAGCAGCAGCCAAGTTGGTGTTTAGACAGGCGTAGAATCCTCTTAAAGAAGCGTCACCGGAAGATCCACCGTTAAATCCAAACCATCCAAACCATAGGAAGACAGTGCCCAACACAACAGACGTGACTGAGTGTGGCTTGTACTTTGGCAAAGAAGAAGCGGCAACAGGATCGTGTCTCTTACCACAGATAAGAGCGTAGGCAAGGGCTCCGAAACCGGAAGCTTGGTGAACAGGTCCTCCTCCAGCAAAGTCGTATGCACCCATAGTGAATATCCATCCATTACCATTCCAGGTCCACATAGCACATGGGCAGTAAACCACAGTCATCCACAAGAACAGAAACACCATCATAGGCCCTAGTCTTGCTCTTTCACAGGCACCCCCAAGCATGATACATCCAGTGATCATGGCAAACATACCTTGGAAAAAGCAGAACACAAGATCAGGAAGAGTCGACAGCGCATTGTTATCACCAAGAACCCCCTTAAGACAGAAGTTATCCAGCGATCCTAGGAAGACAGAGGAGTTGGTTCCAAAGGTCAGAGAGTAGCCCCAGAAAAACCATTGGAAAGACACCAAGCAAATTGCCATAAGAGAGGCCCAAAGCAGAGATAGGGCATGCTTTTTTCTGGATAGACCAGAGTACAACAGACCGACACCAGGAATCATGATCCACACAAGGATTCCCGACACCATGACCCAGACCATATCGGCCTTGTCATATTGTGCCGTCAGGTCGGTGGTCATAGAGTCCAACATCTTGACAAAAGTAGTACGGACGCAACGACAGCCAAACTTGAATTATTACTAGCTGCTTCTAAAAAAACAAGCAACAACAACACTGAACTTTGCCGACTACCAGGTTACAGAGACAGGCCATGAGCTACCACCAAAACAAAAAAGTACAATAGGGCCATGACCCAGCTATTTATACTCAGCTGAGCGCATTATCAAGAGACTGAAACCTTTGAGGACTACACCGAAAAAAAAAAAAAAAATTGAGCCGCACCCGTGAAAAGTCAATAGGCAATTTAGTCATCTGGCCAGTCATATGCAGTCAGATTAGGCTCTAATACCTTATCAGTCGGGAGGTAGCGGGTCCTGTTATTATGCTATGCACCACATTCGTACTTGCAGCTATATTTGCTATACTACGTCTGAGCTGAACAATCAAATTTGCGCGGCGTCAGAATCTCAACTGGTTACCAAATTCGGTGAGCCTAATGTCCTCTAAAAGGATGATTGGCTGAAATTTTCTTATCTGACTGCAGTACAACAATAAAGAATTTTAGAGGACAGGGAGGCAGGGTATCTGAGCACACAAATGAGTACGATAACATGCATCCAGAGGCTTTGATGTGAAAGACGGTAATCCTTGTTTGCAGGCGCAGCAGCGAGCGATATTGTCCAACCTGCCTACTGCGTTGCCGTTTTTTTTTTTGTTGGTTCAGCTGCAAGTATTCCCCACAATCGAGAACGTGGAAGAAACTTTTTAGTCTGGTTAGCTGGAGTTAAGTCTTCCGTGCAGGAGGCTCAGCGATGGGCACCGCGTGGGCGTAGTCAGCACGCCCGTGTGGCACTCTGTTGTGCATGTCTGAACGCTTCCTTGATTTACTACAGCCCTGTCAGAACCAATCGACACACAGGTGTTCTGGCGAGACCTATGGGCGCAGTCAGTGAAATGGTTCAATGCCGGCATCGTATGGGCGGTTCACACCACCCTATCTATCGTCTCTTAGCGACGCATTCACGGTGTGTCCGAAAACTCAAACAAACACTTGATACTCACATCCTGCACAGCAATTTCCCAATACAGTAAGTGAATAACGGCCAGGCAGCTGGCATCGGGGGAGCGCTCTGTCTCTCGTCGTCATTTGGTGGGCTATCCCCGCACGCTTGACATGACTTGTTAGACTGGTCTAGCCAGCCAGGCACAGCCAGAGCCCTTTCTCCAGTCCAAACCAGACGATCACCGGTCGACCTCCATTCGCAAATTGCATAACATTGAGGACGACTAAGGACAGGGAACCACAGCAACAGGCACGCACGCTAATACGAGTCCGTTAGGTATCCGATCTCTTACCCGTTTGGGCTATCAGCTTGATTGTTGTTGTTGTTGTTGTTGTTATAATCTTATCACTACCTAGCGATCAGTGAGACTCGCCAAAAATAATCACTCAAACACTACCACGAAAAAAAAGAAGCTAGCTAGCTTCCTTTTCGAATTGAGTCAATTAGATCTTACTGTTCTGGAGTGGCTTCTTATGTCTATCTATGATGTGGTGGGCTCAGGCCCCACACACATCGAATCGGACGCTCTTGCGTCGGCCCTTACCAAATCCTGAGGGGACCTGCAGCTCTATGGAGTCGCACTCCACAGCCGCGACGGCACTGTCGTCACCGGCAGAACTGCTTCTTTTTTGAGCGTTTACACGGCCGTCAGTGATCGTCTGGTCGTCGTCCGGTTCCTCGTCGGACTCAATAGACATGCTTTGCAGCATCTCTCGAATCTGGTCGCGGTTATATTTGATGATTCCCTCGCCAAAAGAGTTTCCTGAAGAAGTAAAGGAGGCTGCGCGGGCAGTAGTTTTCGTGATCTTCGTGGACGACGAAGCAACAGACAAACTGTGCCAATGTGCCTTTTCCTTTGCACTATCTAACCCGGCCGCTTGAAGAGCAGTGTCTGGTGACACAGTCTCCAAATTCGACACCTTGATCACCCTCTTGCTGATTTTCAATCGATTGGTGAAAAAAGGCTTTCTGTGGGATTCCACATGCAGCTGGCGTGTGAGTTTCACCGAACTATCGCTGAGAGTTTCGATTTTGAAGTCCTCGTACTCGTTAAGTTCGTCATTATCCTGATAGCTGATTGAGCAATTGACGGTTCTACCAATCGCCAACATGGACCCTGCTATCAAATATATCGAGCCTCCGATGTTGTTCAGCCGAAAAATGATTATGCATGTAAGAAAGTCCCTATATGAAGCAGGGGCTTTTTTGAAGCATCCAACAAGCCGGGCATACACCTTCTGATAATCCAGCTCCCGGTCTTCATTGCTGTCCATTGCTTTTAAAAATGCGGTGAGGTTCTGCTCATCGCCCTCCACCCGTCTCAAACTGTAGTACGGCGGAGCCAACGATGAGTCGTAGAGAAACTCAATTAGAATAAGCGCCGCGTAGTAGACATAATCTGCTCCCCAATGCTGCAAATCCCGCTTCCATGACACCCAGTTGTCGTATAGCAAGATCAACTTCCCGCTGTCGGATGTCGCAAGCTGGCTGGTCATCGACTTGTTGGTGGGAAGATGGTTCAACAGCTGGTGACTAAAGTCAAGATTCTTACATTGACTCGAGCACCAACGCAAGTCGCAGGTGTCACAGTCAAGCCCACTAATGAACCTGCTATGCTTCTCCTCTATCACGTGAGCTCCCTCCTTAGACTCGGAGTCTCGTAAACGGCCCTTGTCGTAGATCTTGAGAACTTCCCCACAATAGCAGCAACATTTCCCAAGCTGTATCAGCTTACCAACTTCTGCTCTGGGGAAGAGCAGATACGGTGCTTCAACATAGATGGTGTCAGGAGCAGTCGCTCCTCTTTTGGTCTTGATAGCTCCGTGATCCACCCTGATAGGGGCATTTTTGGGAATCGCTTGTTGCAACACGGAAAAGTCGGGCTCGACAATTGTGAACGACGGGGGCTTCTCAGGCAACATTGTGTCTGTGACGTACTCCCACGAATGTGTCCGTCCTCTGTTTCTCCATTGAGACTGCTATGCGGCTGCACGTTGGTGTCAGGGAAATGTATCTCTTCTGTGTTGCATGTTGATATATCTTATTTCGCCTCTAATAGTGGAAGATCGATCACTCGCCAGGTTGAAGCTGATTTTCCTGTTTCTGAGGCGCGAGGTGTGAGTTCCTGTGCTGACGTCAGCGAGCTAGAATTTTTTTTGTTTTCTTTCTGTCCCCTCCCCCCCCCCATCAGGTTGTGTCCGTCTCGTGTCAGCTCGCATTGCATTGGCTAGTGAGAGCGGGCCTTTCTTCTTGGGCGTTCGGATACAGTGGAGGCTGGAACATTGCTCGACTATGTACTCTCTAACCCAGCAAAACAGTTATTATTAGGCCTGAAAGTCTCGATCGGGAAAATGCTCACGAAGGGTGCTGCGGCTGCTGCTACTACTTGCAGCCAGTTAATTGGCTAGGCTAGTTAGTTCTGTGGGGTAGAAAAGACCGGGTTGAAAAGTACCGACAGTAACGGGAGAAAAAAAATGACTCAATAAGGCTAAAGCGAATCACAGGGGGAGGTGGCCAATCAAAGGCTGCGGTCCTAACTGCGAGTAGAATCGGGGTGTGGGTGTTTCGGAGGCTTTTTCTTTCGATGGGGAAAGGGGGTGCGAGGCTAGTAACTGCAGCAACACAACAAAAGGAGCCTTTCACTATTTTATTTTTTGAGGGGAGTGAAAAAACTAGCCGGCTCCTGGGGTATAAATATGGGAGTGATCCCCCCGCCTTCTCAAACAGTTTTTACCTTGTCGCTTTAGAAAGATCAACCAATAACTACTGTTTTTTTGGAGCTGATACAACATCTGATATCTACAAACAACAACATGTATGTTTGGGTTCACTCGAAGTAATGCCTGAATGGGCACTAGAGATTTTCTGCGACAATTTTAATTATATTAAGTTTCCAACCTCCAGGATGAAAGTGTTTCAATTGATGTAAATAATGCGACCAAAGGGTTAGTCTTTTCTACTTCCTTATACCTCTGAACTCAATAGCGTTACCGGTGTCCTCTTCCTTCGGGAGATGGGCTGAGATTACACGGTTAGAACTTGATCTAGTTAATACTAGCGAAAAGAAAATGCAGCTTCATTTGCAGAGGAGGATTCTAGAACACTTGCGGGCAGGGAGTTATGCTGACCCTACGGTGTTATGCTGACTCTCCGTTTTACTGCGTACGGTATTCTGGGATTGGTCCTCTGTTTTGCTTGTGTGTGCGTAGTTTTACTAACATGAGGGTACTAATTTAGGGCGCCTGCAGCATCTGTGATTACTGAAGAACAAAAGGAGACACAAGTGTTCTCGTTGAAATCCAGTAATGTTTTCAACGCAAACTCTCCTGTTGCCAAGGCAGTTCCTTCTGTCTACGACTGGGACACTTTCAAGTTTGCTCCAATTAGAGAGTCGACTGTTTCCAGAGCTATGACCAAGAGATACTTTGCAGACTTGGACAAGTATGCTGAGTCTGACATTGTCATTGTGGGAGCCGGATCAGCAGGTCTGAGCGCTGCCTACACTCTGGCCAAGGCTAGACCTGACCTCAAGATTGCAATCATCGAAGCCAATGTTGCTGTTGGGGGTGGTTGCTTCTTGGGTGGACAGCTTTTCTCTGCCATGGTGTTGAGAAAGCCAGCTGACTCTTTCATTAGAGAGTTGGGTCTGGAGTATGAGGATGAAGGTGACTACATTGTTGTCAAGCACGCAGCGTTGTTCATTACCACCCTTTGCTCAAAAGTCTTGGCTCTACCAAATGTCAAACTGTTCAATGCTACTTGTGTTGAGGATTTGATTACAAGAACCACTGAGAACGGTGAGACCAGGGTTGCCGGTGTTGTTACCAACTGGACTTTGGTTACTATGCATCACGACGACCAATCGTGCATGGATCCAAACACTATCAATGCTAAGGTCATTATCTCGTGTACCGGCCATGACGGTCCAATGGGTGCGTTCTGTGTCAAGAGATTAGCTTCTCTGGGTCTCATCCAAAGAAACCAGATGGGTTGTCTTGACATGAACCGTGCTGAGGACTCGATTGTCAAAAACACGAGAGAGGTTTATCCGGGACTTGTTTGTGCGGGAATGGAGTTGAGTGAGTGTGACTCGCATAACAGAATGGGCCCTACTTTTGGAGCCATGGCTCTTTCTGGTGTCAAGGCTGCTGAAGAGGCACTCAATGTTTACGAACTCAGAAAGCAGCAGGATATCGACGGATACTGAGTATCTGAGGTGATAATTCCTTGCTCAATAAGTTTGAGTTGTTCTTTGTCTGTCTGTCTGTCTGCGTTTTTGAGATGTTCTGTTTCCTCTGCCTCTTTTCCCCGGAGCCCCTTGGTTTGATTTTATACAGAGGATCCCCCAGTCCTTTGTATATGTGTTTATCCCCCCCATTAAATGCTCTTTAAATTGTTCACTGTATAGCGATGGTGGATCTCGTTCCCCCATGAGGTCCCTTTCTTTTACATATATAGTTGAATAAGCTTGAGATGCAAACCGAGAGTCTATGTAGTGAGCATTTTTTTTTAGTGAAAAAAAAAATATAGTCTTGCAAGATTTATCTACAAACATTTAGTAAGTAAAGAAAGATAGACAACTGGAGCTTGAGGACTTACCAGTTCACAACATGGACGAGCTACAAGCCGTTCATAACATGCTGAGGTCTCTGGAGACTGCGGTGGAGGAGTTGGGGCCGCAGCTGGAAGTTACACTGCTGAGTAAGCAGCTGAATGAGCTGCTTGAAGATATTCCCGAACAGACAGGGTCTTTAGAGAAAGCGCAGCTGCTGAACTCGTATGCATATGTGATCACAACGCTTTACTTTGTTGTGAGCAAACTGGAGGGCCAGAAGATGGAGCCGGGCCAGGGCCTAATGCAGGATCTGGCAAGAGTGAAATCGTATATTGATCGTGTGAAAAAAGCGGCTGTTCCAGGGAAGCCTGTGCAGGATGCGCAGGGCGTACAGGCAACGGAGGCTGCCGTTTCGAGAGTGCATTTTGAGGGAAAGCATACGAAGTTTGCTGAACGGTGACGAATCAACCAGAGGTGGGGTGTGGAGGGGGAAGTAGGTAGATGTTTGCTGTACGTAAGCAGAGATGCACTCCTTGCACCCAAATCCGGGTAACCTCTTGGGAGGGTAAGATTGAGAAAGCGCCGTATTTCCCTTTGGGGAAGTGTGTAGGCTCTAGAGCAAAAATAGCGAGTGGGGAGGGGTGCTCAGTAGGGGTCACTGCGGCTGGATATGAGTTGGTACCCCGTGAAAAAAAAAAGCCCCACCGGGGCGGGCGGGGAGCGGGCGGACTCTCGCGTGCGGGCGATAAAGAGCAGATTAATAGTTGCCATCTCAAGAATTTACAAGCTAGAGACAGGAAGGTTAGTTAAGTTGCTTATAATCAAACATTTCGATCGACGAGTTTCAGGGAGAGCTACATATACATAATAAGCTGGACGTCTAGCAGCATCATTCAGCACAGTATCTCTGTGTGGCTTACGTGAGGCAAGCATAGCATAGCATAGCATAAGAAACGACAGGTCAGCAGGATGTTTGGATTCTGTCGAGACGTGTTTTCGCGGCACAAGAAGAAGATTCTGTTTTCGACCGGGGTGGTTGCTGTCTCCTATGCTGTGAGCTCGTATGTTGGTGGAAAGCTTACAGAGTTGCAGCAGAAGCTGAAGGAGGAGAACTTCGCGAAAGAGCAGATTAAAAGACGGTTCAAACAGACGCAAAATGACTGCTACATGACATTTTTGTCGCTTTTGCCTGTATTAACGGAGCCGATCTACGAGGAGCTGGATGTGGAGGAGGTGACGCGGCAGCTGCAGAGCAAGCGGCAACGGAGTAGGAACCTAGCGGGTGGTGAGCACAACGAGAGCGCTGTTGCTGCGGTACCTGCTCTGTCTACTGTGCTAAGTGATGATTTTTCTGTGCGCAGTGAAAGGCCGGGTAACACTGTTGCTGCTACTACTACTACGACTCAGGACCCGAGTGATCGGTCCAAAACGGAGCTATGGGCAGAGCTGAAAATCCAGTCTTTGACTCGGTTTCTTACGCTGCTGTACTGCGAATCGCTGCTGATTGTGTTTCTGCACCTGCAACTTAACATTCTGTCACGAAAGTCGTACTTAGACACGGCGATACGGCTGGCATCCAAGACGAAGGGGATCCGCCTCTCAAACGAGTCGGCGGTGGTTCTGGACGCGAACTACAATTTGGAGGAGGAGGAGTCGAACTCTGCGGGTGGTGGCTCCGGCACAGAGAACCTGGCGGAGCAAGCGTTTCTGTCTTTCAGCTGGTGGTTACTCAACAAGGGCTGGCTCGAGATCAAGACGCGCATCGAGGCCGGTGTGGAAGATATTTTTGGGCCTATAAACCCGCGTCAGGAGCTATCGATGGACGAGTTTGCGGCACTAATCAACAAAACACAGCAGCAGGTGGACAGATCGCTGGCGGCTCTTCAGGACCCATCGGACGTCATCCAATCGACATTCAGCCTGACCTCGAGCCAGCAACTGGTGTCGCAGCCAGGCACACAACCCGCAGCTCCTACAAGTGTGGTTGTGGCGGCTCTGCTGCCCCCACAGAGCCTGGAGTTCTTCTTGCTGCAGCAAACCAACGACATGGAGTTTCTAACTAGCTTCAACAACAGTCTGCACAACGCAGAAAACATGGGATTGCTTCTGGCAGAACTAAGAGACTACCTGGATAACGACCAAGTGGGGTCGATCGTGGGACTGCTGGTGACGGTGGGCATCTCTCGGGTGCTCGACAACATTGTTGCAGACCAGGTTCGCAGACAGGGCGACGATCGTGAACCTGCCAAACAGAAGCTCGCGTCGCTTCTGGCAAGTATAACCAGACAGTCCAGCTTGCTGACCAATAACTCACTGGACAATGACATCCTCTACACGCTGAACAACCTGCAGGAGCTGGACGATCTCAGTGCTGGCGTGTACGCTAATTTCGATGCGTAGGTCTCTAGTCCCAATTTATCTTTCCGCTGCACCAGATGTGTAGAAGCACTCCTACTACTTTCGTAGCCACCGTGGATCGGGGGTGTGCGTCCCTCCAATCGGAGACTGCAGCTCGTTCTAGCGATCGAAGCTCGACCCCTCATACGGAAAATCGCAACCCCTATAGCATGCCCGACCCCATGTTTCTTAAGTTAGCTCAGCTAGCATTACCCCGACACAGCCGCGCCACGCATGCTCTTGCGCACGCGCCACGTGGACGTTTTTCCGCGTGGCGCAGTTTTTTCTGATCTCTTGTCGTATAAATCAAGCAGCGCTCTCTCACACCATAAATCATTTCATTATTCTCGCGGAGACCCATATATATACACAAATAATTTAGTCTCACCTGCAAAGAACAACACATTCTGCTTCTTGGTTACTGGACTCACGCCCACGCCATTTGTTCCGCAGCGTCTCAATCAGCACCAGCAGCCCTACCAGCCACAACTGCTCGGCACTAGCCACAACTGCTAACCTGCCCACTCGGTTCAAAGATGGCTCTCGACACGTTGGATCTCAGCGTCATTATCGGCATCTTCCTTGTCTTGCTCGCTTACGCGACGAAAGGCCGGCTCTGGAGCAGAGAAGTCGATTCCCTGTCTCTCAAGAATTCGACAGGTTCCAGAGATCTTCTGGACACCATTGTGTCCAATGAAAAGAAGGCGCTCATCTTGTTTGGATCTCAGACGGGAACTGCGGAAGATTACGCTCATAAGTTTGCAAAAGAGTTCCAGTCGCGATTCTCCACCTCCACCATGTGTGTTGACCTAGCAGACTACGACTATGAGAACCTCAATGAGATATTCAACGAGGTACGGGACTTCAAGCTCATTGCGTTCTTCATGGCAACCTATGGGGAAGGAGAACCAACTGACAACGCGCTGGAGTTCTTTGATTATTTGGAAAATGAATGTGAAGACTTGTTCTCTGTGAAGTACGTGTGTTTCGGCTTGGGAAACTCTACATATGAGTTCTACAACGCAATGGGCAAGAAAACAGACAAGCTTTTACAGGAAAAGGGTGCTTCCCGAATCGGAGAAGTCGGACTTGGTGACGATGGCAGAGGAGCCATGGACGAAGACTACCTGGCCTGGAAAGAAGACCTGTTCGATACTCTCAAAGAGAGCCTCAACCTGGAGGAACACGAGCTCACATATCAGGCTGGTCTCAAAGTTGTGGAACTCCCTGAAGTCCCTGTCACGGCCCTCGATGTGTCTCTGGGAGAACCTGATAAAATATATGTCAACCCTCAGACCGATCATGACGTAAGCAGTCTGACCTCAGGTCCCTTTGATCATACTCACCCGTATCTTGCTCCGATTACCTTTACTAAAGAGCTGTTCACCTCCAAAACCAGACACTGTATCCACGCTGAGTTTGACTTGTCGGCCACAAGCCTCAAATACTCCACAGGAGACCACCTTGCTGTGTGGCCTTCGAACTCGGACCAGAACGTGGAGGCCTTTCTGCGTATTACAGGCCTGGAGGATAAAAAGGACACTGTTATCGCCATAGAGGCTGTTGATAGAACTCTCCATGTGGCGATTCCGTCTCCAACGACATATGAGGCCGTCATCAGACACTATCTGGAGATCTCAGGTCCTGTTTCAAGACAGTTTCTGGCCTCAATCTTGCAATTTTGTCCAAGTGAGGACATCAAGGTTGAAGCTGCCAAGCTGGCTGGAGACAAAGACCTGTACCATAAACAGGTTACCTCGAAGTATCTCAATATTGCTGACGTACTTTCTGTGCTCAGTAACGGGGTCCAGTGGTCCTCGATTCCGTTCTCATTCATAATTGAGTCTATACCCCATCTCCAGCCACGGTACTACTCTATTTCGTCTTCCTCCATGGCTGAGAAACAGTCTGTTCATGTGACAGCTGTTGTGGAGGCAGAGACCCATGCTGATGTGGGTCATGTCGTCACCGGAGTCACTACTAACTTACTTCATAATATACAGCTGGCCCAGAATAAGATAGATACAGTCAAGCCTTTTGCCACGTATGATTTGTCTGGACCGAGAAACAAGTTCGAGCCATACAAGCTTCCTGTTCATCTGAGAAGGTCCACATTCAAGCTTCCTTCCAATCCTGCCACTCCTGTGATTCTAGTGGGCCCAGGAACAGGAGTGGCTCCGTTCAGAGCATTCATCAGAGAGAAAGTCAAGCAAATTGAAAATGGAGTGGAAAACGTGGGGAAGATTCTTCTTTTCTACGGGTGCAGAAACTCTACGGAGGATTTTCTCTATAAAGATGAGTGGATTGAGTACTCCAAGAAGCTGGGGGATGCGTTTGAGATGGTTACTGCGTTTTCGAGAGAGGATCCTGCTCAGAAGGTGTATGTCCAGCATAGATTGTTGGAGCGTGCCACTGAGGTGAACAAGCTTTTGGAGTCCAATGCGTTTTTCTACGTGTGTGGAGATGCATCCCGGATGGCCCGAGACGTCAACCAGACACTGACCACCATTATCAGGCAAGAAAGAAAGCTGCCAGAAGACGTTGCTGCCGACATGGTGAAGAACTTGAAGGTCACTAATAGATATCAGGAGGACGTTTGGTGAGCTATCAAGTAGCAATGTAAGTACAGTAATGATGATAACTGGTGACAAAACACAAGAGAGTACACAGTTGTACAAAAATTATCAGAAAACCAGCCGACAGCGACAATTACGCAGGACGCAGGGAAAAAAAACTAGATAGATATGAGGAAAAAAAAACCAAAAAAATTTTATATCTGAAAAGTATGTAACGAGTTGATTGTGTGGGAGAACACAACGTTTGATACTCGTTCAGAAACCAGATATACAGACTATCAGCCATGAGTCCAATAGATTCCGAACGACTCAAAGCTGTCAAGAACAAGCAGAAGAGGCAGAAGCTCTTTGCGAAGCTCAAACATGAGGTCGGTAAAGAACGGCAGAATACCAGGACAGAGAGAGCGAAGGAAGAGCGACAGAACCCGGAGCTCAAGACCAAGAGACTCGCTGAAAACCAAACAAAAACCATGGAGTCTATGAGAGTCTACGATGAGTCGGTCAACGCAGAACTTGAAGGAGAAGACGAGTTTGCGTCGTATTTCGACAACAACGGGAAGGAGCCCAAGATTCTTCTAACGACGAACGCCAACGCCCGCAAGACAGCCTACAGGTTTTCGTCGATTCTTATGGATGTGTTTCCCAATGTCACGTTTGTCAAGCGGAAGAGACAGTACACTATGAAAGACATGGCGGAGTATTGCTCCAACAGAGACTTCACTGACCTGATCGTCATCAACGAGGACAAAAAGGTGGTGAACGGAATAACGTTCATTCACCTCCCCGAGGGGCCGACGTTCTACTTTTCGATCTCGTCTTTGGTGGAGAGAGCACGCATTTCCGGTCACGGAAAGCCCACAGACCACATTCCCGAGCTCATCCTCAATAACTTCACCACTCGACTTGGTCAGACTGTCGGCAGACTATTTCACACTCTGTTTCCACACAGACCAGAGTTTCAGGGAAGACAGGTGATCACCCTGCACAACCAGCGAGATTATATATTTTTCAGAATGCACAGATACATCTTCCGAAACGAGGAGAAGGTGGGGCTGCAAGAGCTGGGACCTCAATTCACACTGAAGCTTCGAAGGGTCCAGAGAGGAATCAAGGAGGAGATCGACTGGGAGCACCGTCCTGATATGGACAAAGATAAGAAGAAGTTCTATCTGTGAGTGGTTTCTATTTCACCTTGGTTTCGATGCGATCAAACACATGTCGAGCCACCTTGACGTTATCCAAAATTAGGTTCTCGTCGTCAATTTCATAATTTGCTCCATACTGGCTGGCCTTGTCCATTATGATCATGATGTAAATGTTGGAAGTTAGCGCATCCAGATAGATGGACGAATTGTGGCCATGCAAAATCAGGTTGCTGAAGTTTGTGCGTATCTTATTGACGCTCTGTTTGTACGTCTTGATAATGTTAGAGATCTTCTCGAACCTTTTTGGGTCTAGTTCACTCTCCGGTCCTCCCTGGGATGACTTGTTGGTGGAAGAGATCACTAGAAACGTAGTCTTCTCAAAAAGTATAATCTCTCTGGCGTTGACAACGGAGTTGAGCCTCGATAAATGCTGTTCGTACAGCGAGATGTTCGGTATCAACGAGCACACAATTGACGACCAGGCTTTGTACAAGCTCTCGTCCCATATAGACGTGGCAAACCCTTTGATTTTGAACTTGAACTCATTATATGCTATCTGTTGGAGTCTTCCAAACATAATATCAAACAGCTCCTGTCTCTTGTTGATCTGAATCAGGTCTATCTTGTGGACCAGAATGAAGATCTTCACATTGGGGGAAAACCTCCGCAGATTATCGAGAACTCTTTGGAAGATTTCGATATCCTTCTGGACCTCTTTACTTTCAACATCAAAAACGTGTATCAACACTTCACATTTTTTGAAAATATTATTAGACGACGATGATGATTTGCTGTCGGAGTCGTTGTTGAGGAAGTTCTCCATAAAAGCGTCCTGGCCCCCACAGTCCCATAGACTCAGCGTCATGTTATTGAGAAACCTCAAGTTCGAGTGTTCTACGTCGATTGTAGCTCCCAGTCGTCTGGTGTCGAAGGCTGAGTAGTTAGAGAATATAATCGACCGCATCGACGACTTTCCAGAGCCGGATCGGCCCATAAGCAGCAGCTTCTTTCCCGACGACATGGCCTGTGTAGATATCGCTTTGTTTGAGTTTGTTTAAAGTCTGCGGTAGAACAAGCAGGAGGTGCCACTGTGGAACTTGGTTAATCAGTGGTAGATATTCTTTTTCTATGTACGAATGAGAGAGTTCGGGGCAACAGAAATTGATTTCGTCAGCGCCCGCCGATCGACGCGTCGAATGGTTTTTTTCATCCCTCGCTTGTTCCTCATGCATAACAAATGTACTTGATATTTCTTTTATATATATATATATTTTTTTTTCCGAAACTCTATATGAGAGAACACAGTCGGATATGGCGGGGAGATGTGTGGAATCCTGTTTCACTTCTCACGAACTGAGGACTTTGCATCCAAGAACGTCAATTTTGAGCACCCGGAAGAGATTCTGGCTCAGGAACTAGCCGTTCAGTTGAGATCTGATGCTTATCTGAAAAGAGACTCGAAAAAGAGCGTTTTTGATCAACTCATCCTAGCCGTTCTTGCCAGGGGTTCAGACAGCTGTGGATATGTTCAAAGAACGCTCGAGACTACTGATGGCCAGTTTGAAGCATTCTCGTCCGTCCTTTCGCTAAGACCGCCGCTCACAGAGCAACCTTTCATGAAAGATGAGAGAGTAATCATCCAGTTCAACGGAGAACTCTACAACCGGGAGATTGACTCAAATGGTCAGCATAAAAACGATATAGAGTACATTTACAGCTCCCTGTTAGAGACAGACTACGATGTGCTCTCTGTGATTGGGCGACTGGAGGGCGAGTTTGCCTACTGTATCACAGACTTGGAGAGCGAGAAACTGTATTTTGGAAAAGATATACTGGGAAAGAAATCACTAGCCTACAAGATAGATCCTCAGCAGGGTATAATTATCAGCAGCTGCATGCCAGCAGGTGAAGCGAGGTACCAGTTTCAGGAGGCTGCCAATGCTGTTGCGTACACCTTTGATCTACGGTCGGCACAGCTTCATATTACTTCACAAGATCCTAGACTTCCGTCTCCATATCGGCTGCAACTATTCTACTCGTCATCCAAGAATAAGGATGAATGCATCAGTCTCCTACGTGAGAAGTTGACCGAGGCTATCAGAGCAAGAATAGAGACAATATTCCCCATACGCCAGGCAGCTGCCAACTTTGCAGTACTTTTCAGTGGGGGATTGGACTGCACTCTTATAGCCGGACTTGCAGCACAGATCTCTGCTCCCGGGACCGTGATAGACCTTCTAAACGTCTCTTTCGCTAATCCAAGGTCAAACACTCGACCTGCAGATACGCCCGATAGAAAGCTGGCCTTGAAGAGCTGGATCCATCTACAAAAGCTGTATCCCACGGTAACTTTCCAGCTGGTGGAGGTGGACGTTCCTTACGAAGTCTATCTCTCACACAAAAGAAGAGTGATTGACCTCATATATCCCAACGACACAGAAATGGACCTGTCTATTGCAATTGCTTTCTACTTTGCATCCATGGGTCACGGCAAGTTGCCACAGTTGCCTGGGTCACTCTCCGCTGATATTGATTTCGACTTGTTGCAGAGACGAGATTATGTTAGCGACTGCAAAGTGTTGCTGAGCGGCCTTGGCGCCGACGAGCTGTTTGGGGGGTATACCAGACACGAGCGCGTGTATACTGGAGTATCCAATCAGACCAAAAGAATGTTGGCAGAGAAGCCACGAGTGGACATGACTGTGTACGATCTCGAGGCTCTGAGCCGGGAGCTCAATGACGAGCTCCAGTTGGACCTGAGCAACCTCCATATGCGTAATCTGTCACGGGATGACAAGGTCATCTCATGCTGGTCTAAAGAGGTCCGATATCCGATATTGGATCATCATTTCATCAAGTTTGTTATTGATCGTGTACCTATAGATTACAAGCTGCGATACGAGCAGGAGTCGGGTGTGATTGTTCGCAAGTATGCGCTGCGTCAACTGGCTAGTAGTATCGGGTTGGAGTGGGTTTCGCAGGAGCCCAAAAGAGCCATTCAGTTTGGAGCCAGGAGCGCCAAGATGGAACCGGGAGCAGGAAAAATGAAAGGCACCGACAAGCTGCAATGAATGAGGGCTGTCAGAGGTCAACGAGGAACACAAACTCGGTATCGGCTAGCGGGTCGCCCAGCGTGATCCTGTCCTTATTCCGCAGCTCGATATAGCGTTCTTGCGGAAGCTCGTAGTCAGCGTCATTGAGAAAAGTACCGTTGGTGGATCTGAGGTCGATTATGTAAGCCTTGATATTATCAGCGATCTGTCTGAACTGTATAACAGCGTGAACTTTAGAAACCAGGGGATCGTCCAGCACGATATCGTTCAGGTCTCGGTCTCTTCCCAAGGAGTAGTAGGATTTATCGTTGAGCAGTGGAATTCTCGTTTCCTTTCCGGACGCCTTTGTGAACTTGTAGAGATAGAAGCTGGAAGATGTGGGCACTACAGCATCAGCCGGGGCGGAATATACTGCTGAATCGAGAAGCAGCTTTGTGGCGAAAACACCCTGTGAGACACGCAGCATCTTTGTGAGGTAGCCTGAGGGCTGCATCACCACTTTGAGAGGAGCGCGGGGTTGGAGTGGCAGATCTGGGTTCGAGTCGGGGTGCGGTCGCTGCCGTTTTCGGCCATCGCGTACGTCAGCAGAATACGGGCGGTACCTGGTGTCTTGTGAGTGGCGTCGTGGGCTCATGTGTGTGTGGCTGTTCTTCCTCAGACACACAAAAACGCCTGCAAAGAGGAGCTAGCTAATAGCCAGCTAGCTAGCTGCTGTGAATACTAGAGGGCGGTGGAAAAAAAAAAATAGAGTTGACGTAGGGTGGGCAGCCGTCTATCGACGCGTCGAACATGTCCTGCTCAGCACGCAGGAGGAAAATTTCCCGTTGGAAAATAAACGAAAGCTACTGGATAACAGCTAAACACCACCCCAGCCATCCAGACACCGCACACAGCAGGCCCCCACAGTTGCCCAGCAGTCACACAGCGACCCCGGAAATGTCCACCTACCCGGTATACTTCAAAGAGCCCGTCAGAGTACGTCACCACACAGCCTGTTTCACAGCCCAACATACACTAACATAAAGCTCCATCACAGTGGTTACGCTACCATGCTCATAACAAACCACATCTTTTCTACAGCGGATGCATAGCGTTCCTTGGCCCGTTCTTCGTTCTGGCAGTGACCCCCGTGAGAAGAAAGCTCTGGTACCCGGATGCCAAGCCTCTTCCTCTGGACGGATACCCTCTCCCTTCAGGACCACGGCAGAAAGTCGAAGGTTACGAAGATTAGATAGCCACATTTGGATCAATATATTTATTTATGCTTAGAGACACCCAGACTATAAACAGTATGTACAGTAGACGGCGTGGCTCACCACTTATAGAATCCCGGGGAATGACCTCTGATCTTGGTGGACGTGAGCTTGGACGTGACCTTGCGGGCCTGTTGTCTCTTCTCCTGCTCAAACTTGAGTCTGTCCAAGGTCTGGCTCGTCTTCAGCAGAAACCTCACGCTGACATAGCGGTGCGTGATGATTCCCGTCCGTCCTCTTCCCTTGAACTCGATTCTTCGTTGCCATTGGCCGTCTGTGTGAACCCACGACTCGGCCACGTACAGTTTGTTCACGTCGTACTGCATCTTCTCGGCGTCCTGGAGGCCTCTCTCCAACATCTCTGAAAGATCGCGGGCCACCTTCTTGTGCATGAAATGCAGCTGCGTGATGGCCTTCTTGACAGGCAGGTTCTTCAACGCTCTAAGAACAATGTTGACCTTCTTCACCGACGATTTCAGTCTCCACGATCTCAGGTAGATGGATGGCTCCAGAGCTGCAATCTCGGCAGCAGACAGCTCGAGCTTGTACCGTGACCCATCCTGCAACTGTATCTGCTCGCTGTTCTTGAAAAACCCATGCTTCTTAACGTTCTCGAGGTAGAGTCTGCGCTTGAGTGGGGATAGCAACGAGTTTACCGTCTTGTACGGCTTAGGATTGAGGTATGCCTGGAGTTTGCTGTCGTTTTCGGGTGTGATATCGGACTGCTCGAGCTGCTCCTGATCCGAGACCGCGGTAGATACAGTTTCCGGAGCCGGAGACGAGGTCAAGTCCGCGAAAAGCGAGGATTTCGAGGGAACCCTGGTCACCACCTCTGATTGCAGAGCTGGGGCACAACCGTGAAGCGATCTGGCCCGCCACCCCGTACCCGGACGTAGACCGGAACCTGTGTACCGCAGTAGCCGCCCTATCATAGCAGACATGTGCACTGTCTACCTAGCTCGCTTGCAAACTCTCCACAGACTCTCTCAACGCTTCTCCCATATGTTTTCTATTCTTGTTTGAAAACTTTCACCGTAGCACAGCAGGAGAAGACACAAATCCCAGTCTCTCCGGGTAACCGCTCCAGCCAAAAAAAAAAAAAAAAAAAAAAAAAAAAAAAAGAGAGAGAGAGAGAGAGAGAATCCGTCTTGCCTGCTTCTCCCTCCGCCCCTCACAGGCCTAGAATCCCCCTAAAAATAAAATCGCTAAATTGGGCCACAAGTAACGATTGCCTGTTAAAAAGCTGATAACATATAAAAGGGAGAAATGTGTCACACAAACCACCTGTGGCTTTTCCGGAACATCGTTCTTTCTCCAGCAAATATATGACACGATTTCGCACCGTGCAACATGGGGCTTGTGTACACGGATCATTTCAGAACGCCCTCAACTTCGGCAGTATCGACAGCAACTTCCCCGGATTCCCGTAGGTCCTCTGATAGCTCCACCTTTTCAAAGCCGGGCTCTGCAAGATCATCTGTGTCTTCAGCATGGGGTTACTGTAGCGTCCAGCCAGAACCCCTGGTAGATTGCGACGTTAAAGCTGCAAGCGACCGCATTCTCAGATGCAAACAGTGCCACAATCACATCTGTCTCGGCTCCCTCATAATCTCCGACAACTTTTATGGAAGTTCAGGACCGGCATACTTTGTATCCAAAGTGCTCAACATTCGTCTGTCCAAGCTCAGAAAGCTGAAGAAGATGCAGACCGGCAGATACGAGGTGAAATCCATCGGGTGTAAGCAGTGCGAGGTCACTCTCGGCTGGAAGTATCTGTGGAGTGAGGATGATCGCGAAAAGTATAAAGAGGGCCGGTACGTGATTGAGCGCGGTTTGTTAGAGGAGGTCGACATGTGAGCAAGGTCTCCTTTCATTTTGGGTTTGAGTGGGTTTGAATGGGTTTGAATGGGCTGGAATGGGTTTGAACGGGCTGGCTTTCTATATTTTTTCACTTCAATGTGGCTCCCTTTTTGCATTTTCATCTTTTATATAAATGGGTAGAATTCACGTCGTGTTAGCTCGAGGCAGTACTGTATAAGTCGCTGTCTGTGTCATCTGTGCTCACACTCGATAGAGATGAGTCCGTAGTGGTTCGTGGTCTTTCCGAGGCTCCTGTCCTCTGGCTTCCAGGCTTTACCCGCATGCTCTGCAATCTTCCGGCAGCCATCGTGAATGAGCTCAGTGTATCTCCCACAAACGAGTCACCAGAAACCCTCTCCCTTCCTGGGTCTGCGAACGGATTCGCCTCCCTGAACTGTACAATGTTCTCTGACAAACTGCCATACCTCGTGGGTGCCTTACCCTCAGTGTCCTTAACTCTCGCGCCACCGGACCCCTCTGACATCAGTGAGTTTTCCTCTGAATTCTCATACAGCACGTGCATTCTTCGTTCTTGCACCTGTATCCGTTTCCGAGGCGGAGGGGGCACAGGTATCTGTTTCTTTGCAACAGCAGCAACTGCCGCCGCCGCTGCTGCTGCCTCAACTTCCCCTACCTCTAGCGTATCTACAAACCCGCGCTCCACTTTGAACGACCTGCGTCCTTTAGCGCCACTCAATCCACCACTTGTTTCGTTGAAAACTCTCTCCAGAAATCCTCCGTCTTCCACTTCATGTTGCTTGTTCCTTCTATACTTTCTGAATATCAGAAAGATGATACTTAGGGACAACAGGAACCCAATCACAGTCCCAACAGAGATCCCCGCAACCGCCCCGCGGGTGAGTCCCGAGCCCAAAGACTTTCCATTGTGAAGGTCCATGAACTTCTGAAAGGATGAAAGATCTGTCGTTATAGGAGTAACGGATGAAGTAAGAGCAGCTGCGGACACAGATGCACTTACCGCTGCTGCCACGAAAGTGGTGGTGATAGGAACTTCCGTTGTGAAGGTAGTGGCTGAATCCGTCACAATGAACGGCTGCGTGTAGGAGAACACTGTTGAAGAGGGAAGCGTGCTCGTTGCAGCAGCATCAACTCCAGTTTCGGTGACTGATGGCGTAGCCCATATTGTCGACGTAGCGTCAAAAGACGTTTCATAAGCGGTGAATGTCACAGTATAGTCAGATTGATCTTCTGAAGAGGAAAGCGTTAGCTGTAGTGTGCTTGTTGGAAGCAGATCTTGAGAAGAAATACTACTGCTCGTTGTCGATGGGAGTAAAGTAGGGAAAGGCTCAAAACTGTACTTGGAACTAGAACTCCCGATATTAGTGGATGGAAAGTACCCTGTAGATGTTGGAGGTGCAGCAGAGCTCGCCTGAGAGTCTGTAGAACTCACAGAGGAGATGCTAGAGCTGGAAGCGTAATCCGATGCTGTAGAAACAAACACCGAGGATGTAGAGTTGAAGTACACCTCCTCATTATCAGAATTGTACTGCCTCTTAGCTAGTAAGTCTGTCATTTCAGGCTGTCGTTGGCAACCGGCTTGGTTATCTGGTATAAAGAACAGCTCCAGCAGAAATGAGTGACTGAATGAATATCTCTCTCTATAGCGAATCTCTTAATGACATACAGTTGTGTCTGACTGCCTGCGACTGTGAACCCCCGTATACGTTGCTCAGCAACAATAGTTGCACCGCACAAACGACTGGTGATGGATGTATACGATCAAACTCGCTGTGCTCTGCGCCTCTTGTTTTCCACTTTTGTTATCGGTACATTAACCTGCCCTTCTAAAAACAAACATTTTTCTCTTCAAAAAAAAAAATATCAAAAATAGTAACAGGAGAGCCGTCCTGTTGGTGCGGAGATGTTGCGTATTTTTTTTTTTTTCCCGCTATTCTCTAGCTATTGTTGTATCAGAGGCTACTATTGTTAAATCGGTTCAGTAGTTCGCTTCTTATCTAGTATGGTTTTTCTTCTTTGCTCTCTTTCAGTAGAGTGTTCTTCAACCACGCAAAAGGTACAACATCTGGTGTTATCAGCTCCTTAAAGGTGTCCGCAGTTCCCAGGAAAAGCCCAAAGGGCTCCAAATCAGTATCTGTTATCTCCATATACTCCTCTTGTAGCTCCAATCCGCAGCCGAGTATTTTGGAAAGACTTTTGAGGCTCTGTTGCGCCTTCACATTGGAGATCTTATCCGTTAGTCCCAAGTCGGCCACCATTCTTTTCAGATCGCTGAGCATAGGAACGTTCTCGGATACACCATTGTACCGTAGAACGAGCTGCTTGTAGGCTTGAATTGCAAGGACTGTTGCGGAGTATACAATGTTGTCATGATCCCAAAACGAGCCGTCATCTTCTCTAAGTACATCCATCAGACATACACATATCTCATAAAGTGACATCCCCAAGGAGCACCTGAAGTCGAATGCTCTTTCCAGCTGATTTTCTGCCCCATATATTGTAAGCATTGCGAATCGTAGATTGAGAACCGCATCATCTTCATGGAAAACTCTCAAGAGGGAGAGCGCTTTGTGAAGAAGCCACGAGTAAAGGGGGACACGCTCGGTTGCTCTGAGCACTGCTGTCACCAGTTCATGGGCATCTTCAGGATCCAGGGGGCCGTTAAAGTGAAGCATCTGGAGCGACGCTTGTTCAAAATCTTCAGACGGAGCAATCCCACTTGCTTTGCGTAGCTTATTAGCCAGAAGCGAGTATACCTCTACTGTATCATCAAAACAAGTATCCTCCCCACAATCTGGACATTTGGCGAGGTTTTTCTGATGAGAGCTGATCATCTCTGTGAAGAGATCGCTGAACTCCAGACCGTCGATTTCGGCCATGCAAGCCTGGCACATAATAGGCAAGCAAGAGTCGTGGCTCTTCTCACACAGGGAACAGTGACAGTCAAAGAAGAAACTGTTCTGTAACAGCATTTTTCGTATCGCTCTTGGAGGCGATACCGCACAGTAACTAACAAAGAGCTCCTCTCCTTTGGCAATAGGTCTGAGAGCTTTGAGTGCCACATCCCTCCCCTTCCAGACAAGGATGCAGTTTGGATAGCAAGAGTGGTTTATCAGAGAGAAAAAAGGATCGAACATCGTTCCAACCGGTTCATTATACCAATTTTGCAACACGGTGGAGTTGACAAAGATGATGAAACATACTCTTATCAGTCCCCTCACATCACACTTGAAGAACCTGAGAAACTCAGCTGCGAACTCTTCTGCAGCTTTAAACAAGCCTTGCTGGAATCCATTGGCTGTTTCTTGGGTTAGTCCGTGGAGGGAGGATTGTTTGAACTGCAAGTAATGCTCATGATGAGACGTCAGTGTCCGACATTGCTCCAAAACTTGGCTGTCATTGCTAATGCTTATAATAAGCCTCAGAATGATTCGCTCAATGCATGAAATATCTCTCCTGCTTGCTTCACAATAGCTGCTGATGTACTTGCACTCTGTCTTGTGGACTGAGAGATCCTTATCGAGGCACTCAGTAGAGCAATATTTGACGAACCCAGTGCAGCCCGTACATGTAACTCCGGCGTTTGGTGGTAAGGCTTTCATACAATATGTGCACAGAGTGTCCTTGAAATCCTGACTATAGGACGCTGGAACTGTCTCAGCCACCTCTAGGAGAGGTCTAAATTCAGCAATCACCTCGTTAGCAGCAATACTCGAGCTGGCTATGATCCCCCTCTCCTTGTTGCCTCTTTCTGACGGATTTTTGATGTGTAGCTTGTCTGGAATGGCCCCCATGCTCTCTTCTATAGAGATCTCCATGTCTGAAAGTGCCAATTGCCTCACAGAATGTTTTACTTCTTCAAAATCCGACTTTGCTACCGAAAACTGGTTTTGCAGCGTCAACTTGGAGATATCTCCAGCCATAGTGGCGTCAACTAGACCTTTACCCATTCTGAGATACCCTTTGTGCCTTTGCTGTACCCGCAATTTAGAGATCACTCGTTCACATTACATAGGAGTTTTCTTTTCCTTCTTTATACACGCCTGATGATTTAGATTTTATATTTTTTAGATGTAATACGTAAGCAGAAAATGCAACGTGCAATAGCCCATTCACCAATTAAGAACTGTAAAACGAAATGCAAGGAAGGGAAAGAGACCAGAAAAACCTGTTTCAACATCACAGGTTGGAACAAATGCAGTGAACTTTTCTTGTTGCGCAAGTGATCCTAGATCATGCAAAAAATCGAGTGAGAAATGCTGTCATCGACACCGAAGATGACAGAATCCGAGCTGCATCACATGGTGTGACCATTTGAGGCATTACCAAGTATAGTAGCCCCCTTGATGAAGCCTCCCAGCTCTGCTAGAAACTCAAAGAACTCGTTAATCCAGCATCCCAGCTTCCACCAGGTGCTGAAGTTCCTTGTGTGCCCTGCAATAGTCAGCTCTCTCAAGATTGAGTCAACAAGCATGTTGCTGACCAGCAGAAACAGTCTTGGATTGATATCGGCAAATTTGGAAGGAATCGTGGATAAATATATTCCCATAGACTGGATAATGAGGTCACTGGCCTGACTTTGGATTGATGAATTAAACCCAGCTGACAGGTCAACATCAACAGATACGATTTTCTCAAAGATGCCCATTATGTCGCTCTTCAGAAAGCGTTTGATGTCTTGCTTACTATCGCAACGAATCTCTCGCTGAACCAATTCATCAACTGCTAGAAACCTCCATTCGCCCATCATACCATTTCTGGTTTCTGCAAGCGCCATGGAGTCGGCAGCTTTCGATGCCGAGGAGATCACTCTAACTAATCGTGAAATTACTTTGATAAATCCTTGCATCGGCAGTACTTTTGCCTGAATAAATGGAACAGGAAGACGCATTCTTCTGATCTGCTCTATGAGCCTGGAGTCAATGAATTCGATCTGGCTTCGAACCAGATCAGGAACGTGCTGAAATATGATTTTTGAAAGCAGCTGTAGAGAGACCATGTATAATTCTCGATCACAATTGATAATCCATGGAAGCAAATCGGGGGACAGAAATAATGAAAATGCTTTGGGAGAAAGGCCCAAATCTAGAGAAGCGACCTCCTCGAATAGATTTCCCACCTTCATGAATCTGATATAGTGAAAGATTTTACAACAATGTTCCGTGTAGGCATGTTTTATCTCTTCAAGATATGATAGATCATCGGGGGGAAAATTGCTAATATATTTGCCAATGGCAGGTGGGACAAATTGTAAGTCCTGATCGTAGAAATGAGAAAAGTATTGTGCCTCTAAACTGATATCATATGATGCCTCATAGAGAATGTCGGGACTATTAGTAGAGGAGAAAGACTTCGGGGAATCAGCATTGGGAGTGGGGGTGTGTGAACTGGTTACCTCGTTATTGTCTGAGTCACCAACTAGCTTGATCCCACAGTAATGATATCTGCTTGCCCCTCTGATTCCTAGTCTTCTAGTTTTGATACCAGGAAACAACAACTTGACGAGTTTTCCAAAGGATGCGTTGATAACTGGTTGTAATCCATACTCTTCACAAAGCTCAACGTATTTATTGAATATCCTGTTCCTCTGGCAAACGGCATTATCTTTTGTCTCCACTGACTGCATCAGGAATACCATAGCAAATACTTGATGTTGTCTCTTTCTTTCAGATTCTGCGTATCTGCTATGTTTGGGATTTCTAGAATTGTCATTATTAAGTCCCGCAAGGTTGCCTTCAGCCATTTTGACAAAAGACGCAAGCTTCTCGATCGGCGTCCCTAGGTTTTCACGTGCAACTTCCACCAATCGGGTGTCACACACATCACCAGGAGTAGCATGCTGTGGTGTTCGAGACTTCTTCTGGAAACCGATATCACTGTCAGACATAGCAGAGTTAGAAGCTGACTCGAGGGATTGCGTGCTGCTCGTTATTGCGGTAGAGGAAGCAGACCCTGAAGTCGAGTATGGCGAGTATGGCTGTTTTTTTCTGGGCTTGTCTTCGACTGAGAGGTTTGGCTTGCACGATCTGCTCTGCGACAACTCAGACAATTGCTGTTGAGTTGCCGTCAGTCTATTTCCAGAGACAGAAATGGGCCCAGGAAAGCTTGTATTCTGGGGATAGGCTGCTGCCATGTGGCTAGGGGATGCCGGTATTTGCTGATGAGGGGCCATTTGTTGGAAGAAAGAAGGTAAAGGATATCCGATTGCTTCATCCCTGAGCTGAAGATTGAAGTTCGTAGAATCCATTGATCGCTCGGCAGACTGCCAATAGGATGCACCTTTGGGACCCTGATTATTTTTGCAGGACAAGTTTATATCTGAGCCGGGTTGAATCTCAGGTCCCTGCATTTGAAAAAAAAAAGGGAAAAAAGGGCTCTTGATCTCTTAGAAACGGTGTAGATGAGAGGTGTATGATAAACCAGCTGCTAAACGTAACATCAAAGTCTAGAGGCTTTTGTGGCTAATGAATGGCTAGAAATGCTAGCTTGTCAGCAGCGAAACTAGTAAGATCTGTTCCCCAGGAAAAAATGAGTGCTGGAAGCCAGGAGCCGTGGGCGTTTGATGGTGGACTCAATTGTGGAGCGTTTAAAGAGCTGGGTCTAAAATTAGTGGCAGAACAGAACGGTACTGACTCAACTAAAGACTCCTTAACGTCTAAGAGCTATGATGATCGATTTCAACACTGCTTGAACGCTATCAAATATCTTGAAAAGCCCTTTAATTGACCCTCAAAAACCACCTTTCAGCGCTGTTGGAATGGCCAGATTTCAGTGGTCTAATTGCCAAACCCTTTAGTAACCCGGCTTTACGCTACTATTCAGCAAGCCTTACGAGTAATTTGGCGCCTCAAGCTGTCGTTCCAGGCCGTGTTTTCTCTATATACCCGTTTCATCATTAGCCTTCTTTTGTGACACAAACTTGATTTCAGATCAAGATTTCAAATAGTCGTGCGAAGCCCAAATATATATGTGCCTTTTTTTCAAGAAGCCAGGATATGTATGTATATATATCTATATATATATACAGTGCAGTTACTCTTCTTGGAAAAAAAGAAGTCTGCTATCTCTGCTTTCTAGGGTGAAGTAAAAGCTGGTTGTCGATATTATACAGTTGGACGCTTTCTCCATTACTGGACTTTTTCTTCTTCGAAGAACCAGACTGCTCCGTTTGCTGTAAGGTTGATTTTCTTTTATTAGAATCCTGTTCCTGGCCCTCACTCGGAAAGTATTTGTAGAACTGTTCTGCAAGGTCAGGAAACCGGGTCACGTTATCAGAGTTGGAGAAAAAACTCTTGATTGAGTCTAGCGATTTCAAATCTTCAGATGAAGTGCTCGTAGAACCGGAATTAGCACTAGAGTTGTCATTCTGTAACTGGAAATACTGAGAGCTCGCCAATTGAACCAACTTAGACGCTTCCTGTAGTCTCAAGTGGTCACTATTGAGATGATGAGCGTCCAGGCCACTTTCTCGGCGGACGATCTGTACTATATCCTGGTCCGTCAAATGAACATTGTATACTTCCTCATCAACCGGAAATAATGCACGATAGACATCAATATCACCGCCCGTGACAAGCTTATCATTCAGCAAACTTCTGTCTTTCAGCTCATGCAAAAAACCTATCAGTTGTTCCTCTTTGGCCCTGTCGCTAGCCAAAAACTGGCTATTTGAGCCTTCGTCGTAACCGTTTTGCAAGCCCTGGACTAAACCAGACTTGTAGAAACTGTAGCTTATATATGGCCGCGAATGGTCAGTCTGCATTGAAGCAGCCGCCCCCATGATATATTGAATCAGTTCACTTTTATCAAGCTGCAAACTCATATCATCGCCGTTGAAGTTTGCAATCTTGTGTCTCAAACTCTGTGTGAAGGCCAGTTTCACCAAAGTTTTGAAAATTCTCTTCAGTCCGAAATCCATCGGATAATAGCTATGTTGCTTATCAATCACATTCGGTGAAAAGTACAGCAAGTTCAAGTTCTGCAGGGTATCAGCTGGGATAATGTGTGCATGTAGATTGTCTAAAAGAATAACCGACTTAGTGTCATTGTCGTTGGCGAGCTGTAGATCCACAGAGCTCACATACTTATAGAAAATCTCGGATGTGATCATCGCGCTCTTGCTGTAAAATAAATATGGATGTCTAAGATCCCTGATCGATGGCTCGTCTGATACTATTAGAGGGTCGAAGAACCGGGTACCAGTGGCATTAGCCAGTAGTGCGACTGTGATTTTCGTTGTGGGATCATCTAATGATAGCCCAAATGGCTGGTTGTCTTGTCCTGCGTTATCTTTGAAGAACGAAGGTTTGGTATTGAAGGCAATCTCATCAATTTGATACACGTTGTTTGGATCCGTTCCTTGTAGTTCTGCTCTGATTCGATCGCAGTCGGCAGCGATCGATTTGACTTTCATAAGCCCAGCATCACTATAGAAGTTTTTTGCCAAATCTCGCTTAACAGTGTTCCTTTTTTTGAAATGATGAAGCCATCCGTTGGATTTGGGGGGAATTTTATCTGCGTCCTCCACAGATATGTTGTGATAGTACTTGAACAGCTGTGCCCATTTAGCAATCAGTTCTCTCTCTGTTATTGGCTCGTTCTCGTAACACGACTGCTCATATAGAATCTCTAGGCACCTATTGATCTCCGGATCCTTGAATTTAGGTCTGGTTTTATATACCTTTGTGTTGTTCAAAGTGAGGTTTTTGTAGTCCTCTCGTAGCTCCTTCTCGTTAAGGACCCATCTATTAAGAGTCGACTTAGTTATGGCAAACTTCCCCTGGCTTTTAAAATAATTGACGGTGGATTGTTGACATTTCTTCGTCGATTTCTCGTGCCAGTCAAGAGTTTGTATTTTCTGCTCCAAAGTAGCCCTGGGGAGTCTAGTTTTAGGTGCTGAATCAGCGGAGGTTGCAATTTCTAACGCTGTGGCTATAGTAGATCCCGAAGATCGTCCATTTGATTGCTGTTGCTGTTGCTGTTGCTGCTGCTGCTGTTGCTGCTGTTGCTGTAGAAGCGGAAGCAGCGAGGATTTGTGCGATTGACCAATACCAGCAGCAACCGATGGATATCCAGATGCTTGAAACTGATTATGCTGAAAGTGAGGCTGGTGCGCACCAGTCTGATGTTGTTGAAAAAGAAGGCTGGAATTTGATGTTTGAGACTGCTGAAACGGGTTCAGCAGGTGTTGATGAGGGTAAATGTCGTAGTCGGAGCCATAATCATGGTGAGCCGTAGACTGAGAGTTTCCGGAGTCGCTTTTCAGAAGTTTCTCGGGACCGGACCCGTTGAACGACCGAAATTCCATCTCGTTGTGAAAAGGAGTTCCAAAAAGTAGGAAAGCAACCAGTCCAATTGTGGCTCTCTCCAATAGCTGCAGCGTTTGATAGCTGTACGGAAGTCTTAGAATCCAGGAACTGGACCTTCTTTACACCAGGGTCTAGCAGCTTGATGTTATTTTGGAGAAGGATTCCCGCTTCTTTTATGAAGATTTCGCTTGATTATCTTCCAGTCAACCAAAAATCACTCCTCAGAAATTCCCTCCTAGCAAAAACGGTACTAGAAAATTTTCGCTGGAGAAAAAGCTTAGACTCCGTTAGAAGAGGGCACCAGGGAAAACTTGCGAAACGCTTTTTTTTAATATGAGATATCACTGAAGATGTCTTTGAAAAAGTCCTCAAAGTTTTCGAAATTCGAAACGTCAGGAAGTTGAAAAGCTTGTAGATCGTCTGGGGGTGAAAACTGCTGAGACACTGCCGAATTTGTAGGAGTCTTGTGGGTGTCTGGGCTGGAATTGATACCTGTTTGCACCCTTGAGGCTACATGCAAGTTAGTTCCAAGAGCTGGGGTGGGAGATCTCACAGAGCTTAGATGTCCCAGATCCTCAGCAGAAAGACGTTGTTGCTGCTGACTAACTGGACTGTTTGACGGAACAGCCTGTGTTGCTTGAGACGTAGATCTGTGTGGTTTTATGTGTTCCTGTACTTTGGAACTCTCTGGCTTGTCGTTCTTACTGGCCAATTCCACCAGCTGCTTTATTATCTTGGCAATGGTGTCTGTAGCATCGTTCATTTTCTCACCAATCTTGTTCAGGTGCCAGTAGGTTTTGGAGATCAGACTGAGGGTCATTTTGCGCTCCTCTGTCCTCATCTCGCTCAGGAAATCGCACAATGTAATGCATGAGTAAACTACCTGGTTCAGCTGGAAGGAGGGTGACCCCTTAACAAGAGTATTATTGAGGGTCAGGAACTTCTCTAGTGTCTTGAAGGAGTACTGGCATGCTGTGTCTCGCGCTATTGACTCGAGCGAGCTTTCCTGAGTTCCGCTTAGCAGTTGTATGAATTTGCGTGCGAGCATAATGTGAGCGAAGTTGAATGCAAACGTGAGCATCTGCGAAACGTCCTGCTTGCCTATTTTAGCCCACTTGTTTTTCCACTCGTTCAAGTCTTTGAATTCCAGTAACCTAGCAGACTGAATAATTGCAGGGTCCGAAAACGAGTTGGCATTGTGTAGCTTCTTGGATAGAAGCATGTATAAGTCAAGTTCTGCGACTTTGATGGCGTCGCCAACAGTGGCCTGTGGAAACTTGATAGTAAGAGAATGAAGATCAAAATAGTTATTGGTCACCATTATGGGTCTTCCATACCCAATGGAATTCTGGAAATGGCACGAGCACATGGAGTTGAATATGCGAAGATGGAATAGATCATCGTCGTTGAAGATGTCCATTGACACCCGCTCCAGGATGTTGGTGAAATCTATGGATATGATCCAGTGTTTTAGCCCGATGCTAGAGAGCAGCCAGCTATCGAATCCAGACTGCTTGGGTTTTCTCGCTATGTTATATAGCGAAATGTATAAGATTGCCTCAATATCATGATCTGTCAATGGTTCGGTAATTAATGCGATTCCTAGAAGCTTGGCGGTGAGCAAGTAAAGCTGATTTTGTTCCTTGACGTACATGTAGTTCTCATCGAAGCACATTGCGAGAATAACAAATACGCACGTAATGAAGGGATGCTCCGCCACGTACTGGCGGTCAATAGACGTGATTCCACCAGGAATGATCCAGAAATGCGAGATCTCCAGAAATGACCTTGACAACTCTAGACACAGTTTTTCGTTCTCATAGTAAAACCGCAGAAACTCGTTGCAAGCTCGTTTGAAGGGGTCTTTCTTGTTCACCCTTTTGAAAATCTTGGAATCAAGGTGCTCAATGACGTTAAGAGGAGCCAGCGAAGAGTGGTTAGGCAAAACCTGGTCTTCGCTGGACGTGGAGAAGTCAATATGGTGACCAGAGGAAATCGACTGCTTGGCGACATCTAGCAGTGTGTTGAGCTTGTTATTGAAAGAACCCACAGCGTTCTCGATTCGAAATAGTCTCTCTTCTACATCGGTCATGGATGGTTGTGTAGCAGCTAGCGGACTGGAAATGCTTGAATAAGTGACAGAAGCGGCGGCTCCATCCGCATATAGCGAGCAGTCTAGTCGTAGTCTCAAACATCTCTTGCAAGATGTAGTTCCTGGTTCTTGATCGCACTTGGTCTTGAGCTTCCGACAGTTTTCACAGGAAAAGACTCTTCTTTTCTTGCGGGATGATCTGGTATTTACGGGTTCTTCTGAGAACTCCGAATGCTCTCTGTCGAGTTCTGGTTTCAGGAATCCGGCTTGAAGTGTATGAGGTGCATTATAGTCACTGTTTTCGTCATCTTCTGCGTCCTCGACTGCTTCAGAGGAGATGGTGTTGCTTCTGATGAGCTCGGAGAGAAGCGCGTCATTGATGGTCTTATGGGTGCTGATCGTGAACTTACCGAAGCTCTGTGATCTCGCTTTGGCCGATCCGTGAGCTGAGGCACTGGAGCCACTGATCGCTTCGTTCAATGGGATCGATGTTATCTGGTTATCCGTTGTAGTGATTTGTTGGTCCTGCGGTGTATGCTTTGCAGGGTTTGTTTCCATGGTGAGCGGGAGCTGAGGAGGGATTCTGTTTTTTGCTCTGGATGATCGCAAGTCAGTCTCTAGATGGTACGCTCTCTAGGATGAGAGACAGGGGGATGATATATAATGTTATCGGAATGGAAAAACACGGCAAAAACATCACATTATGCGGGAAGAGACAGAGAGGCCGAAAAATAAATATCAGTCAGTACTGACAGACAAGACATCGATACCGAATACTAGGATGCAAATAGAACATTCTCAGACAATGAAGTAGTATGTGTGGAAACATGCTTTATGTGTGTGTAAATAAGGTCTGCAGTGAGCAGCATCACTATAAAAAGGGCGCACTGTTGAGTTCATATAAAAACGTCACGAAATATGACTACATAGTTAGAAAAAAATGGCCAGCCAGGACATACCAATGGCCATGCATAGAGTGGTGAGTGACAACTTGAGCATCGAGTGGGACTCGTTGTTGATCTGGATGTCCTTCCGGGGAGTTTCGTCGCCTAGGCGGGTGTTGACCCCAGGAGTTCCCGTGGTGATATCACCAGACTCATCCACCAGCAGTACTTCAGTGGACTTAGATCCTCCAGATCCACACTCGATCTTACCGCCCCTCACAACGCTGCTCACCTCCTCCTTGATCCACTTGTTGCAGTCAAACAGGGGCGACGAGGATTTGACAATCGCGCTTCCCTTCACCACCCTGAGCTGGCGCAGCCCGCTCTCTTCGATGCTTCCCTGGAACTCAATTGCTCCTCCAACAGACTTCAGCACTGGGAAAAAGTTCACCTTGCTGATGTAGTCGTTGTCAATAATCATCAGACCACCGCCAACTTCCACCAGCGAGGGAAACTCGATGTCCTTCACTTGCTTATTGTTAATCACACTAAGAGTGCTTCCTGCCGACTTGAGCTTGGGTAATTTCAGCTCCGTAAACCTGTTATTGATAAACTGAGCAGATCTTTCCACAATCTGAAGACTGTTGAGATCCAGACTGCTTGTGTCCTTGATCGTAATCGTATTGGCCCATGTTAGGTTCGGTAATGTCACCTTCAGGTTTCTGGCATTCGCGGAAATCAAAAGATTGTCCGTGATCTCATTAACCGATGAGTCGATTCTCTCCAAGAACCTGTTGTTGTTGATGTTGAGGACCTTGAGTGACTCCACGTTGAACCCGGCAAATCCTGTCAGAGAAGTGTCCGACATTATCACAGAGTTGATATGTTTGATACCCTTATCAAGATTCACGGCGCTTAGTATAGGAAGCACCTTCCACTCAATGGTATCGATGTTCTCAAGTTTTGGGAGGGAGATCGATGTCAGAGATGTGAGCGTATCGAGCTCAAAAGTCCCCTCAATCGTTGTCAGCTCCACTCCTTCGATTCTCAACAAATTACTGGCGTTGGAAACTTTCAGCGATCCTTTGATATGAGAAATTGAGCCGAGGTCTAGGCTGTCAGCATCGTATCCCTTGATATAAATGGTACCAGAGATAATGGAGCAGTCTGACAGTTCCTTCATATCACCTGCTGCATTGATGTAGTAGTTTTGCTTGAAGCACTTTGGCTGGATTCCATCACTGTCTGTCTCAGTGGGAGTTTCCTCAATCTGAACTGATTTTGACGAATCTTGTGACAGTTTGACGCTTGTCGCTGAACACAGCGAGCTGAGCCCTGCTGCAAGGGAAAACACCAAAAATGCACCGGCCTTCATCCTAGCAGGCTACCTGTGTATGGAGACTGCCCAAAACAGCGGCTTCAAGGGAGTTTGAAGCGCTTTGTTTTTTTGTGGGGGGGGCCTATTTAGAGGAGATAACTTCTCCTCTGGCGGTAAAAGCAAAAAAAAAGGGAAGACTCCGAACCCCCGCCCTACCAGTCCAGCTCTCCAACCGCTTACGTAACAACCTCACGGCTGGTGAAACAATCTCATGACAGCCTCAAACGCAGCAAGAGCGGCCGCATTTGCAGGAAAGCTCCGCAGAATGCTGGGGACAAACCCCCTCGTGAATCCACGCAGTCCCCCTCGTTCGTTGTAGACGTACTTCACAGCGTCTGTGTACTTGTGGAACTTGGGGCTCTTGACATCATCTATCATAATCACATTCTTCACGACATCTGCAGGGTAGGCAGTGATCCAGAACGCAGTTGCAGAAAGACCACCCGACCAAAAGTTGATGGCAGCGTTACTCATAGCGGTGTGTTCCTTGAACCAGTTAGTTATGAGCTCGTATGACCCCCACCAAACAATGAAGTTGGTTCTGAATATCATTGTTGGAATGAGGCCTTTGTAAAGGGTTCTCAGTCCGTCATATTTGACCAGTTTCACCAGACAGTCTATGGGCCCTTTGTATATTCTAGAGCTGGTATCATACTGGACCTGGAGTCGGGCTTTGAGCTGCTCAATTGGGGCCGCAACAAAAGAGACAGTGAGCCCAGAGCCCAGTCCTGCGATACAGTGGCCCAAAAGAGGCAGCTTGGGCTCGTTGGCGTAGAGGTGATCCTTCACAAACCTACGATACACTGTCAGAGAACCAAGCATGACAGAGTCCATCAGCACCCATCCCACCAACGGAGGTGTGAACCCTTTGTACAGGCCACGAACACCCTCGTTTCGGATGGTTTTGATAGTGCAGTCCAAGGGACCTTTAAAGCGTCCTTCAGAAGTCTGGAGTCGCACCTTCACCGAGTCGAACGGGTGTCCGACAGCGTTTTTCATTACCCCGGAAAACACCCCAGCAACGAACCCTGCATATCTGGGGGGGTGATTCTGAGCGGGGTCCTGCGACATTGCTGATGTTGTGTGTGGGGATCAAAGAACGGTGTTGCTTGTGCCAGTCGCCAGCCTGGCTAAGTCACCTACATTGTTTTTCAGTTAGATTTTTTCGTAACATATTTTTCAATCATCGAAATTCAAGATACGGATCAGAAAACGTACTAACTAGCCTACAATAGAATGTAACTGTGTACTAATATATATTAGCAGCGATACAGTGTACTGACCACAATAACTATAATATCGTTTCACCCAGCGCACATCTCGCAATAGATAGTCCAGCATTCACGGTGTCCACAATATGAACATCTGTAGATGCCAGAGAGGGATTCACCTCTACAATGTCGAGGCCCCCAAGATTTCCAGAGGCTGCAATCTCCTCCACCAAAAACAGTCCTTCTCTTAGCGACAATCCTCCACGTACAGGAGTCCCTGTCGCCGCCACAAACAAGGGATCGATGGCATCCACGTCATAGCTCACATGGACGGCATGTTCCCCGGAGGGATTCACCCTTTCCATAGCTCTTCTCACCACCTCACTAATCCCGTACTTGTCAACGTGATACATGGAGAACGCCGCGATGCCGAGGTCTCTGAGGATCTGCTTCTCTCCACTGTCAACGTCTCGAAGTCCTATGTATGCAATCTGCGAAGGTTTTACCTTATGTTTCAGCTCCTTGAGCCAGTTGAAGTGAGGAGGCCAATTCTCCACGTCTAAGCCCATAGCAAATGCAACAGGACACCCATGTAAGTTCCCGGAAAACGTTGTAGAAGGAGTGTTGATGTCTGCGTGAGCATCAATCCACAAGATGCCTCCATCAGGATGGGCATTGATAAAAGCCGAAATAGTAGACATGCCGATCGAGTGGTCTCCTCCAATGGTCACCGGCAGTGTGTTCCTCCGGTGCGCCTCACTCACACTGTCGTATATAAGCTTGCAGCTGTCTGCCACCATCCGTGGTCTGAGACACTTATCATACACGTCAGTCTTGTCATTTTTCAACTTCTCCAAATCCAAGCTATCCAGTGGGTTCTTAACCTCGTAGCTCCAGCCGAGCTTATCTAGATCTGTCAGCAATCCAAACTCGATCAGCTTTTCAGGCCCAAATTCCACACCGTTCTTTCCTTGACCTCCGCTGAAGGGGGCTTGGATAATGGTGGCTTTTCTCTCAGGGAAGAACTTGAAGTTGATATCAGACATGACTTTCGTTGTTCCTTTTTGATAACAACTGGTCACCAGGCCCCAATGTATGAACTGTCTCGACAGTCTGCCCTATTTATATACCTGAGATTAGATCTCCATGTCGGGTCTGTTTCTGCTAAGTACAACTCACTGCTGATTGATTGCCTTTAAAGGTCAGTCCTGCCTTTACTGTTTTATACCGATTCTATGCAACGCGTGTTTCGACGAAAACAGCAACCCACGCCGGGCTTCGCGACTGCCATAAACACAATTGTCTGAATAGGAAAATTCTAGCAGGCTGTGCAACAAGTCTGGAAATAGCAACCAACGCCGATGATAAGATCCCGGGCTGTGCCCTCTCCTGATGTGAATATTTCTTGATATCTCAGATCTCTAAAATTCCAGATTCTCCTTCTCTTCATCCGCAGCACGCTTTTGTCTCACCTCCTCAGCTATCAAACGGTTAACAAACCCGTTGAATATATCGATTGATGGCTGCAGAGAAGACTGGCTGTCACTGTCCTCACTTTCACTTTCCTGGATCAGTTGGCGGATGTTCGGCGCATCAGTAAAGGGGTTGAATTGTTTTTCTGCAGGATCGAAAGGGACACAAATGTTGCCTGTCCCCGGATGAATACAGAACGGAGACTTCAGGAGATGGTTCATCTGTTTAGAAACTTCCACATCCAATCTCGGGTATAACGTCTGAAATATGGTCTCTACTTTCCAGTCGTTAATGTCAAACGATCGGATTCTCATCTTCTCGTAGACCTTCTCAACATCCACCCACTTGTCCGCGCTCGAAAGACCAGGGCTTTCTTTCCAACGAGCAAGAAGCTCCTTAGATAAGTTATAGTCGGGGATGGAACGGGCCAACTGCTCTGCGTCTTTTAGTTCTCTCCAGGAGTCCTGTTCCCTAAGTACGATGTCCACAAAATGTTGTTTGAGAATATCCAATGATCTCTCCACATGCGGGTGGTACGGCTTCCGTAGGTTTAGGCCTTTCTTTGACTTCATGTTCAACACATCCAAATACTCCACAACAGACCTTCTCTTCTGCTCATCCAAGATGCGCGCTCTGTAATCGCTGACCCAGCAGTGTACTCCACGTCTTCCCGAGAACACCCATATTCTGTGCTTGAACCCAAAGTCCTGTCTCAAAGCCTCGTCAACAATTTGGACTGCCAAGCTGATGAACTTCCAGCATTTGGGACAGATAGCTGTCTTTTGACAACAAGTTCTCACGTCATCATAATCTGTTAGATCAATATCCAATACAAACTCTTTGGCTTGAGGTTTCATGGCACTTTTGGCCACCGTCTTTCTCAACTTGGGCTGGATTGGGTATACTGCACCCACCTCGAATCTTGTAGGTTCAGCCTTGATCACAGTAGATTTGAACTCACTGAGAGAATCGAAGGAGTTGTACCGTTGATACGCTCCCGAGGAAAACTCAAATGCGAACTCTCTCAAAGTGAAGTCTTTTTGAGGCACCTGAGAGTGATTCAGCCACAGAAATATAGATTTGAATGGAAGAAAATTCTTGTAGTAGAACACAATCTCGTGAACTGAAGGCTGAAGACGGAGTGAGGGGTTTTCATCTTTAGTTGTAGACTCTTGGGGACTGCTGGGGATATTGCTGCGAGTTCCTAACGTTTTCCCCACCATTTTATCGTCATCTGATTTGGCAAGTGTGTCAGTGGGCTTGGCCTCTCCCAAAGGAAGCTCGTTAGCTGCCAAGATAGGAGACGATCCTCCTGGGTTGACCTGAGACGAAGGTTCGCCCATCGGCTCTGAAACAAGAGCGGGGATATCGCTGTCATCGTGCAAAGAAGGCATAGCAGACAGCTGTTAATCTGCTTGAGCCTGTGATATGGCTTTCCAGTGTGTATCTATGGGTCTCGATGTATCTATACTCAAAAGTAAACTTTCTAAGACGCGGTTTACTTCAGTTTCGTGAACGCGAAAAAGAATTGATGTGGAAACATAATATTGATCTGGTGTAAAGATGTAGTAATAGCATTTCTGAGTGTTGTAGGTAGACGATAACTAAATACACAAGATCAAGAATAGGACTAGAATCAGACGAGATGAAGGGAATGTGAGCTTATAAAAGCCGAATGGGGTCTGGATGGGCAGAGTTCCAGCACTATTGCACAATGAAAGCCACCAAAAATGGTATCCATCTATGAGTAAATTCTATAAACAAATATGGTGGATGCCAAGAGACCAATCGCACCACAGGCAGCACTAATAAGCACATTCATCATTGTAGCATAGACTATGTATATCAAAGGAGATACAATATCCACTATCTTGATGTTGAAGACTAAGTAGTACAGAAAATAAAGTCCCAGATACAGCAAGATGGACCCAAAGCTATTGAGGAACGCTTTCCATTGCCAGTTGTGATAATCACCACCATTCAGCCTCAAGTAGGTGGAGATGATTGAAATTTCCAGTATCACCACATGCAAAAGAAATGCTGTTAATGACAAGAATCCATACATGTAGTAGAAGGAGAATTTTTCCACCCATAGAGACTTGAACAGAAGCAGCATTTCAACAAATATTATTCCAAAAGGAAACAGGCCAAAGAGCGGTAGTGAAAAGCGCAACTTATTGTAGAATGGCTGCCGAGGAATAGGCCTCGTAGGATGTGCTAGGCGGTTGACAGTCTTCTTTGAATTCTTTGTGATTCTTGAGATCAAATCAATACGGCTCGATATCAAGCCCCCGAACATACTGAGAGGTATTTCAAGAACAACATAGATGAGAATCAGAACCAGTATAGTCCCAAACGGTAGAGCCCGAGACGACTCCTTGGCCCAAATGATGAAATTGAGAGTGAATAATATGAGTAGGACAATGCCGGTAAGTAAGCTACCAGAGAGGAATGAGACGACTCTCCAAGCCACTGTTTTTGTAGTTGTGAATTTTTTGTAGAACTGCACTCCTGAGAATCCTGAGAGCACTCCTGCTAGCACGAAAATTGCTATCGCTGTTGACAAGATAGTGTTATCTTTTCCCGATAATCCAACTGTGGAAAGGAGTGACACACCAAATACTGTGCAGGAGATCTGAATCCCAGAGCCACCGACAATACTCAAAAGAAGGGGATATCTCGGTTGCAAGTACACTTCCTCAGATATGCTTCTCCAGCCCGCTTTGCCGTGGCCTTTGTCCTGATAGGAATCATCAGAGATCAGCATATCGAGCTCCTTCTTCATATAATCTCTAGGTCCCGACTTGAAGTCGATAATCAGTGTTCTCAGAAACACGACCCAGACAATTAGAGACAGTAGAGAAACCACCACAAGGGAGTTGATTATTGAAAACCAATGCATTTTGTTATCGTCAGAAGTTCCTCCAGGTGTCAAGTACATATTCCATCGCTGAGCATGAGAGACAGCAACATTTTCTCTCCAGTACACCGAATAAGTGAAAGGGATCAGAGTCTTTTCGTTGGCGTCAGGGTTCAAGCCGAGGTTTCTGTAATTTTTCGAGCCTCCAGGACAGTGGAAATCACTTACAGATTTGGGGTATACTTCGAATCCAACTATTGTCTTTTTGGAAGGATCACCGTTCTCCTTATGCCATCTAATGACGATCATCACATGGTTATGCACATACGCAACACCATCCTCCACAAATCCCAGAGGAAACCCTACAACATAGTATTTTTGCTGGGCGTCTTTTGCAGTCTTTGGCTTGATAAAAGTGGTGGCCCCCGGAAGTCCGTCAATGATCCATTCAGCCATGTAGTTGTTTTTTATCAGGTCCGCTGCTCGCCTGACCGCACCTGGGTTGATTTCCCGATCACAGAGTCGCACACACGGCTCGTCCTTCTCGAATGCCAGCTTGTAGTCCGACTGCCATATTCTGTCACCTCTCAAAACCTCTCCCAAAGACAGGTGCACAGGATGTGCATTATGCGTAGGAGGACATATGAAAGGAAGATCGTAGTAGGCATATGGTAGCTGTGTGTTTTCGGACTCGACTGTGTTGACTAGCAACTCCACGGGGTCTCCTGACTGGTAATACTTGCGGTCCCATGGCATCTGGAACCTGGGAAGTTGCAGTTTGAATGCTGTGGATAGCTGCAGCCAGAGCAACAGCTGTATTAGCGAGAGACGCAAGGCCATTTTGAAATTTCAGAGGGATTTGAGATTAGAACGACAGCTCTACTCGACTGATGATTTGGATGGTGGGTTTTTTCTATCAGCAAATCCGGAATCTCCTCCGTTACCCCCTCTGAGGTCTCAAAATATGCGGTTCTATGTTTAATAGGGGAGAGACTCTTCTATTTGTTTGCGGCTCCGACTTTTGTTACAGCGTAAACGGCACCACCATACTGAGATGAAAACAAACAACAAATTCAGCTAAAAGACCACTCAGTAGTTTTCTTCCTTAAAAAAATAAAAGTCCCCCAACGGTCGTGTACCGTTGCAACTCTACAGTCTGCGATAGTATAGTTGGAGTCGCAATATAATCAATCTATCCTTTACACGGTCAAAACTTTCTCTGGTGACCACCATCTCCATCTGACAGCTGAGTTGATCCCGTTTCTTGTCGCCTTACTTATCAGCAAATGTTCTCCCAGGGAGATCAGCTTTTGGACCAGCTTCGACAGTATGACGAAAGGAAGCACCATCTGAGGTCGCTGAGCACGCATAGTTCCGGGATCCCCACAACAGTGAGGCGTGAAAGCAGCTCCTTGGCCTTGTTACAAAAAGGCGTGGACGATGCCAGCAGGTTGTCAGAGCCGGGCCTGAATGACAGTTCCGACGTACTGTTGGAAAGTGGACAGCAAGATCAGCTGGAAGATCAGCTGGAGGGAAAGCTAGCGGACCTGCATGTACAGGAACAGCAGTCTGTGTCACTTCCCAAAGAACACGCATATACCTCGCTCAAGATCCGAGATGATAAGCCCCGATACGTGCCTCCAATTAACTTCTCTACTATAGAATCAGACCTTTACAGATCGGGTCATCCGCAACCAAACAACTTCGACTTCCTGGACACACTTCATCTCAAGACCATCATTTATCTGGGAGATAAGGTTGATAACTACAGCTATTACAGGTGGATATACGACCACCGAGGTTCTGAATCGATCAGTTTCCGGTTTTTCAAAATCAAGCCTCCCTCCTCCTTCAGCTCATCGCATCAGTTCAATGACGAGGTTGCCCTGAATACTGTTCTCAACCTCGTCTTGAACAAAGACAATTACCCGATTTTGATACACTCCAATAAAGGTAAGCATAGGGTGGGTGTGCTAGTTGGGCTGATACGTAAGTTTTTGCAGGGATGGAGTCTGAGTGGAACTTTTGATGAATACGCAAAGTTCGCAAGAGAAAAGGGAGAAGGAGACCTCGAATTCATCGAAATCTTCCGACCTGTTCTCAAAGTAGACTTGGAAAAGAAACCCAGTTTTGTGAGATTAGGGGAAGGTGAGACCACCATGTCGTTAAAGAAGTAAAGTTCATTCTGAGATCGCAGTAGGGAGAATAAAATATTAGTCATTCTGTATTATTAGTAGAGCGCCTCGCCTATTCCTCCTTAACCTCTTTCTCTTTTGTCCCTGACATTATACTGCTGACATCCTTAGATTCTGGCTCGGGAGTGTTGATGGCCTCCACGATATCGGGCTCCTCGTGCGGTTGATTTTCGATAGTGTGTCTTTGCTCAAAATCGCTCATGTCAAAGAAGTTTCTTCTCACCTCAACATAATCGTAAGCAAACTCACCAATCTGATCCTCATCCATACCATTAGCCTCTCCAATCTCACTGGCACGCAGGTGCAAGTATGGAATGTGGTTCATCGCTATACAGATAAGCGCAGTCACCGCCATGCAGTACCCAGTAACGGCAAATGTATATGCGATCTGCTTGTACATTTGTTTCCAGTTTTGATTGTACCAACCCCCAGGGTGATCCGTGTAGCCGTCGTAGCCCAAAACGTCCGATGAAGCAAAGAAGGCGTTACCAACAATGAGACCGAGAACTCCAGCCATACCGTGCTCTGCCATAACATCGAGACTATCGTCAACGCGGAGCCACACCTTAATCTTCGTGGCATAGTTACATACTATACCGGTAACTATTCCCAGAACTACGGATGCCCACAAAGGAATGCAACCTGAAGATGGTGTGGCTGCAACGAGCCCAGAAATGATACCAGAACAAAGACCGACTGTGGAGAAATGATGGTTGATTCTGAAGTCAAGCAGGACCCATGTGATACCTCCGAACGATGCACACAAGTTGGAGTTCATGATCGCATATACCGACTTGTATGAGGGCTCGACGCAGGTAAGTCCATTGAACCCTAGCCAACCAAACCACAGCATAGACGTTCCAATGGTGATCATTGAGACATTATGAGGACGATAGTTCACCATGAGATGCTGCCGTCTTTCGCCCAGAAAATACGAGACAACAAAGCCTCCAAAACCTGATAGAATCTCCACGGGCCCACCTCCAGCATAGTCAAGCACTCCCCATTCGAGTGCCCACCCTGAGGGTCCCCAGACCCAGTATGCCACAGGACAGTATACCAGTGTGAGCCAGAAAAAAGAGAACACAATGGCAGCAAAGACACGCCCTCTCTCGCAAAAGGCTCCAATCAGGATACAGAGTGTGATGGTAGAGAACATTCCCTGGAAGTTGGCAAAAGCCATTTCAGGGTATCCTCCTTCGTTTCCAAGAGAGCTCATGCCATCGAGGTTTTGGTATCCGAAATTGTGGAGGTTGCCTATGAATTTGTTTGATGCTGTGGAGGAGAATGCCAGCGAGTAGCCCCAAAAGTACCATTGGAACTGGGACATGCAGATGCAGACAAACACCAGCATGATCATGTGTAAGGCGGACTTTCGTCTGGCGAGGCCTGAATATAAATAGGCCAGACCGAAGCACATTATGAGCACAAGACAAGTACCCAATATGAGGGTTATGATGGTGGCTCCATCATATAGGACATCGTCCTGCCACACTGCTCGTTTGAGTATATTAGACATTAGACAGAAGCGGTGACGCTTAGAGTTCCCTGGGTGTCCAACACAGAAGGTCGGAATGCGCAACGGTATTTTTGGATAGAGCTGTAGCCTGTTATGGATCCTGGAGCACGTACAGCTGTGATGAGGAGAAGCAATGGGTAACTCTTGAGAGCGTGAGGAAGAAGAGACAATAAAGAAAGGAAAAAAAAAGAGGGTCCTTTGATGCATACATATATATATAAATGTAGAATTTAAAAATATTTTTTCAGAAGCAGCGATCAGCTAGGGCTGAGAAGCGTTTACACATAATGCATCGACAGGGGCCATCTGGAGGGCAGGATCCCGGTAACGGAACGCTGGGGGAGAGCCACATGCAATGAAGGCTCTGAGTGGCCAGTTCTGCCACGGTGTGTGTCAGATGAAACTGCACTGAGACGCTGTGCGATAGCCGATAAGAGTGTTCTGGTAATGCAGGTGGGAAATTTTGGTACTCCGGCTGTGCAAAGGAGCAAGTAAGATTAGGCGATAAACCGTTTGGAAAGGGCTGTTCGCAAAAGGGAAAACAGGACAGATACAGGGGGATATGGGGCAGAGTTACGAGTCGTAGAGGAGGTGTTTCTACACTTCAGAGGAGCGACAGCTGATGGGTGAGATCGAGACGAAATCCTTGTTGTTGCAGTGCCAGTTGCCGCGCCGGCTGGCTGCAGCACAACCACGGGGGCTGGGTCGATTTACCTGGTAGCGACGGGAATGCGGCCGGGAATGCGGCAACCAAGATAAGAGGCATGCGAGCGGAGAGGGGTCAGCGGAGATCAGACTGGAGCCGGGAAACGGAGCAGCTGCTGGCTGTCCTCCGCCACGGCTGGCACTGTGGCTGAGTTTGGAGGCTTGCTTGCTTTCTCTCCTCTGAGCTGCGACCGAGAGAAAGATCGAAACCTGCTTTCCAGTATCGGGTGCGAGGGGGGGGGGGGACTATAAAAGAAGATCTTATTTCTGTCCACCTATCACGCAATAGACTGTGGACACCCGTGCACCACATGCTCCCAACAAATAGGCCGTCCACGTTGTGGGAGCCAACCAGATTTGGCAGGGCGCGATTTCGAGGAATATAAAAGGTGGTCATAAAATTGCTGTGGGGTGCCACTGGAGCAAACGGGCCCACGAACGATAACTTTATCAGCAAGCTCGATACCTTCCCCGTTTTCAGACTCTCCAACAATGGCTCCTCCCGCGTTCTCCGACATTGCTAAGCCAAGCAACGATGTTCTCTCCAGAGACTTCTACCACTTCACCCCGGTCTCTCTTGACCTCAAGACTGTGGCTCCAAACGGAGTAACCTTTTCCACCAAGGGCAAGGTTTCCAACGGCAAGACATCTGCTTCTCTTGAAGCCAAGTACGCGGATAAGTCCTCTGGTCTTACTTTGACCCAGGGCTGGAACACTGCGAACGCTTTAGACACCAAGATCGAGCTAGTTGACGCTCTGTCCCCTGGTCTCAAGTCAGAGCTGGTCACCTCTGCTGTTCCAGGCGGAAACAGATCCTGCAAGCTCAACCTCTACTTCTCCCAGCAGCTAGTAAACGCCAGAGCGTTTGTTGACTTGCTAAAGGGCCCTGTTTTCAACGGGGATATTACCGTTGGCCAGGATGGCTTCACCACTGGAGCTTCTCTAGCCTACGATGTCAAGTCTGCCACCCTGACCGGTTACTCTGCTGCTGTCGGTTACAAGGCGCCATCTTACTCCGTTTCTCTCACTGCTGCCAACAACCTCTCCCTCTTCTCTGCCGGTTACTACCACAAGGTGTCTCCTGACCTCGAGGTTGGAACTAGGGGAACATTTGACTCCAAGTCTTCCTCCGGTGCTAACCCAGTGGCCATTGAGGTTGCCACCAAGTACAGCTTGGACAAGACCACCTTTGTCAAGGCCAAGATAGCCGATTCCGGTCTTCTTGGACTTGCTTACTCTCAGGACTTGAGACCCGGTGTCAAGCTAGGTCTTGGTGGAGCTTTTGACACTCTCAAGCTGGGCGAATCTGCCCACAAGCTGGGACTGTCTCTGTCTTTCTCTGCTTAAATATGATGAGTACTCTACAGCTATTCTACTGTATGTTCTCCTGTAGACTGATGCTGGTCCGTGCGTGTTGCAGGCTAGTTGCCCGTGTCTGGACGTGGCAGAATATTTCTGTGCTCCAGCAGCCGTAGAGGAGATGAGTATTTTTCTTTCACCTCACCCAGGCATGCACATGTTAGAGCAGATCAGTTCGAGTGTCGCTGACAGTCAGTGAAACGCCATTCCCGAAGTCCCCGTACTCGATGACCTCATCGCTGCCTGCAAACCCGAAGTCGCACCAAAAGCAGCAGCAGCAGCAGCAGCAGCAGCCGTGGGCTGCAGCTCTTGCGAGCAAGGTGGCTCTCTCGGCGAACTTTTCTGGAGCGGCTGCTAGGCAGGACCAGCGGCCGCCTAAGCTGCCTTCAAAGCCGCCAGCATCGCCCCAGCCCCTCTTCTATCATCAACAGGGTGTCAGGCGGTATCACACGCCTGTCAACGAGTTCAACTCCCCGCAAATACAGGCCACGCTATCTGCCAAGTTCAAGCAGCTGGAAACACAGCTGGGCTCGAGCGCGAAATACAGGCCGCCAACAGACACGGTCGGGTGGACTAGTGCAGGTTCTGGCAGTAGCAAAGGTGTCAAGAGCGCCGGGAACAACAGCAAGTCAGGACGAAGAGGCGGCAGATCCTCGGGAGGGATCGATGTTCTAGGTGAGTTGAACCGGAGCTTTGAGGTCTCGGGTTAGTCCGGTTCTGAATGATATACGAGTATAGGATGTATAGTGATAATGTGGGCTATCCGGTCAAGATCCCGATTAGCGGGGGAGTCTGTAGCGAGAGCTGGAGAATACTTGTGGTGTATGGAAATAGAGATGGAAGGAAGGAAGGATATAAATCGGCAATTAGGTTGAAAGAGGAAACTTTTGATAGTTTACCCACAAACACCACAAAGTTACGGTATTGTGAGAGGCAGCTGAAATACTACAGTTCCTCTTTGGGAAACCACCGATACGCGATCGTTCCATGGGCAGATTTCCTCCTCCGTTCAGAAAGATCTCCGCCAACCGAAGATGCACCCATTTAATTACATACTGTAAGGGGGCCCGCGAAAAAAGTGTGTTGGGTGGCTCTCAAAAGCTGCCTCCCTCCCCGTTCCTTCCTGCAGGGGAAGGTTTCTAGAACAATGCACGATCTCGAAAGAGCGACTGTGGTTCTTGTTAGGAAAATACAACAGCAAAGGTGGAACCAAAACGATCATGGTGCAGAGGTGTCAATACGTCTTTGGTGGGTTTTTCCCCTTATTCGATCTCCGCCAGTGCCAGATGTGGGCATGGTTAGTTTATGCTGGCGAGCAGAGTGTGAATGAAACTGTTGTTCCGCAAATGAGAACGAGCATCACAGAAACCACCCCCAAGCAACCAGCGACGAGTGTGCCGGACACGTGTCCCTGCGCAGCACGTCAAAAGAGTAGGTAGGTTCTCGCGTCCCAAGAAGTCGAGCTCCTTTTAACGCGTGCGACCTCTCTCTCTTCCCCTCAATGTAAGTGAAATATCATGACGCAACGGGGAATCCGGTTACCGGTCACGCCTCACACCGAGGCAATCTCTAGTTTGGCTTAATAGATTTATATGTTATGACCTGTTTCTTTTCTCCTGCAGATTGATGTTATGGTTTATCTTTTTTTGCTCTGCTGTCTTTTGTGTCCGCACCGCTACTGTTTCCGGCCTATTGTTTTCCCACAATAGCTCTGGGAGACTTTTTCTCCGTCACCTTTTGTACATGGCAATCCAATTTCAGCTCATCTTTGGCTGGTATTCAACTAGACTCTATTCCATAGAAGCTGGATACACACCTGTTATAACGCCTGTCAAGTCCATCAACTCCCCTCTTGCTCTACTGGCTGAGTCACTCACCAGGACGTCGATCAAGAGACTCCCCCACCAGCTAGCAGGCCCCAGAGCAGGCCACTCTCCTCAAGGCATTGCTCGCCTTCGCTTTGCTTTGTTTTCTCTGGTCGCTTTCGTGCCAATCTCCACCCCCTGCTTTCGTGGCTGTCTATGTTTTGCTACCCTTCGTTGAACTCTCGGCTCCAGTACTCGTCCCTGTTGATGAGCCCTTGTGTTTACTGATTACTTGCTCTCTACCAATTCGTTTTCCCACTATACCAGACACTCCTTTCTGCATTCTATCATGTCGTCGGCCGCTCCTCCTATACCCATAACGTCACAAGAGACTGGCTCCGTCAAGGCTCACCTAGAGCTGGAGCCCCCTCCTCCCAGAAGAGGACATCGTCACAGAAGATCCGCTGCAATATCAGGGGACTTCGACATCCAAGGTTCCGGACTGCTCCTCCCATCTCATTCTACTACTCAGCCATATTCTGGGTTGTCAAAATCAGTACCTTCGTCTGTTTCCAGCTCCCCGATAAGCAACTCTCTGTCCTCACCTTTCAAATCTACCGTTACTGGTGTTTTAGACTGTGTGTTGTTTGCGGATGATCAAAATTCGCACCAGTCTTCTAGCATTTCTGCACAAAGGCCTCAGCTTGGGTTGTCTCAAAAACAGTCATGCACAGGTCCTGTCTACTCAGCCTCTTCTGCTCTCGCTCAGGACGCTTCAACTATGGCTGGCGATAGATTACAAGTTTGCTCGCCAGTCTCAACGTCTTCGGCATCAACGAGATTCTTCATGACGGAAGAGGCGCGTTTCGAGAGAGACTCTGGAGTGCCTAAGGCGGTGATTGACCTTGATGATGTATTTAACGTCTCATCTTCGCGCTCATTGCTAGGCTTCTCAGGGTCGAAAAAGAATACACGAGCCCTGTCTGCGCCTGAGTTGGAGTTGTTCCATGGACATAAGCATATGCTTCTTGGGTCTCCGAAGAAAAATGATGTTGCCATTGTTGAGGAAGTCACAGAGGAAGAGGAAGCCATGGGGGGCAGAGAAACCCTCAACAAAACAATGACTCATGACTCTGGATCATCGTCGGCGAAATCGCTGGTACTGTCAAGCTCCAAGGGCACTCCGTTGCTCACGGGAGTTTTTTCGAACGACAATTGTTCCAGCAACTCGCTGAACTCGCTGAACTCCATTAACTCGTTTGGTAATAGCATTCCTGTGCGCAGAAACAGCAAAAATGACGACAAAATATATGCCGTGTCCAAGTCGTCTAGTATTCCTCTTCTGAGAGGAAAAGTCAGATATCAGTCATACATTGATCACCAGCAGAAAGTGAGCGTTCCTCAGCAGTCACAGTTGCATTCCCCAAAACCCTCTATTTTACCATCAGGGTTCTCCTCTATTAAAGGAACCGTCGGCATTCCGCAATTGTCGGCTCCCGTTTCCTGTGCTGTTTCTCCTCCCTCGCCCTCGGTTCTGAGACCTTCGTCATACTCTCGTTCTCCAGTGAGAGGTCTGAAATATCAGTACAATAATTCTGGTTCTCAGAATTACTATGGACACAGCATCAACTCGTCCGACTCAAAAAGTCCGTTCCAATTCGAATCTGTGTCCTACGAGATTCCTGAGAATTTCCATAGAGAACACGAGTATGGAAAGTCCCAGTCCCTATCCGAGCGTATTGATGTACAGTCTGGTCGCTCCGTTGATGGATCCTGGCGTAGACGATCTTCCTTCAGAAACTCCTTTAGCTCTAGATCAAGATCAAGTTCTCCTCTCAAACATGAACAGTCGAAATCTGCTGCTTTTACCAATGGTGACCTGTGTGGAAATATGATGAAGGAACAATCTAATAAATCGCCTCCAAATGGGGAGAAGCATAAGAGATCCAACTCGCTACTAAGTACCCTATCATTCAAGTTGACTCATCATCGCAGAAGGTCGTCGCTCAAATCGGCATCTTCATCTCCGAAACGAAGTTCTATCATAGAGAAGACCACAGATGAGCTATTTGGCTTCAATGAACCGCGGGCTAACTATCTAGATGCTAATGATTCTACGTTACTGTATGATGAGCAGACCCTTACAGAAGAAATGATCGGAGAGCCAGGACCAATGGTGGAGGTTGCTTCTGGTTCAAGACCAAAGAAAGCTTTGGTTTCTATACCTTTGAATCACTCACCCAATAAATCCCGCGTTGGTCGTCATTCTAAAAGCCACAGCACTGGTGGTTTGCTCGCTCTCAGCTCGAAATACGAACACAATTTTAAGACAGCTCCAGGTAAACATGACAAAAAGGGGGGAACTAACAAGTTCCTCAGTTGGATTGTCAGACCTAAAAGAGCTGTTGTCTGATACATTTATTCTGAGTTCACTTGCACCGAGGTTATGAGGCCTCTCCGATTACCAGTTGTAACATTTCACTCTTATCGATGGCCGATGTCATTATTGCCCTTATGGATCTATCGGGCCTGTCCTGTTGATCAGTTGAGAATTCTCAAATAACTTAATACATGGTTCTAATATTTTACAATTCGACGTAATATGTAATGGATAAATATGGAGGCGGGCGAGTCACATAGCTGATATTCTATGGAGAGTATTCAGATGCTATGTTTTGTATCTTATCGTTGACGGATGCTTCGTCATTGTCACTTTTGCTCAGTCTGTATATACTGATAACCCAACTGATCAAGTTGACTAACTTGTTCACTAGTTGAGGTAACTTAAAATTGGAGTAGATCAGGTTCAAGTTGAGAATCAGTTCATTGACATAGCCAGTGATCTCCAAGAAAGTCTTGAATTTCTCAGTATAGAGCAACACCAATTTGTCCCTATTTGGACTTACAAACTCCTCTGTACCAGTCATGTGCATTATCTGGGAAGAAGTTGAGCTCAAAATGGTTGATTCCAGTTCAATAAGTCGGATTAACTTGTTCAGCTTGAGGAGTCGAAGTACAAGGTTCTTGAGATTTATGACGATAATAATCACATAAAACTTGGAGCAGATATTCAAAGCATACTCCAGTGTTTTAAATCTTCCAGATAGTTTGCCACTCTTGAACAGACTTTGGAGCAATACAAAGTTATCAAATAGCGATATCAAAGACTCCAAATGTCCTAGCAATCCCTCTTCAAAATTGTTGTATTTCTGTACCCAGTGTAGTTTTTGTCTCTGTACACCAAGTGATGGCGGAACCATACTGTGAGAAAGTCTTCCCCTATCATCGAAGATGTTGTTCGTTAGATTCGGTACATAATTATAGCTGCTACTGCGACTAAGCGGATGCTTGGGCGAGTATAGCGTAGGGCTGCTGGACACACTGTTGGCCTTATTGCGCAACCCACTGATGGTTTCTTTATTGTTTGCGTGGTCAGTAGAAGTGGTTGGCTTGGTTCTGTGACTTATCAGATAGCTCAAGTATAGGATCTTTGAGAAGTATTCCACTTTTTTGTCATCAGGATACGAAGCCAGAGTTGAATAAAGTCGAGATAGTTTCTCATGTTTGTCAGGCTGATCTGCGGAACTGAATAAAGAAACGCCAGGAACACCAGCCAATGCGCCTTTCTTTTCCAACACTGATAACAGCCTAAGCAGCCGGGGATGCAAATTTCCCCCCGTCCTCAAGTTGGGCATAATCGGCGTGCCAAACTTGATTTCAAGGCATTCACAATAGAGTCCGTATCAGCTGAAAATGCCAATAGTAAGTTTCTGTTGTCGCTCCGGCCTGAACAAGCGCACTCCCTCCAGTTCCACGGAATACCCCAGATGTTTGAGGCTACTCATGTTTTTTTTACGCATTTCTCAGTTTGTCTCAAAATTATTCCGTCACTGCCATCTTAAATACGTGTTAATTAAATTATCCCTGTCGTGACACAAACTTAAAAACTACGGCTGTGCTCGCGTCACCAAGGCGGCATATAATTAGTGTCCTTTTCTGTTATTTCGTCTAGCACAGGTCTAGTGTATACATAAATAATTTTTGAGGTGCGAACGAAAATCTACGGTGTAAAATGTTACCCGTCCGGATTGTTAGCGTTCGCGCTCTGATTGGCTGTATAGTTGGCAGTGCAGAAAGCAAATTTTTTTGAACTATAAAAAGAGGCCCCCTTCCACAGGAGTAACAAGGGGGCGATTGATTGTATCAAATGAGTAAAGAAGATAAAACTGAGACTTTTTAAAAAAAAACAGAGGGTTCATTCATCATAATCAAACAAACCCTACTCAAATTATCGATGCCCTTCTAAAATAGACCTAAATTAACCTTCTATTAAGATTAGAGAGTACATCAGTTGAAGTTGATCCTATTAAAGCGGTAATCTTTTGTTATTGCCGAATTTAAATTGTATTAGACTAACCACACGCAATTGGTTTCTGCTCGTCTGTAAGATAAAGAGTACGAAACAGGTTGTTAATTTTTTGTTCCTGTACTAGCCCTAAATTCGGTGTCTGTAATTGAGAGAGGCAAACACATTACTGACTTCCACGCGGAAACGAATATCAAGCCAAAAATGTCACCGGTAGAAGAATTCGAAACAATATTAAAAGAGCTTCCGAGCTTGAAGGCTCCTGGTGTTTCGGGTAGCAGAATTAAGAAACTAAAAGATTTGTTCCTTAATAATGTCGCCGAGGAGTCAAAGCTGGTTACTAAATTGTTTCAATGCTGCAAAGCCACTCCCGCCACTCATAAGTTGGGCTCTCTGTATGTTGTTGATGCAGTCGTGAGGGGTCTTATTGATCAGATTAACAAGTCCGAAGTTTTGGAGATTAATGAGAGCTCTAAAGAAGGTACCGCAAATGCCGCTGTATTCAAGATCCAGTCCTTGATTGAGAGTCTTGTTGACGATGCTGTTCCTGTTTCCAGTGATGACGTCAAAGAGAAGATAAGTAAACTCGTAGAGATCTGGGATAAGAGTGAGACGTTTAACAAGTCGGTCATTACTGCCATCAAAGATAAATACTTTGCCACTACTACTCCTCCCGGCACTCCACCCAAGAAGAAGGTTAAATTTGCCGTTGAGCCTTCTGCCTCTTCGTCATCTGCTGCTTCTTCTTCCTCTTCTTCTTCTTCGTCGTCAAACTCAAAGGATCCGACCTCAGTTCTGCAGGCTTTGGCGAATTTGGCTAAAAAAACGCCTTCTCCGTCTGCAGGTAATGCCACAATAGCTGTTCCGCCTCCTCCTCCTGCTGCTGCGCCAGTTCCTACTCAATCTCAGCAGCCTGGCCAGAATGCTGATCCTAATGCCATTTTCCAACTCTTACAAAGTATGAATAAGATCGGTGGAGCACAGCCTAACTATCAGCAGCAGCAGCAATATGGTATGCAATCAAGGGAACCGCTACCTCCACAAAATCAAGTCATTCCACAGCAGGCACGCTCCACTTATAGGGATAGAGACAGAGACAGAGATAACAGTAACGCGTTGGGCAGAAGACCCCGCTCTAGGTCTCCAAGACGTAATAATGATCCTAAACCAACTCACGTGGAAGGGGAAAGCAATGTTCCTGGTACACCACACTATAGAGAACGGAAACCATTTATTGATCCTTCAGTACCTGCTGGAAGCATCAATGTTTACTCGCGTACCATTTTTATTGGGGGTGTTCCTCACTCGATGGACGAGCGGGAGCTGACTCAGCAACTGAGACCATATGCTGAAGTCCAGAGTGTCATTCTAAACAGCGAGAGAAAGCATGCCTTCGTTAAGGTTTATTCCCGGCATGAGGCAGAACAGGTTATTCAGTCCTTTTCAGTCGCTCACCACCCTTCAGGTCTAAGAGCAAGATGGGGGGTGGGCTTCGGTCCTAGAGACTGTTGTGATTATCAAACTGGCATAAGTACTATCCCAATAAGTCGTCTGACTGAAGCGGATAAGAAGTGGATTGTTTCTGCTGAATGGGGAGGAACCAACGGGATGCCACTACAATCCGGTTTGTTTATTGAAGAGCCTGATATCGAGGTTGGTATTGGTATTTCCTCCAAATCAATTTCCAAAAAGATGCCTACGAATTCGACACATAACGGTCCGAAGTCCGACGGTCTTCCTATTCTCAGTGGTGTACCATATCAACAGTCTCCTCCTAGTGGCTACGGTCAACAACAGTTGGCCAATCCAGGAAATATCTCAATCGATTACGGTAACTTTGGCCGCGGCGGTGTACCTGTACAGCAGGGAATGCCCCTACAGCAGGGAATCCCCGTACAGCAGGGCATGCCTCAGTCTGTTGACCAGAATGCTATGCTGGCCCAGATGATGGCCATGATGCAACAGGGACTTCAACCCCAGCAACAGCAACAACAACAACCGGGACAGCCTGACATGAACCTGATGTTTCAAAACATTGCTAACATGATGAAACAGAATCCAAATTGAATGATGTATTTGAAATTATATAAACTTAAACATTAAGGAGGATGATCCTCAGCATTTGCTTTGTAGGTGCACCGCGACTAGTGTGGCCATCTGTATCTCTCTCTAATAGTCTAGCAATCAACGTAGTGTATAGTAGGGTTTTTGGGAGATAAGAGGTGCAGGGATGGTATTTTGCCTGAAATTTTTCACTCAAAAGACTCGGATTAAGCCATCTGGCCTTAGGAGTCTTCAGTACTTGGCTGGCTCCCTTGAAGAGAGAAGCTCTGACAAGGGATATCAAATAAGCAAACGTCCAGTGATCGTTGGGTTCTTGAGTATTTGAAAGTATGGGGAAAGGGCCGTCGCTTTTAAGTCTCGATGCATTTTCAAAAACGACAGATGACTCTAAGATAAAGACCACCTCCGGGGGAATTCTTACTGTTATCTGTTTGATAACGACATGTTTGCTGTTGGTAAACGAATATAGAGACTATTCGAGAATTGTCGTGAGACCTGAACTGGTCGTAGATAGAGACAGAAACAAGCAGCTTGACATCAACTTGGATGTGACGTTTCCCAATATGCCATGTGATCTACTTACGCTGGATATTATGGATTTAACGGGTGATGCACAGCTGGATTTGCTGTCTTCTGGGTTCACTAAAATCAGACTTGATGATCAAGGTGCCGAGGTATCATCAGAGCTGATGCAAGCTAATACTCAGCATGCTCTCACTTCCGAAGACCCAACTTTTTGTGGATCATGTTATGGAGCGATTGATCAAACTAACAACGAAAATCTGCCGCAGGATCAGAAACTGTGCTGCAACGATTGTGAGTCCGTAAAGCAAGCCTACGCTAAAGCTGGCTGGAGATTCTATGATGGGAAGGATATCGAGCAGTGCGAGTCCGAAGGCTATGTCACTAAAATCAACGATCGTTTAGGTGAAGGCTGCAGGGTCAAAGGCTCTGCCAAGATCAATAGAATAGGAGGTAATATCCACTTTGCGCCGGGAACCTCCATGAATCATAATGACAGACATGTTCATGACCTGTCTTTGTATGATAAACATGCAGACAAATTTAACTTTGATCACACTATCAATCATTTTTCGTTTGGTTCGGATAATGATCGTCTTCAGGATTATGCCACCACTCATCCGCTGGATGGAAAAGCCGCCATTTACAAAAGCAAGTACCAGATGTTCTCTTACTTCCTCAAGGTTGTGAATACACGATTTGAGTTTTTAAACAACGATAAAGTTGAGACAAATCAGTTTTCGGTTACGGAACATAATAGACCTCTTAAGGGAGGCCGCGATGAAGACCATCCTAATACTATACATGGAAGAGGAGGTCTCCCAGGGGTCTTTTTTTACTTTGACATCAGTCCTTTGAAGATTATAGACCGTGAAGAGTATAACAAGACCTGGAGCGCGTTTCTACTGGGAGCATGTGCTGCCGTGGGAGGAGTTCTCACAGTTGGAGCAGTCTTAGATAGAACGATTTGGACTGCCAACCGTGCTTTGAAAGAGAAAAAGGACACTTGAGCAGCCTTCACATAGAACTATATTCTAGAGCTTAACTTTGGAACTATTTTAATTTTAAAACGTTTACGCGTCCTTTCCACCTCCTTAATAGGAGGTTGAAAAGCTGATCTGCCTGTTGAAGGAGAAAAAAATTACTAAGTTTTAAAAAAATCTCCGATGTCTTTGAAATAAAGTGCTTCATTCCAGCAGCCTCATACATTTCTTCTCTAGAGGATAAGGGTTTATTGCTAACAGATCGCTGGAAACTGCACAGAAATCATCGCTTTTTGAATTTCAAGAGTTCCCTATAGTTGCGCAGAATTGACTATAGCTCAGTTATCCTTTTCTTTATTCTGGAAGCGGTTTACTTACACGTCTCCGTGCTTCTTCACTATATTTCAATCCTGTCTCTCTCAAGTCCGTCGTTAGTTAGATCCGCTAGCAGGAGGATTGTATGTGGAATTGGATTTTGAACTTTCGTACTTGTTCCCCTCAAGGAGGTATTTGAATCACTATGTCTCACGCCCCGCCTCTCGTTTCCAACCCTTCGATTTCATCCCTAGTGGGATCGGCAAGAATACCCAGCGGTCCAATGGCTGCATCTTCGCTTATTATGAACAGACAGGCAAATCATAACGATTCTCTCTATTACGTGTGCCTCAAACTTCTCAAACGATTGGCAAAAGTGCCTGGGATGGAAAGATATCTACAGCTGGCATTTATCAAATCCGAGGAGAGCTGTGAGCAGCAAGCGATTGCCTTGAGCTCAAAGATTATAAAGTCAGACATTGAGTCTGATCTTTTAGGCTCTGCTGGTTCACCAAGAAGTAGCAATGCATCCGATTCCCATCTCACCTACTGGAACAGCACTCTTTTCACTTTCAGTGCAGGTATTCTTCCCGCTCAGATCAGTTATGACACGGTGACCCCGGTATCGGAGTTATTCCAGCAGGGGGCACCGTTCTGTCTGATCTTCAATACTCTACATCCAGAACACGCCATCGATCTTGTCAGCTCTGATGACCTCAAAATTTGCAAGATGAGTGTATATAAGTTCCTGAGCGCGTGCAAACTGTATCTCAACATACGGGACGATGAGCTGTTTTCAATCACCAGTGTCTTCGCCGATGACACGAACCATCTCTTAAAAGTGATATATGCTGTCAATTTAGTACTGGATTTCGATTCCAAGTTTGATACTGTCGGTATCGAGGATCAAGTCACTATATCTGATGCAAGATCGAAGGTCGTGAAGGAAATTGTTGAGAGTGAACGCAAGTTTGTTCAGGACCTTGAGATATTGTATCAGTATAAACAACAGTTAATCAACTCCGAGCTGATAGCTAGTGAAGACATAAATATGCTTTTTCCGAATCTGGCTGAAATATTGGATTTTCAAAGAAGATTCTTGGTGGGCCTGGAATGTAATGCATCGGTTCCTGGAAAGTATCAGAGAATTGGATCCGTATTCTTACATCCAGGATCACAAGGTTTCCGGATCTATGAACCGTGGTCCTTGTTCCAACAATCTGCAATCGAGTTCATTAATAGGGAAGCTGGGAACTTGAAGAAGTCCTCTAGCTTGATTGCAAATCCCTATGAGTTACAGAGCTTTTTGATAAAGCCAATTCAAAGGCTATGTAAGTATCCCCTGCTGCTCCAGGAGTTGGTCAAGCTGACGGATCAGTCATGGCCAAACTATAACGAATTGAATAATGCGCTGATAACTAGCAAAGAAGTTGCTCTTAGAATCAATGAATCCCAAAGAAAGTCGGAAAACATACAGCTTACGAGGGATTTGCAAGAGAAAGTTATTGATTGGAAGGGTTATAACACAGTCGACGTGGGCGATCTTTTATTTGCGAACCAGGTGACAGTGAAAGATCTTCTTTCTGATGGACATTCTTCAGAGAAGGAAGTCCATTGCTATCTATTTGAAAAAGTGATCTTCTTCTTTAAGGAAGTGCAGCCCAAGAATCGACTTCTGATGAGTAGGAAGAAGTCAACCACATCGCTGTCAAGTGTGAATGCGAATCCAATCCAGCTGTCGCTGAATGGGATTGTCTATAATACCAAGATATTCCGTTGTATCGCTTCCGAAAGTTCGCCACATTTCTCAAATACAGCTGGGCATTATTTAACGCTTCGATGGAAAGGAAGCAAGGATAACGGTGGATGTATAATCAAGTTCAGGCTAGAGGAGCAGCTAAGTCAATGGGAGACCTCTATCAAAAGGCTTTCCGACGTCAATTACTTCAATGGACGTTCCTCCTCACCTCTGCAAGCTGATGATCTTCCCCCCCGTTTATCACAACGCCTCTCTGGCCAAACAAGATCTTCTTCGAACTCTTCTGAATATTCTGTTCCGCTGTTGCCAAAGGTTAGAACTGTGAGCTCATCGACTTTGAACAACAGTCACCCTCACTTACTGTCTGGCAAGAATTCCAGATCGGTTTCTTCTCCAGCATCGGTTGCTGATAGACATTCTCTTGATACAAGCGACAGCACAAGTGGGAATGGTACAGATTGGATCAACGGGCCGTCTGTACATTCTGGAATGGCAAGCCTTTCTATCTCGCAGCACGCCCCACTAGGCTACCCTATTTCAGAACAATCAAGATCTGCCTGGTTCCAGCAACCATCTAGCGAGAGCCCAAAAGTGAACATGAAACTCAGTTACAATTCAATGGCGGTACATCTGTCAGTGAGTCCCGATATCAGATTTGACAATCTTGTAGACACCCTTGTGAATAAATTGAATTATTCCTTTGGGACAGGAGATGGCCAATTCGGAGTGGACAAAGTGACGTTTAAGTTCAGGGACGAGGATGGAGACTTTGTGAGATTTCAAAGTGATGATGACTGGCTGATAGCCAAGGAAATGCTGCAAGAGATTGCGGATGAGGAAGATAGAATTCTAAATTTGAGAGTGAATTAAATATGAGGATTTTTTAGCTCCTACTCAAGTAACGACAATGAAGAAAAAAAGAATCCATGACAACGCTCACGGGTGGTCAGTAAGACATGAAACTGCAAGATATCATGAAAACGAATCATGAACTCAGATCCTTTTAGAAAGGATGTAAACCTTTTTAACCGAAAAGCATCTCCTTCATTATATCTGGAGCCCTTTCTATTGGCCAAAAAAAAATTACTCATTAAAATTTCTATCTAGAAATGGGTTTTAACAACGAAGACTTATATACATAAGCCGAGTCACAGTTAAATCTTAGATAGCCAGACTATACTGTATGAAAGATTATACAGGTGTCTTGTGCCTTTGAAGGGAGGAGATTTTCCGCTGGGTTCTGAGGCTACTGACCCCACTATCTATTCAACTCAAGATCCATTTTCCAGCTCTACCCTGATACAGAAAAGATATAGTTAACTCAGCGATGTCTCCTTTATCGAGGGCTACATCAGTCCTTTTACATCAAAGAGCACAGCATTTTGATGTTAGGAGAGGTTATCGAATAATGAGATCTGCTTCGGTATGCATGAATACTAAGTTAGTCAACCTTCATACATCTTCTTTTATTTATAGAGGCATCAGATTATTCTCCTGTTGCAACACGCAGCTCGCATCCACTGAATTGGCATTTAGCGAAATGGACGAAGATGCACAGATGCTTCTCACAGAAGAAAGAGCTGCCGACACAGTTGATGTCTGTATTGTTGGAGGAGGCCCTGCTGGATTGGCTACAGCTATTAGACTCAAGCAGCTAGATGACGGCGATTTGCGTGTTGTTGTTTTGGAGAAAGCTCCCGACATGGGTTCTCACATTCTTTCTGGAGCTATTCTAGAACCCAGAGGCCTAAGAGAGCTGTTTCCTGAGAGCGAGTACTATGATGAAGATGGTAATGGTATCCCTCTTCCTTCGGATCTTGTCACTCCAGTCAAAGATGAAAGCATGAAGCTTTTGTTCAAAAATGGATCTGCAGTCCCTCTCCCTGAGCCTCCTCAAATGGTCAATAAGGGAAAAAATTACATAGCCTCGCTTTCAGAGGTGGTCAAGTACCTCAGTGAGCAGGCGGAAGCTCTTGGCGTAGAAGTTTACCCAAATACCTCCGTAAGTGAGCTTCTATTTGATAGCCAGGGAGCAGTTAAAGGAGTGGCTACCAAAGATATGGGTGTTGCCAAAACGGGGATTCCTTCTGACTCCTTTGAACGAGGAATGGAATTTCACGCCAGAATGACCGTTCTTGCTGAGGGGTGCCACGGATCCCTTTCGAAGCAGGTTATCAGCAGATATGGGTTAAGAGAGGGTCGCTGTGAGCAGACTTATGGGCTGGGAATCAAAGAAGTTTGGGAAGTGAAACCTGAAAACTTCAAGGAAGGGTTCGTTGCTCATACATTGGGATATCCCTTAGATAGAAATACCTATGGCGGTGGATTCCAATACCATTTCGGAGAGGGATTGGTGACAGTGGGGCTCGTTATTGGCCTAGACTATAAGAACCCATGGATCTCGCCTTATCAGGAGTTTCAAAAGATGAAACTTCACCCTTACTATAAGAGCGTGCTAGATGGTGGTAAATGCATTTCCTACGGGGCCCGAGCGTTGAATGAAGGAGGGTATCAGTCTGTTCCTAAGTTGAGTTTTCCTGGTGGTGTACTGGTTGGTGCTTCTGCCGGGTTCATGAACGTTCCTAAGATCAAGGGGTCTCACACTGCTATCAAGTCGGGTATTCTAGCCGCAGAAACGATGTACTCCACAGTATTACAGTTGAAACAGCAGCAAGAGCAGGCTCTCGCTGTTGAGGAGGAGGAGGAGGAGGAAGCTGATGACGAAACTTCGGCGGTCCTTCCAGAGTGGAAGGCTATTGAGCTGGAATCCTATCACAAAGCATACGAGTCTTCTTGGATAAGCAAGGAGTTGTATGAGGTCAGAAATATCCGCCCTTCCTTTCACAATGCCTTCGGAATGTGGGGAGGGATGTTTATATCAGGCTTGATTTCACTTTTCACGAAGGGGAGAGAGCCTTTCACGTTAAAGCATTCGAAGTCTGATGCTGCTGCCACAGAAGTAGCATCAAATTTCAGCAAGATAGAATATGCTAAACCCGATGGAGCTATTACATTCGACATAATGACATCGGTGTCTAGAACAGGAACATATCACCAGGAAAACGAACAGTGCCATCTAAGGGTACCTGAGCAGAATCTGGAAGAGCATGCAATAAAGAGCTATCCTAATTTCAAAGGCATCGAACAACGCTTTTGCCCTGCTGGAGTGTACGAATACGTTCCAGACGATGGTAAGGAACTCGGGGTGAGATTTCAGATCAATTCACAGAATTGTATTCATTGCAAAACATGTGATATTAAGGTTCCTGCTCAGGATATCACATGGACAGTACCGGAGGGTGGGGATGGACCAAAGTACCAGATGACTTAATAGATAGGCTCCTAACATGCTCTTAGGGGTTATAAAATTATTATTCTTTATTAGGAATTGCATAAAACTATTACTTCGAGTCAATAAATAGCAACACCTTTCTCGGTAATGTCCATAGATCATTGTCTTCCCATCGCCTTGTCCCAGGTGGGCTTCGTCTCCTTGACCCAGTGGTCTATGCGATCTTTAGCGTTGGAAAGATTATCCAAAGCGGGTCTTACATCGAGGAAGAATGTAGGCATCCCATCTTCATCTTCAGGTCCACCATAATAGTCAATAACATATCTGACTTTGTTCCAGTTTCCTTGCCCATCACCTCTAAGTACCGTCCAGTCATGTCTGTCGAAAGGGGGTTCAGAATTAAATATATTTGGGAGCAAGCTTCCTAAAACTTTGTACATTCTTGCTCTAGGAGATGGATCATGCGGTCTTCCTGTGAACTTCAATAGCCGGGGCTCTTCTTTAGTGATCTCGGTATGAGGCTTTTCCCATTCGAGAATCTCACTCCAAGCTCCCTCATTCAAAAAATTATGAATTGAGACCATGCTTTCGACGGCATCTTCGGGTATGCCACCCTTACCTTTTCTAATCATCGCGTTGAACATCTGCTGAGGAGATGGATACTCCCAAACACCCTCTTCCTTATTTTCTCCTCTTGGAATGGAGGATAGCGATTTATCAGTCGGTAAACTCAGCGACTGTCCAGCTGCCCTCTTAGATGATAGTTCATAAGGCATGTTGTTTAGGGGATTCAATCGTTCAGAAAATCCCTTCTTTCCCCCTTCGTACGGACACAGCTCGCTGCTTGTATCTGAGGCTCTCATGGGACATTTTGGTTCCTGCAATGTTAGCTTTCTTCAGCTCGGGGATTAGATGCTGCTGAAACGATACTTACTTCGCCTATGGTAGGGGATGATTTGGAGTGTTTGTCAACCTTGCAAGTTGCCCAAAACAGCCCCATATTGCGTCAAAGATCAGCAAAGTTGCTTACTATCGGTGTGTTACCCTCTTCAGAGAGGTACTCTGGTCGATCTCACGTTCTTGCTCTACCGTTTTAGATCAAACACCAGAGTTTGTTTGTCAGCAGAATGAGCACAATTTAATTAGTCTCTTTTACAGAAAAGAAAAGAGAGAGTTGAAGATTAGGTAATTTTTTTGAAACATGCGGTGTAAGGATTTCTCTTGCTTATTCTTTTTCTTTGCTGAAGGTATTCAGAACACAAGATCTCGATCATATGTCTACTTCGGTGGTGGAGAAAGTGAGGGCAAGATATTAAGAAAGCCAATTCGAAGAATAGTCGAAAATGGACCAGAGGATAGAAACACATGAAGAGACACTGTTACGCCACAAGAAAGAAACCCGTGACTTTGTTGCCAGGACCACGGGAATGAAAAAGCAGGCCACTAAGTCTACAAGGAAAGAAGTGATGAAGAAGATTCAGAATCTGGAAAAGGATCTGAAGGAAAGGCAGTCTGCAGAGCTGCGAGATCTTGCCTCTTCTAGTAGTGATGAAATACCAGGGCTCGGTCAGGATATTGCTAAAGCTGTAGCAGAGGACTCAGATGAAGTAACTCCTGAGATGCTGCTTGCCCAGTTGGGGCTAGATCAGAAACATGATTCTGAAGTGGAAGCTCCTTCAAGCACCAGATATGAGGGTGAGAAGAAGACGAAGCGTAATCGACAGAAAGAGCGCTTGGCCAGAAGAGAGGCGGAGATCAAGAAAATGCAGGAAGAGGCAAAGCTTGAAGCTGGTTCTCAGCCAGATTTGAAAGAGATAGAGCTGCGGAACATCAATCAGCTCTGCGAGGCGGCAAGGCTGGTGCAGCAAAAAATCGCCCCTGATGGACACTGTCTATTTGCTTCGATTGCAGACCAACTCAAAGTGAGGCATGAGAATCCTATGACTGTTCAGGAGCTACGAACGAAGGCTGCAAACGAGATCAGATCAGATCCCGAGACATACGCACCATTTCTGTTTGATGAAAAAACTATGCAATTGAAAAGTATTGACGAGTACACAGATGAGTTGGAGCACACAGCCATGTGGGGTGGAGACTTAGAGATCATGGCTCTTGCGAAGCAGCTGAATTGCCCAATCAGTGTTATGATGAGCGGCAGATCGCCACTGAAAGTGAATGAGGAGGGACAGCTTCCGGAGCTGAGGCTAGTTTATTATCAACATGTTTTTGGTTTGGGAGAGCACTACAACTCTCTGCGCGCTGCTGAGCAAACCGTGGCATAAACGTTATATACAATTTTTCTACGCCCTGGATTTTGCAGCAGCTGCATTGAAGGTGAGGATATCACCATCTTCTACTTCATAGTTCTTTCCGACGCGGGAGATTTTACCCTTTAGCTTCAAGGCCTTCTCACTGAAAGGCGGCTGCTGAGCTCTCAAGTCCGAAAACTTAATCAGTTCAGCGTTTATGAACGTTCTCTGAAAATCCGAATGGATGACTCCTGCTGCCTGTGGGCATAAGGTTCCTTTCCGTATTGTCCACTGGCGTGCCTCTATTGGGCCACAGGTGTAATAACTCAATAGATCAAGAGATTTTCTCATTTGAGTAATGATCGCTGGGAGAGCAGATTTCTTCTGCAACTCTTCAGCTTGTTCAGCGTCTTCTTCCCGCAATCGGTTCACTTTAGTCTCGAAGTCTGCCGAAAAGAGAATGATATGGGAGTTTGAAGCATTGGAATTGACCCAACCTTGAATGCTAGACAAGAACTCGTTTTTCTGCGAGAGAAAGTCGCTTTCTCGGACATTGACCAAGAAAGTAGTTGGTTTTGCCGTAAGAAGAGTGTGTCTATTAAGGGCTTCTATCTGGTCATCATTCCAAGCTTCATCACAGACCCTCTTTCCCTCCATGATGGTTTCGTAGGCAGAATTTAAAGTGTTGAGCTCCAGTTCTAGAGACTGAATCTCGTGCTGGGACTTGTTGCCTCGAACTCCCAGCTGCTTGGATATCTTTTCAGTCGCATTCTCTATAAACTCCATATCTTTGAGAAGAAGCTCATCTTGAACAATGGTGAGATCTCTCACCGGGTCAACGTTTCCTTCAATGTGAGTGATGTCGTCATCAACAAAAGCTCGAACTACCTGAAATATTCCATCCACCGCACGAATGTCTGCTAGAAAAGCATTTCCTAGCCCCTTGTTGTCTGAAGCTCCTCTAACGAGCCCAGCTATGTCGTAGATCTTGAGCGTTGCCGGTATCTTTTTCTGGGATCCATACAACAATGCCAAATGATCGAGCTCCGCACTCGGGACCTGGACGACTGCCTGTTCTGGGCGGATCGTGGCAAAAGGATAGTTTGCGGGGTTGCCGAGTGTGCTGTTAGTGATGGCCTGGAAAAACGTGGACTTTCCTACATTTGCTAGACCAACTATGCCACTAGAGAGGCTGTTCCCCGGTCTTCCTAGCAGCTTTCTGGACCCTGTTGTGTTCTTTTTCGGGGAGGTGGAGTACCATTTCCTGCAAAGTCTAGATACTGTCTGTGATATCATTGTATCTTGGTCAATTTCATGACTGAATCAGCTATTTTTATCCTCCTGGGCTGAGAAATTGTTCTAGATCTAAAAATGGACCAGGACCATCAAAATCCTTCAACCTTCTAAGATATATTTAGTTACAACACTACCGAGAAACTAGATGGGTGATAGTCACGGTCCTTGGAGAGAGCAGCAGTGGCTTTGCTTCAGTGGCTTTGCAGATCAACCGGGAGGAATCATTCCTCACTACTAAACCTCTGTGAGTGAGCTATATTATCTTACCAGACGAGCTCCCCAGAGAAACTACGGTTTTTGATTTGCAAGGAGAATGCGAGCACAGCCGGTAAGCGGATACTCAGGTTTCGGCTACTACACGGTAACCAACTCTCTACAGGTCCCGGAATCGGGGCTGCCATTGATGCCCTTGCGATAAACAGTGCACTCGTAGTAGTAACCCGCTTTCTTTTGCTCATGCACAAGTAGAGACAAAAACCGGGGCATGTTTTGCAGGAGCAAGTACATGGTGGGCAGGGGGACCAAACTCTGGTTTCCTTATTGATGAGATATTGCTCAACCGGTGCTGCCTGGTCGTGTATTAGTACGGAAACTCTCTCGAGCGCCAAGGAGTAAGCAAGGTGGCCCCGTTTATAGAGAGTAGGACGGATAAATCCACTAAAACCGGTGAGCAGTTTAAGAGAGCGGTCAGTGGCTGTGCTGACTGCCTCCAAGACGGCTTTTCCTTACTCACCTAGCGTATATACTCAATTGCTGTAGGAGCCCTCACCCTACAGGGGGAAAGCCGTTTAACTCTCGTAGAATGTGGGCAGTGCTACCATTACTCAAGCTGCTCTACTCCTCCTTCTCCGAGGGTAGGAGAGATGATGAGGTGGTGTTACTGAGTTGAGGCCGAACCCAGCAAAGATCTCATGACGGTGGCTTTTCGGATGAAGAAATTGGCTCATGAGCGTGTGGCTCCGCGGCGGATCGGCTCTCGTAGCCACACACAATAAAAACATGGAGATCTTGAGCGCAGATCTCTTACCGGCCAACCTTCGCTGAGAACGCTACTTGTGCGGAGAGAAAAGAAACAATAGTTATGAAACGTTTATAGGAGATTTGATGAAGCAAGAAGGCCTGAGAATTGGTCACGCCTCTTTTGCTACAGATTTATGGGTGGGATTCTCCATAGTACACTTGAATTCGGACTCATCTGGAGTTCAGATTTCTTGCATTTGAGCGCAGCATAGTTGCAGTTTACCGGAACAAGTAAAATTTCCGGTCCTGGAATCGCTCAATAGAGATATCTTCCAGAATAATTACCGGCATTCGCTGATTTGAGCCGCACATTTACCGATACACACCTTGACAAAAAAGGCAACTACGGTCTTGGAGGGGTAATTTGTTAAACCTCTTCACCAAGCATACAGAGCTTAAACGGAAAGAATAGCTAGGACTTCAACGAGTAGACAGAAATGAAGGTCGAAACCAGAGAGGCACGAATATAAGGTAGTAGCACACTCCACCACCGCATAAACACAAGAACAAATGAAACAGGTAAAAAATAATAGCAGTAGAGAACTTCTGTAATATCTCTGGTAAACCGAAGTGAGTGATTGATGCAATCTTCAGCACGCATCACCCACCTAGTCAGCGAACTCTTCTCCTCTTTGAGACTCTAGAGCTTTCGCATTCTTCTACCGATGTGGTATCACCGGTACTCCCACTCGCAGAGCAGGAGTATATTTCAGGTATCGAGCCATTAGAAGTAAGCTGTTTGTTGGAGAGCTGCAACTGAAGCTCCATCTGTGTAGGAGTGGTGGTCTGTTGAGACGAAACGTTGCACATGTGTGCTGGTAAAGCATTGGCCGTTACAACAGGTACTGATCCAGACGACAACACAAATGAGGACGAGGTTGACGAACAGCCACTACATGTACCTATGAATGGAATGGCTGAGTTGACAGGGGTAGCTCCTGGAGTGATCATGCTGGTTGACACTCTAGACGTGTCAACCTGAAGAGATCGCAATGCCGAGATCGATTGAGATCTCGACACACTCGGATGTTGGTGGTAGTGGTGAACCGGAGATGCTATTGGTGACGTTGGTAGATGGGAGTGCACTGCAACCTCTTGGATTGGCGAGCCAAGTTGCGACACACAAGAGCTCTGAAGCGACTGAATGGCCTTTTGTTTCTGACTGAGCCTATGAGCCAAGTTCACTAGGTTGCCAACAGCCCGGTTAGCAGCGCACATCGATGTGGTGTCAAAATATTTCACTTTCACTGATACAGGCATGTAAAGCACCTTTTGCAGAAGGGCCTTCTCAAGGTTGGCCAGTTTGGCTGTGAACCCTAGAATGGAGTCAGATACCGCCATTGTGGTGAGAAGTATGGCCGCGCGGGCGATGGTGCTAGCCGAATAGCAAAGACAGATATCTCTATCAAACTGAGCGAGCTCGCACAAGAAGAGATATCCTGTCTTGCGTTCTAAATGGTCTGGTTGCAAATGGTTAAACAGGTCAACGAAACTGTCTGCCGATGGTAGTGACAAGTTCCACTTCATGTAAGTAAGAATGTCAAACTCGAGCTTGAGGAAGTCTTTTTTGCGATCGAGATCATAGCCGGCCCTTCTGATGAGAGCGTTAACAAGCTTTCCCTTGGGCTTATTTTCGTTGTACTTCGATGAGATCCATAAACAACAGTATCCCACCATTTTGAAGTCCCTTGCATCAATGGGAGTGTGGCTGGAATAACGATCAACGAGTGCCACGGCTAGCGAGAAAGTAGCAAAGCCCCAGCCCAGACGCTGAACCACGTCAAACAGAGAGTTCAGCAAAGCATCTCTGGCAGCGTCTGATACTTGAAGCTGAGCCCGCGTTCTTGGGTGAGTGTTCTGAAGAGATCTGAGCCTGTTATTCTCCTCAAGACCTGCTAGATGAGTTTGGATATTGTCTCTATACTCCTGGATGACGGAATGCTGGGTACGTCTTTCCATATACTGGACAAGAGCATTGTTTTTGAGCTTGACTTGGTCGATTGAGCCGCAGCGTTGAGCAGAATCTTCAATCTGAGTGGTCATGGAGACAATGCGATGCAATATGTATTTTAAGTGTCCTGGTGTTGCTGGTAAAAAAAAGATGCTAGGATAAGGAAATGCAAAGGTCGGGGTAATGTAGTGGTACAGCAGGCAAAATCAAGGGTGACAATTCAACGAAATTTCCAAAGCAGAAGAGGTAGCAGGAGAGACAGATTGGGTCACAAGATGTTCATATATAGGAAGATGGCTGACAAGGGGGGAATAAGAATCCCAATGAATGGGTGTTGAGAAGTAGGAAGTAGCCGGAGACTCCACGAGCACGCCAGTTAGCAAGCTGTAAGTGCTGTTGTGAGGATTCCAAAGGTATGCAAAGGGGCTCTCTTGATGGAGTGGGTGGAATTTATTATCTTTTATATGAATTCAAGTGCGTCCATCGGAAAGGTGACTTTTTTTTTGCTCCTGTCAGTATCTGTTCTCTTGTTCCACAAGATCAAGCCTATTATTGATCTGTGGAATCCGGATTGAGACCGGTTTTTTGCTGCGACTGAAATGGCCCCGATGGTTATTGTTCCCGATAGGAGGGCATATGGCTCTAGATGTGCATTCTGCAGGTTGAAGCGTTTCCGGATTAACGGATACTAACAGTGGGTTTCCGTCTCTTATGCCACAGGATCGTCCTCCTCCTGTGTGATAACGAATCTTGTCATGGAGCAAGCAACGCTTCAAAGTTGCTATCAGCTATATACATTGTATTTCAGCGTCGATCTTCGCTCGTCAGTCACCACAATTACCCCTCATGTTCTGCTTCAGGTTTGCTCTCAGCGAGCTTTGGCCATTCAACAGTCCTCAGAGCCGCTCTGCTCTGCATAGCAGATCCACCGTCGTCGCCTTGATCTTCATTTTCAACCGGCTCCTCTCTCCTTCATAGTGGAAACCCACTAGGCCGTAGGGCAGTACTGGCCTGGTATTGTGAGCCCAGCTCCACAGGGAAGAATATTTCCTTAAAGAGATAATATCCCTGTTCTGCGGGTCGGATTGAAGCCGACGAAGATCGGTACCCTCAGTACTGCGCTGCTGGTGTTTACATTCGCCAGGCTCGTTGAGCGGGTTCTGACTTTGTTTGACCAGCTTGGCTTGACCAACTTTGCTGTACTTGCTGGATCAGGTGCTCCAGCTGTTCAGACTACTAAAACTATTTATCTATCTGTTACTCTGTATTGGCTTGGCAGACTGAGTGGAGTTCTTTCAAAGTGCCATATGGCATTGCGAACTAGTGTAAAGCGGGCGTTCTGTATCGTCCAGACCCCACAGCAATCGCCAATTAGTAGACAAGCCAGTCTGCAGTTGATATCTTCTGCGACCGAGACCGAAACCGAAAAAACTCTAGGATACCTGCGATCATACTGTACTATTTTCGGAAAAAATTCTGTTTTCCAGGACTCCTGTTTTTCTACCAACACAATCCGTTAAATACAATTATATACAATAGGTCGCTGAACTATTCCATCTTACCACAAACTCCTGATCTTTCTTTACCTCTCTATCTGATTCCTCCTTATATTCCAAAACCACTACCATTCTTACATCCTATCAAATACTAAGGTAAAAGCAATATTTTTAAGTGATGACGTAACCAAATATTGTTGAAGAATCCCGAAAGTGCACAATCTCCCGTTTTTTTGCCCCACCCTTTCGTTCTCAGAATATTTTTCACGTGTGGAAATGCCCTATGAAAAAGGAAGTTTCGTGCCGTATTGCTGTGAACAAGAACACATCCGCCAATCCCGCGGCCCACTTCAGTGATTTCCTGGCAGGTGTGTGTAAGATCATCCTAGCCTGGCGGCACATATTATGTGCTTCTACACCACAGTCGCCACATCGGATCGGAAGACATCTCCAAGCCGCTGCTATCGAGACTTTACCAAATCGGGTAATCTAAGGTTTCCGGTGTGGCTGGTTCGTGGCAAATGCTTCTTACCTAGCTATCTTGAACAACTCTTCCCACCAAAGCCCCGGAAAACCGGCACAGCCTTGGAGGTGAGAGACTGAGTCTGATCTGAAATGCCCCAACTGCTTTTTCTTGACCGATATGAACCCGAAGCTCGCAACACCTACCACTTCCGTAATGAGAGTTTCCGGAAACTCCTTTTTCAAAAAGCGATGGTTACCCGACGTTTCTTACTTACCTTTGTCATCGTCTACAGAATGCGAGATTGAGCATCTTCACCAAATCCAACAACTAACTAACTTCTCCCTCTTCTCCTCAGAGAATTCTTATTTCCGGTCTGATCGAACAGTACGCTGTCCTGAAATGCACAAGCTGCTGTTTTAATTTCCCTGTAAAATCGGGAGGAGGTCCGGAAACACTTCACAAATCTTCGACAACCTCAATTGCAACTTGGTGAAGCTACCCACTCCAGGCAAAAGCGGCTCCTGTGCATTATTATCCTGGCCTCGTGTGCTCCTTTCTTTTTATCCCTGGGTGTTCTTCGTGATCTTCGTCTCCTGAGCAGAATTCTAACTATACTCTCCTTCCGCCTAAGATAGACCCAAGTCAGCTTTTATGTTTACCACACATCTTGACATATTATCAACGTTTCATATTTCTTACTAGTCAAGTATTTTCTGCTACACTAATGTTTCACCCCTTTCCTGTTTACTATTCTGCCTCCCGTTCTTATCATATAGACTGTATTCTCTCAAATTAGATTATTCACATCCGGATTTTATTACTGGGGTGAAAAAATTTTGTGTCTTAATGTAAGCAAATATCAAAGGAGAAGAACGGGCCGCAAAACTGGCTGCTTCCAACTTCACTCCGCGAGCAGCCACCCCAAGAAACATAGTTGATGTCTGCCATCAAGCGGCGGCCGGAGAGATGCCTAAGGAGTGAACCGAAGAAAAGGAGGTCCAAGTACGCTATAGAGTCCGGTTCAGAGAGTCATTATTCCGGGTTTCAGGTCTCTGAATCGAGCGTCCTGGATATTGTATGTCTGAGAAATATTGAAAAGTCCCAATTCTACAAAGACTATGTTATGCGGCGGAAACCCTGTGTAATCGAAGGGGTTGTACCAGGACTTGACCTTGATTCGCTGGGTCTAGACAATTTGGAAGCCACACTGAATTTTGACGGCCGTCTCCAGGTGGAGCGAAGAACTGGTGGTGGCTACGGATCAGGTGCTAACAGGATCAACATGACACTGCATGAACTCATTTGCTCTCTGAAAGATGGAGATGATTCGTTGTACTTGACTACCCAATATGCGGAGGACGACACAGAGTCAGGTGAGCTTCTTGCAAGCCCTAGAGAATCTTTCTGCGAAGAAAACACTCCAGCATTGGCTGCAGCCTTCGACTCAACTTCGGACTCGGAATCAATCGACCTTGATATACTTCGAGACGACTACGATGAGCTTGATGACTCGGATGGTGATATAGAAGAGAATGGGGATCAGCAACGGATTGAAGAATTGTTACAAAAACCACTGACCTCTCTTGTACGTAAATGGGAGTGGGAGACCCTGCGACCCAGTTTCTTGGATATGCTGATTCCGCAACAGATAAATTTATGGCTAGGGCGCTCCCCGGAGTCCTCGTGTCTACGCATAAATCCTGAAGAAGAGCTACTGGGTCTCGGAAAGTCAATCCCTTCGCATTGTTCAACTTCCTCGGGGCTACATCATGATCACGCTGATAATCTTTACGTAGTGATTTCAGGAAAAAAAAGGTTCACTTTGTTCTCACCTGATCAGGCTGAAAACCTGTATACTTGCGGATCAATCAATCGTGTTTACGGTTCAGGCGTCATTGATTACAAACGAGATAAGCAGTGTCCGCATTGGAAGCATATTAGAGGCGATGGAGCTCTCGTGGAAGAGATAGCTAGATGGCAACTCAATGGTGATCTCAAGCTCTCAGATGAGTGCAAAGATTCACTGGAAAAAATAATGGAAGAGGAGTCTAAAGTGGAAGCGGAACTGGCCAAGCATGGGGTTGATAAGTTGGATCCTCCATCCTTCTCAAAAATTCCACCCGCATTATTGCATCTGGATGACGTGGGAGATGACACTGTAGTGAAGCAGCTTGAAAACCTCATTGACACGAAGTTTCCACTTTTACGTAAGGCTTCTTCGCTGCAAGTGAACTTGGAACCAGGCCAAATGCTGTATCTGCCTGCTGGATGGTTTCATGAGGTAACTTCGTTTGGTGAAGCAGAAAACCATGCACATATCGCTATAAATTACTGGTACGCGCCTCCTGATGGTCAGACACTGGAGTCACCTTATACAGACAGTTTTTGGGCTGAAGACTTCCAACGTACGCAGGACGCCGTTAATTTCTGCAAGTCGTCCTCCTAGGTTGTTTTCGGACAGTGAACTGAAATATATACTTATCACATAATTTGTGGGGTAATTCACGCGATCAAAAATGGCAGACTTATTTCGAATTTTGGATTTTCAAATGCCGATTCACCGAGCGAAAGAAGTTACAAGCCACGTGATACGGACCAGGTTCTCAGCCCTTATAGTTTAATTGGTGCACGACAGACTCCACCGCTGGTTTCTGCACTACCGCGGATGCTGGGTTATTTCCAATCTGGGAAATAAGTAATTAAACAGGGATCAGAAGGGCGAGGTGTTCATGGATTCAGTTCGGAATGGAACCTTAAGATCTGGAAGGTAGATCTTGTCTCAGTTTGATTTCACCGGGAATCCAATTGGAGGCACTGAATCGGTATACACAAATAATCTGTGCTGGAAGAGGCGTACTCCAAATGAAGTAAAGAGTGAATCAAGGCTTATAGAGTATTTGAGATTCCCCATCCTCATCCAGAACGCAACCAGTAGCTACAATAATATCAGGAACAAATGCATAGTGACAATTGAGCGAACAGCATTTTCCAATGGGCAGTGGGAATCATTATGGTCTTGATCCTATTGGTGCTCCTAGACTGAAATGCCATTCACAGCGGAAAAGTGAGGTAACGGAGTTTTTACGAGATAATGGTCTATTATCGCTCAAAATCTTTATCAGTTTGGATTAGCGGCTTCAGGGTTTCACGAGCCAGTTTTTGAGCCGGCAACGGAAACTATAATCCTGATATTTATATTCATTCATGTGTACTGATTCTGGCTCCTCAATGTGCAAATTGTTGTCGGACGCGATACCCTTCACGCAGCTTCTCTTTGATAGATAATTTCTTATTGCGTTCTAGATTATTTTTCTTACCCTGTAGCTAAGATTTCATTAGTAGTGATCCAATTTTGAAAAATTTTTCTTACACCTGGATACCTTATTTAGACTTTCTAGTTTCTACCGCATTGCAAGCTTTTCTCACTATCAGAGGTGGTAGAAAAGTACACACACCTATATGAGTAAAGCTGCTTATTAATAGAAGAAGGCATCTGTCAAATAAGTGTGATACTGTGATATCAGGCTCGACGTCGACGTTAACCTCGTTCAGATAAGAAAATTAAGCTAAAGGTAAGAGTTTGTTTATTTTTTTCGAAAGTCATCCGTAGAGCATATCTTTGCTCTAATCGGCACGTGCAAATGCTAGTTGTTCTTTGTGTACTAATAAGGCATTCGACAGTTTGCTCATCTTATATCAGATAAGTTTCCAGACGCTTCTTCTTTTTATTTGCTTGAAAGTGACAATCGTGTTGAGCGTTGTGTTCTGAGTCAATCCAGGTAAGGAATTTCTGGTGCTGGTATTTATTAGGTTAAATATCACGCTTTGATTTTCACCGCTTCCCAATATCTATATACAAGCTTTTGAATTTGGAGTTAAATTAGAGCCCGAGTTGAATCTTTGTTTTCGAAGAACAGACTTAGACGGATATCTCTCATTTCAAGCTTGAAAATATTGTGTTACCGTTAGTTTCACGTTATTAGCTGTTTGCATTACTCTATTCTTCCTGTGTTGAAAGAAAGATATTGCGAATCTTCCAAAGGCTTCTAACGACCGGTTTATTATTATTTTGGCTTCCGATTCTATTTCGAATATCATGGCCGCTTCCAGTGTCGCCATGAGAAACATACCCTCTTCGGGAAGTGATGGTCTGGTCAATACTGCCTCAGGCTTTTCTCCGACCCCACTGACGTCCCCTAGTAGCGGCACCCACGAAAAGGGAGGTTCAGCCCTCCCACCATCGCCATCCAGTTCCAGTGAAAGAAGCTCGAGCCCCTCTTCTACAACTTCAACTTCTGCGACTTCAATCATGGACAACGTAGAAGTGGGAAAGTTGACCTCATTGACTTCAGCCTCTTCTATATCTTCAACTCCTGTTGGCGCAAACACTCCAGTCCCCCCACAATCTCATATCCTCTCATCCAATACTGCACCTTTCACGCCTCCACCCTCGACATCTTCCAGTATTTCCACACCCTACTCAAAAAAAGAAAGAGACAAGGAAAAGGGTAAGAAAGTTGGTAAATCCAGCAGTCGCAATGTCGCTGCTGCCAGTGGAATTTCCACTACAGTTCCAGTTTCAGGTGACCGACCAAGGCCTGAATCACATCCTACCCTGGACGATGAAGTTTTATTTGCCATTTTTGAAATCCTTTACGACTATGATTCAAAAGGTGAAGGTATGACAGTTAAGCAAATCTGCGACATACTGACCGAGAAGCATCCCGAAATGGCTAAGCTTTCTTCGAAAACTTCCAATTTGGTATCTGCGAAGCTTAATGCTTATGTGAAGAGGGTGGAGAAAGGTGAAAAGAGCATTGTTTATGCCCTGTCTAGAGACTGGGCAGATGCTTCCCCTAAGAGAATGGTTTATGTTTATAGGGGTACACTGGCAAAAGACTATCACCTTTATGTTCAACAGGCGCTTGAAAGTCAACAAGTTTTGAGCACAATCAACGGTGATGGCAGTTTTGAAATAGATGGAAAGGACCTGAAGAAAAGCAAGAAAGCTGCACAAAATGCTGCTGCTCTCGCCGCCGCTCAGGCACAGACGCACGCTGCTCAACTTGCTCATGCAGCTGCGAATGGTATCGATCGGGATGGGTTTGGTGGTGTTTCACCAGCTGGTTTGGACTTGAATAGGCACTCGGCCTTTATGGAAACACCGCTCGACTTAAGAATCCCGCAGTTATCAATTCCATACTCTGTTGCTCCAGTTACTGCCTCTCTGGTTGCTAGTGAAGAGCAGGAGAACCCACTCTCTGAAAGCAAACTGAAAAGAGCTTTAACAGATCCCTCCTCCTTGAAAAACAACGCCTTGAAGAGCAGATCCAGAGGAGGTTGGACTATCGGTTCGAACGACCAAGATTCTGATGAGGATACAGATTTCTATAATGGCCCGCGTTCAGCTTTCACCGATGAGGATGAGGAAAGTGAATTATATGTCTCTAATGGTTACTACAGACGTTACTCGATGATTTCAAGAGAAAGAGTTCCCTCTTCGCTCGGCAAGAGATCCAAGTCCATGAGTGTGGTGAATCCCAAAAAGCAAAAGATCCAGCACTTGACGGCTGCTGCGGCAACTCCTAGAATTCCAAAGAACCAATCTATTGCCAACAATCCTAGTGCTGCAGCTGCCGTTGCTGCTCTGAGAGCTACCGCGCTAACCACTTTCAAGAATGCTACTGAGTCTGTTAGTTCCATCACCTCGTCTATTATGTCAGATACTGCGGTGGAACCTTCCATAAGCATGAAGTGGCTGGAGACCGTTAGATCTGGATTTTTAACACAGGAAATTGAAGATCCTGAAGACATTTCTATGGCCGAATTGGATACTCTTTTTACTTAGATTTGTTCGCTTTAGAATTTATGTGTTTTCGAAGTATCCAGACTTCTTCTCTAGGTCGGCTTTCACTTATGTTTTGTCTTCTTATACTTTAGCGATATGTTTAGACGAAGACGGTGATCTCATGTCCCGAAAATCTTTCCTGGGCTTGTATGTTTATTGTCAGCTTGTTAGTGCTTTTTGTTTTCTGCTGGTTAGTGTTTGTGATGGTTTCAATGTGATTAATAAGATACATTTCCGTAGAGTAGTTACTTCAAACCTCCTTCCACAATTCTGAGCCCATCAGAAGGATTATCGGAGTCCCCCTCATCCAGCCTGCTGTAGTCCTTGTCCCATATTTTCTTCACCCCTATTTTTTCTAAATGGTCCCACCACAAGATGTCCGCAGGATCTATATCTGGTTCACACCATACAAATCCTTCGCCAGAGCTTACCCAGTACTGTCGTAACATAACTTCCTGCTCGGGTTCATTTACCACAAACCCCGCTCTTTGGACCCTCTGCACAATTCCCCTGCTTGCAAACCCCTCTTGCCCGTTTATCTCAGCATCCGCTTCCAGCACAATGCTGCATAACTTGAGCTGGTCCACCTTAGTGTACCATACATTTGGAAGGGTGTTGTTAACAAACCTCATGGAACCATTTTCCATACCCTTGGAAGAAAAAGACAAGGTGGCCATGAATCCTGAGTTGACCAAAAAAGTTATAATCATACCGTAAATACCGTAGATTCCATTTCCTTGCATTATCGCAGGGTAGAACATCCTCAGCGATACGTCGAGAGCTCCAATGAAACCTCCCACAGAACCCAAAAATCCTACAACCATCTTATTGAACCTTTTTTTCCTATTTCCCAGGTATCTCGGATGGCCCACAGTGAGCTCTATCAGGTCAAGGGCGTCGTGAAATTTTGCATCATATATAAGACGGCGAAACTTGATCATCACCACCTCAGGATCAATGACTTGATTTGCGTTCTTCAGATAAAAAGCGTTTATGGCGAGATTCACGAGCCCTATATTCGGATCTAGTTTGAAAAAGTCAAGTAAAAGACTCTGGTCCAGCTTCGTTTTGGAAGATAGGAGTATTTTCTGGACAATCTCATTAGATTTGATGAGCATCTCATCCTTATCTGTATCCAACTTTTTGTAGCTTAAAACGAGTTCTTGGAACAGTCGGCACACATTCAAGGTTTCAATAATCTTGGATTGTGGGAAATTATCTGCTTCACCATACGCGGTATTTTGAAATATTTCAGAGTCAACAAGGCGTTCAAGTGATGTGAGTCTCTCTTTGAACAGATGAGTTGATGTTGTTGTACTAGAGTAGTTTCGTATACTGCGAAAACCGCAAGTACAGATGAATCCCGGGCGCTGCATAAGTGCTACCTGCCTCTTCGAAGTACATTTGATCAGTCTAAAAATCATACTGGTACGCTTCTAATGCCTCTCAGGCAGTACGAATGTGTCGATACTCCTTAATCAAGTCTTCCTGAGTAGAGCTTCTCACAAGTCTTGGAAAGACTATCCAGTAAGTCAATCTTTTTTTTTCAAAAGACCTTAAGTGATCAAAGGTAGCATTGCGTCTGCCGCATCAAGTGGTATAATCAGTCGCACACGACCTTGTAAACATTGATGTCTTCTGTTTCAGCCTATTACTCGCTAACTCTCCCTGGTTTGAGATCGATTATGTTCAGCAAAACATACACGATGTGATAGATAGAATTCACTAGATCCTTGAAACTCTTCAGCACCAACGACTATCTCACAAAGTTAGAAGAACGAGACTACCGGTCTTATAGTATTCTACAAATCGGAATAAGACCCCGTAGTAGAATCTAGTTAGCAGAATGAGGCACTCTATACTCTGCTTTGAAAATTATGGACTTCAGTGTTATATATCATTGAAGTTGGAAAGCAATTGGTAAAGAGTTACACACTAGTCTCAGTGATTTGGTTGCGTTTTCGAAAGACCCCGATCCTCTTTGGTTATTTGCACTGCTGAGCCAGCCTTGTTTTTTTTTTATAACGGTGCAAAGATGCAAAATAAATTTTTAGAGTCAAAGAAAATTTTATCTTTTATTGTAATGATTAGCTATAGCTTTATCTACTAATCAGACCTCTGTAATAGTGTTGCGGTATACTTGAAGGTGTGCTACACCAGTTGTTCTTTTGTTTACTGATTTCTTTTCTGATTTCTGTAGAAAATCACCATATATGACAGCACCAACCTCACGACTTAATACTGCCAGAGAGGCGATCTCTACTGAGAGTGTTACCACTTTTTCGGAAGCGGACAAAGATGAAGTGTTTATCGATGTGGAAGAGTTGAGCAAGGAGACAGTATATGATTCGGAACCACAAAAAAAACCAGATGTGGGAATAGTACTGGATGAGATGGGGAAACCGAAATTTCAATCACAAGCTACATCAGGTTTGAAGGTTAAGAAGGAGTCAAGGAAGGTAGCCATTCCTCCCCATAGAATGGCTCCCTTGAAGAGTGCATGGCCTAAAATATACCCGCCACTCGTCAGCAGCCTCGAGCTTCAGGTGAGGATGAACCTGAAGACGAAAAATGTAGAATTGAGGACCTGTTCTAAGACTACTGATTCGGGAGCGCTGCAGAAGGGTGCTGATTTTGTCAAAGCTTTTGCTCTTGGATTCGATGTTGATGACGCAATCGCTCTTTTAAGACTGGATGACTTATATATCGAATCATTTGAAGTTAAGGATGTGAAGACGCTACAAGGAGATCATCTCTCGAGAGCCATCGGAAGAATCGCAGGAAAGGATGGAAAGACCAAGTTCGCTATTGAGAATGCCACCAGAACGAGAATAGTGCTTGCGGACTCTAAAATCCATATTCTTGGTGGGTTTACACATATCCGAATGGCGCGCGAAGCTGTAATGAGTCTGATTTTGGGAAGTCCCCCAGGTAAAGTGTATGGAAATCTACGTACCGTTGCGTCGCGTCTCAAAGAACGCTATTGAATGTAAGACAGAAAAAAAAAATAGATGCTGAGCCGAAAACGTCTTCTCTATTGAAGCATTCGATGAATCTCACTAAAAGAAAGGTAGTTTGTAAATGTCGACTAATGGGGATCAAGAAGGAACCCAGACGAGCCCTGCTGCTTTTTTGCGTTACATCGGGCGGATAATAGAAGGGAACGGAACGTCTGTCTGGTTTTCGCCATGAGATTTTCCCCGCTCCAGCCGCATGGTTAGCTCGGAAAATATGCAGCTAAATCGCGGCTGACCTATTCTGCCTGGTCCAACACGGCCTTCCTTAACAGCTTTTTGTATAGCCTTGGTAAATGAGCTCAATCTGATGGGCTAATCTATTACTACGAGCCTTCGTAGGCTGCGGGGCTGTTAGCGAGCTATATAAACTTCATGACACTACTATGTTATTGAAGATCCTCCGGCTTGACGATTCACGACGCGGTCCCTCAGAAACCAAAAATTCGGAAGTTAACTGTACCTCATGCTAAAACAACCGGCTGCACTAAAATGCCGAAGTAGTGGGGAGTGGCAACAACACGTTATGCATGCCCTCTTATTTCATCACCCCGAATTTCCTGGATCTTCGTTCCGCACAGCCGCACAGGAGAAATTCAATTCCGGGGGCCTTCCAGATACCCCTTCCCGCGGCCAAGGTTTCAACAGGAAAGAAGATCGAATACAGAATTCGCCTGGCTTTACATGGGTAGCGGTGCTGTGACGCTTGTATGGTTCACCTCTTCCCCTACCCTGGCATTAGATAGCGATTTGACTGCAAGTTTTTAGCCCTGATGAAAAATCCAAAGTTGGCTGATGCATGCATATGCATAATTTTTGCCTATTCACAGCCTCCATTTATTCAACCTTAGAATTAGTACTGGCGAGCTCAATCTAGCAATCGTATGCTAGCGCACAAGATGTTGCTTTCTAATGTTATGGCTATATGCTACCGGGTAGAACTTTGTACGTGGTCGGCAAATGGGTTTCATAAACAGCATCTCTTGCCCAAATCACCTGTCAGGCGACTCCTACTCTTCTCTAGAGATTAAGTGCAACATAGAATAGATCTGTTGCTTGTTTGAAAATTGTGCTCCTTGAAAAATCACTGCTTGATAGTCTCCTATTTGTCAAGTCTCTATATGTCACGTCGTCTTCTGTCGTTTCTATGAACCCTTTTGGCCACAGCAGCAATTCCGCAAAGAACTCGCTCTTCGCTCTGTGTCGTATATCTCAAATCCGTCGAAACATGCGACGTTTCTTAGCCTCAATCAAATTATACCTTCTTTCACCATCACGGTTCATTTCTTCTCGAGCCCTCTCTCTGATAGCTAAGCCCAGCTATAGAAAATCATCTCTGCTATTAGTCTATCTGGGGCTCACCTTCTTTTTTCTCGCCTTCTCTCTGCTATATCTAGACTCTTCACTTGTTCAACTCGGAAACAATGACATCGTGGTGTCAAATGCAGGGGCCCTGCATATCATGGAGGAAGTTCAGAACAACAAGCTGGCTCAGCTAATTCTCCCTTCACAGGAAAGCTTGAAGACTTTATCGCCGGATGGGCTTCTTTTCGATCCCAGACTTGCTGCAGCGATATGGCTTGAGAAAGTCAGGTTTCATCTTCTAGAAAATGATGGACTTCTCAGCCCTGATTTCGCCATTCCCTTTAGTTGGTCTGATTGGATTGACCTCAGGTCTAAGTTACAAATCAGCGAAAAATATGTGACCCTTTGGAAGGAGGAAAATCAAAATAACAGCATAGATGTTCACAATCTGGATTGCTCCTCTTTCTATGCTCTCTACGAGGGGGGTGATGACTCAAGTCTGCGCTGGTGCGAAGATCTTTCTGAATCTGAAGCAGAGTCGATGGTGACCTATCCCCTAAAAATGAAAATAACAGGTAGGGCTCCCAACGATTTCGAAGAAGAGGGGAGGATAGTACTTGGTGCTTCCTACTTGGCTACTTCTGCTCCTCCCCCAGAGAGAATTCATTTCATTGGGGCTGGGGTCAATCGATCCTCACTAGTGCTTCTGACTGCACAAGACCCGGATTCCGGACTCCCCGTTGTTAAGAATCGGAATGGGGAGTTACTGCCGATGATGAACGAATATTTGAAAAAAGAAGCCGAAATACAGGGTACTGATCCAGAGGCTGTCTATGCTCAAGGTCTTCGGATGGATTCAATAATTCATCATATAGAGTTACTGTACGATTACAATATGTCTCGACAAAATCACATGGCCGAATCCGACCTTGTGTTTGATCGATCGTATTTGTTGAAGCTTGACCCCCAAGTACCTGAGATGAGCCAGATGACTCTTTCCAAAGATGAATTCCTGTGGGATAATGAGAATATGATGAATCTCCTTAGAAAAAACCATGAAAAAGCAGAGAAGGAATGCCCAAGTTGCCAAAAGCGTTCCATATTAGACTACCGTCTTTTGAAACATATTGAATTTGAGATGGATGTCTATGCCGGTAATGGAAACGAACATCCACCCTATTTACGAGAAGCCTACTGTAAGGGAACCAGAGAAGGGGACCATTATGACTGGAGGTTTTTCAATGGTTACAATCAGACTGAAGTACAGCGAAAGGCCGTTTTACATACATTGGGTAGAGCTTGGCTAAGATTTTGTTACCAAACAGGGCTAAGGACTTTTGTTGCTTATGGATCTATGCTAGGTTGGGTCCGAAACGGGTTGACGTTGCCTTGGGATGAAGACATCGACGTTATTGTCACAATGGACACGCTTTATAAGCTAGCCAGAAACCATAACCAAACTTTGATCGTGGATGTTTCTGCTGAAGACAGGTATGGAGCAGGAATCGGATCTTTTTTTCTCGATGTTGGTCCATCATTTTACTCCCGCAATAGGGAATCTGGCACAAACGCCATTGATGCCAGGCTCATAGACACCCAGTCTGGAATGTATATTGATATAACAGCAGTTGCATGGACTGATAACTACTTTGACGAAGTACGCATCGATGATAATATCAAGACTATGGTGGACAAAGAATTCCCATCTAGGAGGGATACAGTCGAAAACAGAGAAAAGTATGAAGCTGATCTGATCAAGAAAGCTAAGGATCTGCAAAGCTCTAAGGAAATATACCATTGCAGAAACAATAACGCCTACTCCTTTCAGGAGCTGAAAACATTGGTTCCGACATATTTTGAAGGTGTGAGGACTCACATGCCTCACGAATTTGAAAAGATACTAAGAAGAAAGTATCCTGGTGCACTAGATAGAAAAACTGAGCCTGGGCACACTTACAAAGAGTATTTGAGGATGTGGGTGCGAGACTCTGATTGTCCTCGAAACGATGTGGGTGGGCTCTTTTGCCAGGAAGAGGATGTTCTTGAGGAGTTCATACTCACAAGAAACTATACAGCAAGGCACCTTGAACTGATGAAGAGTATCTCCGAAAACAAGCTCAAAATTGAGGATGAAACGGAGCCCATGAGATTTCATCAATTCACACTCATGTACTCACAGCTGCTTGATGACAAGTCAGATTAATTTTATTTTATTAGCAGATTCCAATAAAATAACAAATGAATCATGTACACTTTAGCAGCACTTCCTGTCCTAATTGATAATGTTGTAGTGCGTAGTGAAGGGTTAGCTTACAAGATATTATGTTTCCTAAAGCAAATACTACTATTTTCCTTATTTCTTTTCAATCACCTAATTGTGTGGGTACTGATAGGGTTTGACTTAAATTTCAATTGCAGTCAAGTAGTGATGATTGCTGCTAGCTACTAATGAACCCTCATCTACCGTTGACAGAAGAATCTGATTCGACTCTGTAGCCGACAGTTGGCTGTAGCGTCACTCAGTCATCGTTGTGAAGTATTGTTAGTGCGTAGGAGCTGTAACTGCGTAAAACCATTCTGACTTTGTATCCTGCCGCGAAGTTCAAGCATCTGTACACCGCTCTATGCTCACATCATTACAAACTTGATCTGGGAGGGGATGACTCCGGCACTGGACAGTAAGATTCGCTCACAAAAGCGCTAGTCCTGCTAGCCCCTCTACATGGAGACCCAACAAACCATAATCACCTCAGCAACACTGACAAGAGTCTGAAGGGATAAATCAAAACTCCCCTGTTGAGGTCAACCAACCACTTTAAGAAAAAATTTTCGAGGCATGAAAAAAGCCCCTGGAAATAATCTAGCTAGCTTTTTGATGCACTTGAAAACTCAAATCTCTGCGCTAACATTACAGTTACGATCGAGACTATCGTACTATGCTGTCATTGGCTCTGACTTGCAGCAGGAACAGTACTCGGATAAGACCTGTAATATCCGAACTTGTCTCCCGACAGAGTTTCAGATTCAAGAGATTAAACTCTTCCGGATCAATTACCGAAACTGGGTCCCCTAAAAGTGACAAGCATGTTCCACAGTCTCCACAAGAGTACAGAAATAAACGGGTTTCAACTACCCGCTTTAACGATGCTAATTTTCAACGCTCCAACGTATCGACTCTATTGAGAATAATTGCGTTCGATGATTCCCTCTCTATATCAGATATCTTTACATCTATCGAAAAGACTCTTAATAAGGCTCCGGACAAACTCAAAAGCTCCCAGACGATCCAGGATTCTTCCATTTATTTGGGTCACCTCTATCTAACCAACCTTCAGCGACTTAATGGCTTGCAGAGTAACGTGAATGTCCCTAATTCCCTCTTGTTCATGAGACTCCTCAACTTACTTTCTGAAAACTCCCTCCTCCATATTTCCCATGCCGATAGAGTTGTCAAGCAGCTTTTAGCTGAGGGAAAGTTTTCGAAAAGTCTAGCTGTATGGATCAGTTCGATGGAGTACTTCAAACTTCATCCAGAAAGGCTAGTGGATAACAAGGTAAAAGCTGCGGATTTCGATGCCGAACAAAGATACCGCTATCTTGGATTGATAAGCTATATACTGTCATCCTCTGAGCAAGATTCCAAGCCTGATAAGGAATTTTTGAGCATGATCTTGCAAGTCTCGAAGCCATCCAGGCGGAGATTGGAAAATGTCCTTACCAATACTGCCGGGCTTTCAAAGGAGAAGAGAGATCTCGTTTTGAAGGTTACTGATGACTTCCTGCTCTCGAACGTTGATGCTAATGATCCCAAGTTTCTAGATACTGCTCAAAAGGCCGCTTCAGAACAGAAGAGTGAGCTGATGCAAACTTTGATAAAGCGTGTTTTGAATATATCGGAGAAAAACAACCAGCCGCTGACCGAGGCCACATATGCTAGAATTATGAAGATATACAACATTGATGGAGCATATCAGAGCTCCATAGATACATGGAAAACTCTAACGGGTCATGGTCTTACGCCGACGATTGATTCCTGGAACCAACTGCTGTACGCCCATTCAATGTCTCACGCTCCTCATAGATTGGTCAGGCTTGAGAGTGTATGGGAACTATTGGTCGGGGCATGTACTCCCAACGTTGAGTCTGTAAGCATTCTTCTTCAGGGATACTTGAAATGCAATGAATTAGGTAAGGCGGTAGCGTTTCTGAGTGAGGTTAAGAAGAGCTACCCCACATGTTTTGGTTCAAAAGCCAAAGAGAGTTTACTCAAAGGGTTGCTGGACAATGGTTTTTTGACACAGGCAGAAATGCTCTATAAAAACTATACTTCACAGGCAGATCGGGCCGGCGAGGAGTTTCATCCTAGTATTGAGTTCTACAACAAGTTCATGTACAAATTTTTGAAGAAAGGGGACATCGATAAAGCCAGCGACATTGCTGATGAAATCATCACATCCAAAACCCTACAACCTGATATAGCAACTTATACCACAGTTATAGATATTCTTTTGAAGAGATCTAGAAACTCGCAGATGTCTGTCACCGAGAACTTAGAGGAAATTTTCGTCACTATGCTGTCGAATAACATCAAGCCAAACGAGAAAACTTTGACTTCTCTGATAAGTCATCTGATGGGTGATACAAGAACCGTATCTGCAGGCCGATTTTTGTTTGCCTATATGAAGCAGAAAAAAATGTCTGTTCCCAATGTCGCGTACACTGCAATGATGGTCAATGAATGTAATAATGGTAACATGTCAGAGGCTCTAGAATTGTTCAAAGAAGGAATCCAAGCGGGTATCAGGCTGAGACCAGGTTATTACAATACTATTTTCAAAGGATTTGTTTCAAATCCTGAAAGAGATACCATAATGAGTTTCTACAAGTTTATTCAAGGGGAAGTCTCTTCCAGTGATAAACCAAACTTCTTCACCTACTATTTCATGCTCAGAGGTGCGTTAGTATCGCAAGATGTTGAGTTTATACAGTCTGTGATTGATGAGTTGGCAAACGCAAACCTTGATTTTCACGGGAAGGAAATTCCAAAGATTCTGGGCATTTGTGAAACTCAAGGGCTTACTATTCCGGCTAATTTGAAAGAAGTGGTTGATTTGGCCAGGGATAGAAGCAAAGCGGTTGTTGACGAAGCTTTTTAACAATCGAACTTTCAATGACTTATCTGTGCTCCTCTGGAGAACATCTCCTACTCCTGTATATATATATATGCTACAAAAATTGTTACATTTTTCTCTGGGGCGAAAACTCGCTTCTCCTATACAAAATCAATTTGGAGATCTCCACCCTTTGTAGAGCGGGAACCTCCCCACATGCAATCGAACCCTTTGAACAACAGCTCTTACCAAAGTTCTGTTGATCTCGGATCCAGTGTAAGGATTTCAGCCAACATACTATTTGATATTGAAGAGTGGTTTTTTTTTTCAGATCAGATAACGACTCGTGTGGATAGTCACGTGTATTCATAACTAATTCATCAAAGGATAAAATGATTGCAATCGCATTGTTGAGTAACCTGTATATTGATTTCTTTAAACAGAATTGACACTTGATGAGAGTGACCGCACTCAAGCATTTTGGCACAATGTAAGGAAGAATACACCCCTGCACCAAACTTTTGTCACTTGGTCTGATTAGATCCAAGAATTGTCGTAGCTCTTTATTTGTTCTCAGCTCTAGCAGGGATTTATTTTCCCTCTTTCGTGGAAATAACATGCTTACGTACAGCCTTGAAGATAGCTCAAGTTGAAGAACAGAGTGCACAGTTGACACAAAAATAAAGCTTTTCTTTTTTTCGTTTAATTTAGTGCTCCACTTTAAAAGCAACTGTGACTGTTTATTGAGCGGGGTAAACTCCAGGCCACTCAAGGTTGCTACTCGCTGTCTTGGAGTCGGGAAATATGTAGAGGGTGGTTAGCTTGTTTCTATCAAACAAACAAACTCCACCAATTAACAAATATAAAGTTATATTTCGGATTCACTATTATAACTCTTTTTAGAGAGTTCTGATCTGCTTCAGTATAAGTAACAACCCACTCAGACGTCGTAATAGTTTCATAGATGTTACACTGCAAATGACGGAAGAGACTTCAGTTTTGGATGTATCCTCTGCTGGGATCACGATGACGAGGAAGCAGCTATTGCAAATAGACATCACGATTATCTGCATGAGCTTTGCTTCTCTGGTTGCCGGAGTAGTAATGCTTTACTGGTACTGTCAAATTCGTGTTTCCAAGAAAGCCTATCGGCATAAGTTGTTCACCGTGATATCAGCCACCTATTCTGTGAGAGCACTGATTTTCTTCGTATATCCGTTTTTCAATATAAAAGCAATAAGTCAAGGAAACTATGGATCTTCATTTATTACTGAAAAACGATTCCGTTTGTGTGATTTCTTCGGCTATATGTTGAACGCCAGTTTTCTATCAGGTGATTTCATAATTGCCTTAGTTGCTTTCCACTCGACAGTTATTATCTTCAAACCCAACTTCTGGCCTGTATTTATCAAGTTACCTAAGGAGGACGCATTTATAGATTCAATAAGGCATGCATTTTCTTTGAGAAAGGGATCCTCTCTTTCTCAAGCTGAAAGGTCACTTGTTATCAGCCATGAAGGCTTTTTCCAGACTGCATCACACACATATAGACACGAGACAGGACTCTATCGTTATGATGTACCACTGCTACTATTTGCTGGTATAGTGCTGCCTTGTTTTCTTACTTCATTGGCTTTCTCTGGGGGGCACAGAATGGAAAACTACGTTATCATTTGCTTCCCTCCGCAATTATGGGTCAGAATTGTGTCAGGATGGGCTCCCCGGCTTGCAGTAATGCTTTTCATTCTTATCTGCTACTTTTCAATCTATATCCGAATTTATTCATCTCTCCGAGTTATTGCAACTGAACACAAGGAGCTCCTTGAAACAACTTTCAGTAATTCATCCACTGAGACTTCCGAAAAAACATGCATGATAAGGAAAATCAGAACCACGATTCAGGATGTAATCATGGGAGTTTATTACTCAATATTCCATATGAAGATGGACGGAATAGAGTCTTGGGAAGATTTCTCTTTGAATTCGTCACAAACCAATTATGACACCACAATAGTTGGCAAAGACCTCAGTGGAAAGTTTGACCCACAAGCAGATAGAGATAATACTCGAAACCAGAGTCGATATTTATCCAGACTCATACACGAAAGATCAGTCCACGAATTCAAAATGCGCAAGAAGCAGTCTATGAAATCTCTTCAATTACTATTTATTTATCCAGTCACCTACTGTATTATATGGATAACTCCCTTGGTGGCTCAGTGTTACCGTTTTGCAGGGAGAGAAGTTCCCTTTGGTTTATTTCTAGCTACCGGATCATTCGAAGCTCTAGGGGGAACTGTTCATGCATGCGTTTTTGGCTTCGTAGAACGGCCTTGGAGGCTTCAATCAGACAGAAGCGATTATTCTCAAGGGGAATCATCGAAGGCGCCTCAAGACCGAGAGGTAGAGCAGCTAGATCGTGTTTCATATTGCACAGGCTTAGCCTCAGGAATTTCATCTGAAGTAGATTTGATGACTATGCTGAATCAACCAGAGTTCCATTGAGATAATGCTGCTAGGTTCCCTAAATAAGCAGTACAAAGCACCAAATGATAACTCCATAAATAAAACGAACTAACCGAAATTGAAAGGAGGTAATCTCACTTGAAGACATAGCCGAGATGGGGGCATCTGAGATCCCAATGTAATATACCATTTTTACGAGCGGCTGAGTTAATCTGCAGGGGTGCCATGTTCAATGGAGAGACAACTTGATTAATGATTTTGCCATCGCCACTTGATTCCTGTTGCCATGGCACGCATGCTAGACCAGTATGCCATTTATGTCGTTCTACAAGACTTGCGGCTCCGCAGTCGCTGCTGTAATCACCCAATTAATTGTTATCACACGGTACTACACATAATCTCTGATGGGATCATAGATTTGGGAATGAATATGTCCGGAAAATCATTAGGTGCCTTTTACACATAAGAGCGAGATCAGTACTACGACAGCACAACAGCGAGTCACACTAAGCCTGCGTTTATTGCATTTTCTATGAATTATGGGACGTCTCTTGAGTTGTTACAGATACCAGACTGTACAAACTCCTCAGCTCTGAAGTTATGTCCCCGCTAAGAGATTCCAGGACGCTCGACAGCAGATGATCTGAGGTACGCCAATTTTTAACATAAGTAGCTCATCGTTTTGCTCAATGAAGATGAATTACCCCTTGATATCGTTTTTTTCGAGAATGACGCTTGAACTTGGCTAGCTTCATTCATTCGGCCATCAATTCAGTGGTCGGTAACCCCATTACTGGGATTGAACCCTGAACCTAACAAACAGAGGAGAAAAGTTTGTCAAATCAGACGTGTCAATGACAAATCAAGCGCTTAATATGCAGCGACGGGTATCAGTTACTGTTTATTCCAACTAAGGTTTGAAACTTTTCGAAGACTACTTTCTTCAACCATCCGACGTTACGCAGAAAGGAATAGCCAAAGCATAGGGTCATTTCGGGTGACGGGCGTGAGCTATTTAAAACTGATCAGAGTACTTAGCGCAGAATAGCGCCTTTTTTTTTTAGTGATCCCTGAGGGGCCTGGGATCATTTTTTATAAAACTTGATCTTTTGTTATGACTTTCTTGTGCGATCCTATTCTCGGGTTAACAACGTTGCCATCAATCCAGAAGAAAAGAATACGCCACACGCGGTGGGGAAAAAGAGACTTTCCAGGAGCACTCATATAGGTCGTGTGTTTCTCGCTACGGTGATAACGGCCAAGCTCAGTTGGGTCGTGTGAATATGCAATTCAATGCATGTTTTGGGGTTGCGACAATACACTCACTTGTCAAGCCTTGCGGAATCGTTTGTCATTTCACGCTAACAGTGAATCTGTTTACAGAATGATTAGGCTGCATCACAAACGGGGCTCTCTCTGATTTTGTACTACTGAATTTTAAATGTATTTATTATCTTGTGTTAAAAAAGGGACCATAATATGGGATTTTGCTTGCATCCTCCAATACTCCAGCAGAGGAATTTCTTCCTAATTACCGCAATTCTCTGAGTAACTCATGTAAGCTCATATGATATGAGATTATACTGCTTGCATCAGCTCACTGTTGATAAAGTTAGATTGAGGAGGAGAGTGGGATGATCACGTTCCCAAAAAACGTCAGCCATTAAATCCTTGCTCTTAGGGCTAGTCATAACTGGCAGTGTTCATAACTAGAGAACTGAATCTTTTTCTGACAGTTATCTATTTTCTCTTCCAATTCTATAACTGAAAGTTTACTTTTTGTTCGGGATTCATACCAAGCTAATTCTGGTGCACGGGTGTTGAGTTGGTGGTAATTTCCTGCTACTCAAACATTGCAAAAAAATTAGCCCTTGAAGCTTCGAAGCTTCAAAAGTCTTTTTTTGATCTATAGTGCAATGACACAAAAACCAGCTGCTAAGCTTGATGAGGGATCACGGATTTAGAACAGTTGGGTTTGGTATACTGTGGCTCTATGTTTACTGCTTCCCTTTTTGTTTTTCTTGGACTGCTGGTGCTGGGATCATCAGGTCTCTCACTCGACTCTCTCTCCAGGTATGAGTTGATAGCATCCAAAGAAGATGTAAGCCAGACCCTAGCTACAATTATATACAGTTCAAAGGACTCTGAATGGCAAATCTCAAGAACGGATGTCTCTGGGTTAGCGAATGGGATATACTGTATATCATTATGTGAAGAAGCGGTAGAGCTTCTGCCTTGTTTCAACTATAAGGAGCTACGCTTTCCGATGAACGACACACTAGTCATTGAGTCTGCGGATCCTTTGAACCTCACTCCTACTATTGACTCAGTCTCTTTGATTGATATTTATGGATCCAACTCGCTAAAAATTAATGTAAGGACTCCGAAAGTAATTAGGGACCCACAGCTAAAGTCTTCTGAGAAGCTTTCTCATGGTCCAAAGGATGCCAAAACAACCATTCCACAGCACGATGGGGAGCCATCATTTGTCCAGAAGTACTGGGTATACATTGTGCCGGCATTGTTGCTTCTCATGGTAGTTCTTCCTCAATAGGGAGGATCAAATGTCTTAAGTAAGCAAACCCTATCAAAAGTCGGCGTATAATTGTTTTCTTTCGAGAAATCTCCTGTTTTTTTAAGAGAAAATTATCCCCCCTCTTTTATGCCTTCTTTTTGAGGACGTGGGTCGCCAAGCATATCAACTGCCCCCTCCTAATCTTGTGACCTTGCCAAAATATCACCAATGCATTTTCAGCGGATAGCACTTCCTCTGGTTTCTGCTGCAGTACTTCTAGAAAGTGTGATGGCAAGAGGAATAACCAGCGCTGAAGGAGCAACATGTCTCTATATAGCAAACAACTCCACGAGATTTCCCTTTGATTGCAGAGGAGAAGACCTGGCATATAAATGCAGATGTCGCTGTCCTGCATTCCTAGGGTCAGTCTTACTGTGTATTGAGTCCTATAGCAACGACAGCTCCACGCTAACTCAGGCCTACAATTACCTTCTCGATGTATGCGAAAATCAAGGACTTGTCAAGTATGAATTTGGGGATCTAGTCAGGCAAAACAAAAATGCTAGCTCATTTTCTGTTGAATATACTGCCGTTTCAAACTTCTCTGTGATCCACAATCCAATAACATTCAACGATGAAATGTATAATACCACTCTCAAAAGCGTCACTACTTTGATGCAGCAAAGGGAACTCGCTACGCATTACGGGTACATTCTTTTAGGATTTTGGGCAGTGGTTTTTGTGTTTGCCATGCTTATCAACATTGCGCGTTGGTGCTTTCCATACTCTTTCTCAAACTTTTGTAACTTCAAGCTCTCGAAGTGGTTTAGACGCCATTTCATTTCGTCTCAGGTTTTCAAACCATCTCCTTGTTCCAATGAAACAAAAAGCCCCAAGAAAAGTCACTTCAATACTAACCTGAAAAAGGGCCTGGTGGGGGGATTTCAAAAGCTACCCATCAGGGTACATGCTATAATAATTTTCACCTATGTTGCTCTTGTTGCAGTTCTCTGCTGTATTAACTACAAAACTGTCATTCCCAATGCAGTTTTTCGTTGTTCCAGAGGTCAGAACTATGTTAGCTACGCAGACAGAACGGGGATAATTGCCACAATCCAGCTGCCTCTGGTATTCTCCTTTTCTTCTCGGAACAACCCACTTCTCATCCTAACTGGTGTCTCCTATCGTGATTTTCAAATGTATCACAAGTGGGTGTCAAGACTAGTGTTTCTTTTAATTGCCTTACACACGGCGTTTTATCTTGTTTATGTGGATACAAAAGGTGATTACATTGCTCGTTGGGGGCTGTTAAAGTGGAAGTGTGCCAATGCCGCGTTTGCTGCTATTACCATTACAATTCTAGCTGGTTTTCTGAGGGCCAGGCTATATGAGTGGTTTAAGATGTCTCACAAATTACTGATACTGTTATTTGTCGTTGGTGTGTGGTATCATTGTATTACTTTGGGTTGGATTGAATACGTAGCTGCATCATTCTCCATTTGGGCTGCGGAATATGTTTTCAGAGTAGGCAAAATACTAGTAAGTGGAGGTGTTCTCAAAGCCAAATGTACAGTTTTATTTGAAACAGTTCAAACAGAATCCTTTGGAGAAGAACCAAATTACCATGATATTCCTCATACAATAAGAATAGAGATCAATCATTCTGGCTGGTGGAGACCGTTTCCAGGGGCTTATTGTTGGATATATTTCCTGAGAAAAGATATGTTTTGGCAAGCACATCCGTTCACTATAGTTTCAACCACTTCTGATGAAAACTTCAACCAGCTTGTACTTATTATCCGAGTCAAAGAAGGTCTTACACGTACCCTTGCAGAGAGCATCGCTCAGATGCCCAATGCTGAAACATATATTCCACTTTTGGTTGAAGGTCCTTACGGTTCTACAATTCCTTTCAAAGCTTACGACCATGCTGTTTTTGTTGCTGGTGGTGTTGGTATGGCTGTTGTCTATACCTTCGCTCTTTACCTTGCTCAGACTTATCGGGGACAAATACTGAGAGGGCAGAAGTTTCAAAATGATAAATCCGTATCAATTGTGTGGATGGCCGCAAACGTTGAATCTCTTTACAGCTTCAAGAAAGAGATCGAGTCCATCAGACAGTTCAAAGGTTTGGTGGAGCTTCAAATTTTCATAACTAGAACGATAGTCGATCCCGGAGCTCAAAGTGTCGCTTCTCGGGCATTGATGGGGGCTGATGCAAAAAGACAGGAACGAGAGCCTATCGGGGACGTCCCGGAGGATGATATCTTGCAAGAGGCTGGAGCAGGCATACAAAAAGGGCTCTCAGAAACTGTTTTAAACCAGCGAATAGACAGAGCTGAGTTTTTATCTGACCTGTTGAGCGATCATGTGGATTTTGTTAGCGTCAATATAGATCAGAAACCCAAACTGAGCGTCGAGCTGGCAAGATATATCCGGTTTCTCAAGGGAAATACAGCAGTTATTGCTTGTGGCCCTCGAACACTGAATGCAGATGTGCGTGCAGCAACTGTGGAATGTCTGAAGGCCGATGGCAATGTCGATTTCTTTGAAGAGGAGCTGCTATGGTGATTTTTTCAAGCAGGGCCGCGGCTGGGCGGCGACAAATTGATGGTCTAGTATCTTTCGGAGCCTTCAAGTCAAAAGCAGCATGATGAACAGGAACTCTTTTGACTTACATGTCCGATGACCTATTATAGAGAGGGTAAGGAAGGAACTCCTTTATGAATCTCTCAGCAGGATAGCACAGTTCATCAAATATTGCGAGAACCCAATTCAGCACAATGTCCTCGCCTCTACCCAAGTTCGACAAGCAGGAGGGCTCGTTTAAGCTCAAAGAGACGGTGGATCCCGGCTGAAAACAGGGCTTCATCGTGAACAATAGTCGTCAAAATATCATGGAAAGAGGGGAGTGCTGTCTCAGTGTGATCAGCGAATGGTTTGTGGACGGGTGCAAACTATATATTCGTTAACGCATCGCTTGGAGTTGATGAGTGGAAGATTTTCGGCTTGATTCTTGCGAATGGTGAGTAGCTGAAATAGGGATATATCGTGGAAGGTGCGGTGTCGCTGGAATGTAAGCTCATAGACTCTCGCAAGCGTACTCCAAATCTGAACCTAAAGAGGTGAAAGGGGTTAAAGGCTTCATGGAGGTTGTCTATATACATACTAGAGGGAATCTGAATGATGAAATAAAGCCCAAAGTTAATATCTCGAAGTTGAAACCGGTAAGCCGACATAGTGAAAATGTTTATGGGCGTACTACCCGAAGCTATGGTCTGGATAGAGCTGTTTTCGCTTCCGATGTAGAGGGGAATTCCAGCGTGATGTCTTTTTTGAAGCGGTTAAAACTTACAGCAGTATGTCTCTGAAGCTGTTGTTTGAAGCTGCATCATACGTGAGGGACCCACCCTCTCTTACCCTCAGATAAATAGAATAAGGCCCTTGTATCCCTTTCTACAACAAACATGTTGATTATGTAAGCCCGAGAGCAAAATCCGCTTGAAATTTCATAAAAATGTATCGACAAGACAGCATGAAAAAAAACGTTTGATGATGTTTGGTTTGAAGACATCTGTCATGAAATTTACTGCTAGATATCTGCTCAGCCCGTGAAGATTCAAGTGTGTGTCTTGCCCACATCGAGTTCACCAAGTAGGAACAAGTTGAAAACGTGGCCTCACCGAAAAAGTTGCTAAGACGGCATGAGTTTAGATTCTGCTGATGCAGGCTCTAATTCTGCTGTTACCGCGGTCCCGCTCCCTGTGAACGCTTCTGCTGGACAAAACAAGTCTTTATCACTAAAAACTAACAGTCCAAAGCTTCATCCAAGTCCCACAGGAGCTTATGAAACTGATGGTAGGTATTCTGAAGAGCGTCAGCAAAGGTCTATCCGATTACTAACTATGTATGGTTCAACACTAAAGAGTCGCGTCTGAAGCAAAAATGTAAAGATCTAAAGCAAAAGGTACTAGAGCTTGAGTTTGAGAATGAAGCTGTTTCGATTGCAATTTCCAGAACTAAGCACACGATTCGCCGACAGAGATTTGAGTATGCTGTTCTCCTGGAAACGCTCGAGAAAAGGGCTGCGAACCTGATAATTCCCGACATTGGGAACATGACGGCGGCCAATCTGGACGGAGATGATATTGAGGGTATCCAGTTATCAGATATTACTCAAATTCTGTCAAAGACCCCTCTGGCTCTAGCTAAGGCGAATTCGCCAGCCATTGCCGCAGCGCCATCTTCAGCGAAGAGAAAAAGAGGGGGTGGAGGAAACTCACTAAAAAAGCAGCGCATGAAGGATCCTACCATACCCAAGCGACCAACTAATGCATATTTGATCTTTTGTGATATGGAAAAGGAGAAGGTGAAAAAACAGATTGAAGGCAAGGATCCTAATGTTCCTACTGATCTATCGAAGGCAATGACAGAGGCCTGGCGAGGCTTGGATGATATTGCTAGAAAGCCATACTACGAATTATACGAACAAGACCGATTAAGGTACCAGCGTGAAATAAAGGAGTATAATATGAAGCAGAAGAACAGCGAAGCTGTTGGGTCTGTAAAAAAGGAAGATGATACTGAGAATCAGGAATTGGTGAGATCCAAGACTGAGTTTGATTCAGATCAGCTTGCAAAAGCTGAAAAAATAGAAAGCGTGGTAGAAGCTGACACGGAGCTGATTGACCAGGGTGTGCCCTCTGAGCCTGCAAGTATGACAGCTGAGCCCGATTTCGAGGAGATGACGGAAATTGATGCTGAAGAGCCGGATTTGGACAACGATAAAACATCAGAGGCTAGCAAGGAAGACGAGGAAGAAGATGATGCGGACTTTGACGACGCACTGGGGGACGAGGATAGTGTTGTTAATGACCATAGCGGAGACGGTTATGATGATCTTGATTCTACGGTCATACCTGAAGAGTAGCATGAAGCTTCAAAAAGTTATTTGACAAATATGTTGGGTTTTCTATGTACTGATATGCTTCCTTCTTTTTGGTTTATAAAGACCATTTTCATCTTTTTCTGACTTTCTCTTCTCTCTGAATCGAGCATGCTTTTTAAGCTTTCTCTGCGCTGCAACATCAGGGTGGTTCAAGCTGAGTTGTGCTCTTCTAGTCCTTCTTTCCTGTCTTCTTTCCATAATGATCGCCTTGGATTTTGAGTATATTATGTTATAGTCGGACACTCCGATTTTATCCGAAATCATTTGCAGCGATTTTGTGGCCATGAAAGACAGTGACTCTTCTCCCATCGAGTCGTTATATTCAGCATCCTGCTCCGATATATTGATGAGCGGGATCATTAAATGGCTTGACATGACTGAAGTCAGCATATCAGGCCCCAGAAATGTGGTCAAAAACGCACAATACTGTATCATAGCGCTTTTTACGACATCGAGATTTTCCGAGGATCTAGATTCAGCTCTCAAAATAGCACCAGTCCTAGTGACAGCCCACTCCAGAGCAGTCTTGTACCTTAGTGGATCTTCACTAGAACTTCCGTCTTCAGTGGTTTTTTTCAGATCGTAAAACTGGGTGTCATTTCTGTACCAAATCTTGGATAAAAGAATTAGATTTTTGCCGACTTCTTTTGAACACGCTGACGAGACATTGGGAGCACCCAACTGACGGAAAAGTCGTCCTGCTATATCTTGCAGTAGTTGGTCACCAATCTCGAACTCTATTTTCTTACCGGCGCTCTTTTCAATTTCGCTAAGCAGCGTGTTAACTAGTCTTGATGACGTTAGCCTTACCCAGGCGTGAGGATATAGCAGACAATCTATGATACTTCGCCATAGTCCCGAGTGACGAGTCTCGAACACATTGGTTTGACCGCTAAGTGTTTCAATGACAGACAATGACGTGTAAACTGATTCCCAATTCACTTCCTCCAGTTGTTCGGATTTACCACTTGACTTCAAAATTTGAGAAATTCGGTCCAATGCTGTCTCGGTTAAAAGAGGATCCATGTCATTATCCTCTACTAGAAGGTAAACTTTGAAAACACTCAAACCACATCTGGTTAGTAGCTCATTCTTTTTCTGTTTCATCCATGAGCTGATGCTTTTATCAACAAAAGTTAAATCACCTCCCAGCCTCCGCAGTCTGTCTAGCATCACAGAAAGAACTTCAGAAGCCATCTCCCTACATGAAGGAGAGTCGTCAGTCACAGATACGTTTGCCATCGAAATAAAGAATGATGAGGATAGCTTTTGGAGGAGTTCTCTTCCGCTTTTCTTCAATATCAAATGAATGAGCTCAATGACCGACTGCCGTCCACTTTGAGCAGGATATTGTAAATTATGTATCAGTTTTTTGAACTGTGCTTCTAGCCGACCTCTACTTTGATCGTACTCCATCAGAAATGTGAAAAAAACACTTCTTGAAACTTGTCTTATCTCCGCCGAGGTACTTGTAATCATGATATGCGAAACGGTATCCATGATATCATAAATCTCAGGAAGCATGATGTGCTTCGAAATTATACTTTTTAGGAATCCGAATGCAACACTTTGTCTCATTGTTTCATTTAAATCTGGCGTGATCTTCTTCAAAATGTAACTGAGAGCAGAATCTTTCAACTTGAGGTCATCCTTGTAACGAATTAAAGCACTCAAAAACTTTAGACTCGACTGGGATAGAGCATTATCAGTGCTAGGGGTATCTTTTAATGTCTTCAAAGTTGATCTCGCACAAGCTGTAAATCTACCCTCAATTTCCTCTGAGAACTGAAGACGTGCAACCAGAGTCAGGACTCGAAGAGCGGAAATAATCAAACCCTCATCATCCGATTCAAGGCTTGTCTCTAACAAGGGGATGAACTGCTGTACATTTGAGGCTGTACACAAGGACTCATTTGAAGTAATAGCTGTTCTCAATAGCTCAAATGCAAACTTCTGAATCACTTTGATATGACGTAATTTATCGATTTGATATTTCTCAGGCCTTGACTCTAGTTTTACCATGAGATAGTCTTCTTGCTCTTTGATGTTATTATCATTCTTCTTACCTCTGTTTGATATCTCACTAGGGTGATGATAAATTTGATAGCATAGAATGAGAATATCTACTGTTGATGCTTCTTCGTTTTTGTGTAGCCCCACAGCAAAACGCCTTAGCAAATCGTCCAGCTTATTTTGAGTTCTCAATGATAGTCTTTCTTGTAGTATCAGTTCTATTGGCGATATCAAAAGCCCGAAATCTTTGAGATGAATGTTGCTGGCTAATATCTCACCGGTGTCGTAACTCTTGTTGTGCTTGATTTCCTTCATTCTATTATTATAACCCTCAATTTCCTTTTCCTTGCCAGCAGCTCCAGCGACATCGCTCATAATCACATCTAACACCATGTCTGCACATTCACCAAGATCACCCTGCTTTAGTGAACCTCGTAGTAACACTAAGATATAGTGAACGGTGAAACTCAATATGTGAATTTGTGGGCCTCTGGTTAAAGCAGTCTTCAATTCTTTCAAGATGAACCTGAGATATTGTGGTCCTAGTGATATCGCAATTTGCCCGAGATGTTTTCGTACGTGATCTCTCAACTCTTCAGATCTTGCTCGAAGAATTTGACATATACTTGTCAATATTCCCGGAAGTTCCCTATTGATCATATCCGGTGAACAAGACATTGTCAGCTCTGCAAGGGCCTCGCACAGAGGGACCCTGGCTATAACATTATCTTCGTTTCTTAAAGTAAGAGCCCTCTTCAGTGGGGGTATAACGGTGTTAATGATGAAAGAATCGAGTTTCTCAAAAGAACGTGGAAAATCACTTGGTTTTTTAACTGCTGAGCAAACCGCATGAAGTGCTGCTGATGTTGCGACTATAAGAGCGATTGAGTCTCTGAGATCCCCCAGATTTTCCTTTGATATAGAATGATTCATTGCTGAAATGTACCTTAGAATCACTGCTTTCAGCTGGTTCCAAGTGAGATGGGAAGTCAGTTTTGATATTGTCAGAATGGTCTCATTGCTGAGATTTCTATATTTCTCATCAGACCAGTATGCATAGTGTTCAATCATTGGTAAGAGGTAGTGCGAGATCGAATTGCTTGACACTGAATGTCCATTCTCAGCAAGTCTCCGAATGGCTCTCTGTCGTCTATGAATTTGAAGGTGTTCGATATTTTTGAAGAAGTTTGCCTCCTCATCACTGTTATGTAAAAGAACTTTCATATCGCTCAATCCATCATAAAACCTAGAATACTCCACAATATGACCAATAACCTTGATATACTCAGCACGAATTAGTTCATTCTTGTTTCTCAGTCCAAATTTCAACTGAGGCAATAATTCTTCCTGTAGAACATGTACGTAAGGTTCGGCAATGTCCTCATTTTCTTTAGCGGAGTAACAATCAACATATCGCATCAAGGTATATGATGATGAGGATCTCATAGACTGATCTTCTTCGTCATTGATGTGGTATAAGCAAGAGAAAAGGATAGGAAGCCATTCTAAAGAGGATAAGTCCATGAAAATCTTTTCATTAATAGCCCTGAAGGCGTTCAGTCTTCTGTTGAAATCCGCTTCTCTGATTTTAACAGCAGAGAAAGAGTTCAACTCACTAGCAAACTGAGCGGCTCGCCGCAGTTCCTGATAATTATTACTGAATCCTTCGAATAGCTCAGAGATCGCTGATCTTAACTCAATCGCTGAGCATGTTTTGTAGAGCTTTGAGAAGTTGCAAAAGAAGGTGATGATTTCAGTCAAAGGAAATTGGAACTTGCTCATGGTCAACTTCAAAGTCTTCACAATATCGAGTTTTATGGGCAATGCGATTTGACCTTCAGACTTATTCAAAGCCAAGGCAAGAGAGTTTGAAAGTGCCAATGCCCCGTTCTGGTCAGTCACAAAATCCCTTTCAGCAAAAGCGAGTAGGATCTGAATAACTTTGGCGATAACTTCCTTGTTTGAATTTTGGTTGAGAAGCCATATTAAGGAGTCCAAACTTTCCGAAATCATAATTGCCATAACGGCGACAAAATTTTCGTCCTCAGATGGGTTATCTAGAAGAGACAAAATGAAATCTAATACAGCGAGCAAAACACTATCCTTGCTATTGGGATTGGGCAAAATTGAAAGCAATGATCTTACCACAGAAAAGTCATTGTAGTAGAGAAAAAACTGCAAATTGCTCTTTCCCCACAAGCCAGTCATTAACTTCATCAGAGATGATGGTTGTTGTAGATTCTCTTCAGCAAATTTTGGAAGCTTTGGCTCAACCAAACTATAATAAATAGTATCCCCAAATTCCTTCCAGCTGAAAGAGTTGCCCAGATTAACAGTAACCTCGTAAAGGGCCTTATAGCCCAGTTGTCTGTTATTACGTGCAACTTTTTCCACGATCGCATCATCTAACTCGCTATTCCTGGAAATCACATACTCGGATACCATCAAAGAATACAAAATTGGTTTTATGAGTATATGGAGGCAGTTCAAGCGCATACGTCCCAGAACAGGTAATATCTCCGTTACCATGTTCAGGAATCCACTAATATGCTTATTGGTTTTCATTTTAAGGCTCTCCATATCGTTTTTTCCTATACTTTCAAATCGCTCTTCGAAGTGTAGCTTCTCGAAGGTTAGTTTGAGAAATTCCTCAACATATTGGTCATCAAGGTTCATCAATGCATTAATGGCAGCAGATTTTTGGCCTTGCTTATTTCCGCTGGTTTTTAATGTTTGAGCCCTGCCAAACAATATTCTCACAACCAACGGCATGATTATGACATAGTCTCCTTCATCAATCACTGAACCACCGCGGTTTTGCAATAGTTTTATCACTTCATCTTTGTACAAGCTGTCATCTAACAGATTTTGGAGGTTACCGAGGTATTTGTTGTAAACTGGATTCTTCCAGTTCTGCAATACTGAAAGAGCCAAATTCTGTACCTTAGTACTTCTGTTAGACAATAGTTTCAATAAAAATGTAAGCAGCTCATTGGCACCATAAACGGTTTTGAGTTTTCTGAAATGAACAAGAAGTTCAATCAGCAAATTTCTGTCATTGCCTGTCCATCCTTCTAATACAACCCCCGATTCTTCCAAATCATCAATCCCATCATTGATCACATATGGTAGTAAAGATTTGAAGTGCTTCTCCGCAATTTCAGGAACTTTGAATAACAGCTTTATTGACTGAGAGCGGCTGAAAATATCTAAGTGCACAGTCTCTCTTTGGGAGTTTACAAAACTGGTGAGCGAGTAATTTATCTCATGGTAGGGATCCAATATATCTCGGCAAATATCAGCATTGGTAACAAGCAGATAATTCTGCTCATAACCAGGTTTCTCAACGTTACCTAAGAGGTTGGATTTGTTCTCGGAGTGAGTCTGAGAAGGGTATTTCATAGTAATCCACTTGAACGCTATCTCCCAAATCAGCTCGCTGGTATTGAATTTCACAGCCTCAATACATTCCAGTGCTCCATCCCATGTAGGAGAGAACTTATTCGTAAGCTGGCCAAAAAGAAATTTCACCACAATAGAATCAATCAATTTGTTAGATTTGGATGCCTGATATTCTGTTTTTAACAATCTGTACCGCATCTGAATATCTCTTCCGGTTTTCAGGTTGAGGGGAATCTGCTCAATAACTCTGCAACTCAAAATCACCTGTGGAACAACTAATTCGAGAGCTTCATATAGTGCTATAATGATGCTAAGAGATAACTCGCGGGTTTTCTGACTGGGAGTTAATAGATTTTCCGTTAGTTGTGAAATTGATGATTCCAGACATTTACTCAAGGTCACTTTGAGCTCATTGCAATTTCTCAAGTCAACTTTTTTGAAAAAAGAGTAGAGGCCAGTTAGATATAATGTGCTAAGACGAGTGTTTTCAATATTTTGAAACAGATGTTTTGCCACTGCCTGTTGTTGTTGAAGAGATAGGTCTTGCTTTGTAATGCATGATAAGACCAACCCAATCAAATCAATCCTCAATGGATCGTTGTCTTGCTCCTTGGTTTGCAGTAAAGAAAAATATGTCACCATCTCCTGTGCACATGGGATATTTACATTTTCCAGTAGTAAAACTCTCCAATGTATGTCATCTGGATTCCCAAAGTTTTCTTTGTGAGCGTTTGTGAAATCATCCAAAACCAGTTTCTCGAAATCTTTAGGTATCGGCGTTTCGAACAAAGGTTTCAAATATGAGGCGGTTTTGTTTATCTCTTTCACTTTCATTCGTGCCAGAAAGTAACTGATCTCTCGGTGGTACTCTCTCCAATGCTGAGCAATAAAACCAGCGAAAAACTTACTGGCCTCTAGAAAAGCTCTCTCTTTAGAAATTGATATAGATAGCTCTAAGAATGGTAAGAAACTTGAGCCATTACCAATTTTCATTACATTGGAATAAACGCTTTTCAAATGTTTAGAGAGTTCTAATGGATCTGAATTTCTCAACAAGATGGAGTAAAGCCGGCATATTGAGTCGCAGAACTGATATCCCTGTTTTGGCGAATCGATTGTAAGCTTACTGTGATAAAGTATGCACAATCTCTCTGATTCTTGAAATAAACTTTTCCAAGATGATAACTTCTTCCCACTTTCGGCAAATCCAAGAACCGTTAATATTTTTGATATGCAAATTAGTTTTTCAAGACTATACGGCTCCTCCAGGTTGTCAATTTGATTATGGAGCTCAGTCAAAATGGAAGAGTAAAGTATGACAGCCTTTTCAGGAGATTCTGAGTGAGATAAAGCAACCATAATTATATCAGAAAGAACAGCTGTGGACCTGTAATCAGAAACACACTGTGACGTTAACAGAGGCAGAATTGAAGAGGACTTTGAGTGCAAATTCCCTCCCGAAACCTTGATGGAATCGGAGAATATTATCACTAAAGATTCATGATAGCTTTCCAGGTCATTTTGTAGTATGTCTTCCGAATTAAAAACGGTATCAATAAAGTTAGACAGGGACGCAGAAGGGGATTTCCTAACTAAAAAGGAGACCGATTGTGAAGCGAATCTGGTCAGATAGTCTTTTTTTTTCAAACTTAGAAGAGGGACAAGTATCTTGAAAGTGGGTACCAGATCGCTGCAAAGACTCTTTGATAAGTATTTGAATATGTATGCCATTGTGTTGAAAATCCACTCCAGAGCGTCAGGATCTGTTTGTTCGAGCGCAATATCCACCAAAAGTTGTAACGTCTCAGAGTAATACACAGTAAAGTCGGGGCCCAAGTCATGACAAAGCTGTGACAAAAGTTCTAAACTGGGTTGTAAAGATAGTCGATCATTGAGAGATATTGTGATCTTCAAGCTACCAAAGATCTTCTTTTGATGATAAAGAAGCTGAGGAAGACTTAAACATAGGGGCTCTATTATCTCACACAACTCCACAAATGTTTTGGATAGGTTAATTTCCTTCCAGTGCTCCAAGGTGGAAAGGAAATGGGATACATCTACCTCGTGGAAGGATTTCTTTGTTAGATCTAATACCGGGTCAATCTGAATTGAATCCACTCGGTCACGGAAAGATGCGAAGGCAAACTTCCTCGAGGAAGCAGACCCTCTCACTTTCCCCATAGTGTTTTCTCCTGTGGCCTGATATACAGTGAACCTCTTTGTACGAGGGCTTTAGTTCTGCAGCAGATTACATGTCTATACCTAACCCCTTGAGAATATGAAGGATTTTTTTTTTACCTAAAAAAAAAAAATTTGCCTTTGTGTGATTATGTCATAGATTAAAACCACAGGGAAGTCAAGATATCATAAAACTAGGGCAGATTTTAAATATTATTTTACGAAGGCCTAACTCCTATTTGGCTACACGAAAGTCCCATAGAAGACACTAGGAACAACGATTTAACCGATAATTCCTCAAGGCAGTGCATCAGGTGAGGAGGCACAATTAAAGGCTGCTAAGCAATTACTTTATCGAGAGGCCAGCGGCGCAGGATCCTCTCTCGTGTTGCAGTTGCCGGAATATTTGAATTATGTCCCAGTCTACAGAGTCTACAGCTCTGCTTTCTGATAATCCCTATGACACAAACACGGGAACCAAACTAGGTTCTGTTGCTGAACGAAGTGAAAGTATCACTGAGAACTCTGTGAGGCCTTCGTCCAGTTATTCCAAGTCTGCAGTAGCTGGAAATCACTCGAAATTGAACCAGGTTTACGGTGCATCTTCTGCATCAAGCGCTCATCATGCATCTTCTAGAAAGAATATGGCACAAGAACTTGGGCCCAACATTGTTCCACAGAGGACGGGCCGAACCACTCAAAAGCTGAAGCTGTTACCTGAGTCGCTTGAGTATTCGTTGCCTGATAGTACCGCTGATAAGTTATATTCTTTGCAGAAGATTACGGACAGACCAGCCAGAAAGGATGCTGAAAGGCTGGGGAAAAAGCATCGTTTTTTACTACCCCGTGTGACAGCGTACTGTACAGCGGGCTCATACAAAATGAGAGACCTGATCCGATGGCTCAAGGATAGGAAAAGGATTCATTCCACCTCTCCCAAACTGTTCGATGAGTGCATATACACCCCATTCGCCTACAAAGATTGGAGAAATAACAACGGGGGATCTCATGGGAAAAAAACTGACCTCAACGGTGGAGACCGAAAGATAACTTCGTCGGAGATGATAAGGCTGGATGATGAAGGGGGAGAAATCGATGTTGGTAAGAGATCGACTGACGTCTTCGTGTTTGAGTATGGAGTCGTGGTTTTATGGGGATTCAGTCAGAAGGAAGAGAGTGCATTTTTGGTTGATTTAGCAAGGTTTGAGAACGAAAAATTAGCAGATGAGGATGTCCAATTAGAGGAGATGAACTACTATATCACGCAAAGTTATCAACCTAGAATCTACAATGACTTCATCACTCTACGTGATGACTCCAACTACATGCTCAAACTCAGCATATCGTACGCTATCTCCCAATCGGTGAAAATATCACTTTTCGAAGAATTGCTCGATAATACAATTGAAGACACGCAGGACATTCCTCAGCAGATTGCCCAAACAGGTAAAGTGGAAATGACAAGAGAAGAAATTATGAAGTCAATAGGGGAACTCTTCATTTTGCGCATCAACATTAACTTGCACGGATCTGTGCTTGATTCCCCTGAGCTGATGTGGTCGGAGCCCCAATTAGAACCTATCTATCAGGCAACAAGAGGGTATCTTGAGATCAACCAGCGAGTTGCATTGCTTAATCAGAGGTTGGAGGTCATATCAGACCTCCTACAGATGTTGAAGGAGCAGCTGGGTCACTCTAATGATGAGTACTTGGAATTCATAATCATCATTCTTATTTGCGCGGAGGTTGTCGTATCAATCATTAACATCATTGTGGACATATTTGCAAAAAGATAGCTCTACGTCATCTAATTAGTAAACATCAAATCTTACAATATTGAACACTAATATACATTCTTGCAACAGAAATATAAACCCCAAAGCTATACTGCTACACTATAAGGTGATTTAGGCAGAATAGGGTAGTAACACATGTGAAAAGCTTATAATTCCTGGGAAGCCTTTGACTTTCCAGACTTCTTTGGAAGCAAGTTGGAGTGAATGTTTGGCAAAACACCACCCTGGGCAATGGTGACATGACCCAAGAGCTTGTTCAATTCCTCATCGTTTCTGATAGCCAGTTGCAAGTGTCTTGGAATAATTCTGGTCTTCTTGTTATCTCTAGCAGCGTTACCAGCCAACTCTAAGATTTCGGCAGCCAAGTACTCCAAGACAGCAGTCAAATATACTGGAGCACCAGAACCAACTCTCTGGGCATAATTACCCTTTCTCAACAATCTGTGGATTCTTCCAACTGGGAAAGTCAAACCAGCCTTAGAAGATCTAGAGACTGAAGCCTTGTCAGAAGAACCTGCTTTTCCACCTTTTCCGCCGGACATTTTCGATTATAGATAGTATTGAGTAATGATGATACAAAAGTAGAACCAAAGGGAAATTCAGCTCTGCTGTGACGAGGTCATATACGCCTTGTCAGGCAGGAATATTTGATGTTTATATACGAAGGCTGGCCACCTGATCAATTTGCATTATAGAGAGAGAACTGTTTAAATGTGTACACAGCCGTAAAAGTATTAAGTTTACTCAGCGCTCCGTGTAAAAAACAGTCCTTAATATACTTCTTTTCGTGTGATAACTATAGGACTACTAATTACTCGTTATTTTGTGTAAAGTTTGGTCCTAAGTATTTGCTGAAAACGCGTTCGTGGTAGATACGTTGTTTTATGGTGCGAATTGCCTACGATACACCGCACAAGAACTGATGGTATATAATGCCTGGATTCCCCCATACTGTTTAGAAAAAGTAGCTCCGTAACAGAGGTCTCCGTCTGCTTTGTTTGTTCTATTAGTTTGAATTTACACCATAGTATTTTAAAGATGGCACCAAAAGCTGAGAAGAAACCTGCCTCCAAGGCCCCTGCTGAAAAAAAGCCAGCTGGAAAGAAAACTGCTGCTTCTTCCGATGCTAAGAAGAGAACCAAGACCAGAAAGGAGACCTACTCCTCTTACATCTACAAGGTCTTGAAGCAAACCCACCCTGATACCGGTATTTCTCAGAAGGCTATGTCTATCATGAACTCCTTTGTTAACGATATCTTTGAGAGAATAGCTTCTGAGGCTTCCAAGTTGGCTGCTTACAACAAGAAGTCCACCATCTCTGCCAGAGAGATCCAGACTGCTGTTAGACTCATTCTTCCAGGAGAATTGGCCAAGCACGCTGTCTCTGAAGGTACTAGAGCTGTTACCAAGTACACTTCGGCTACTTCCGCTTAAATCTGTTGAAGTAGTTTTGACACTGCGGTTGCCTTTGAACGTGTATTTTGTTGTATAATTGTATATTAGAAATGAATACGGTAGCTTATCGTCTTATTCACTAGCGTAAGTAGGTTTGTGGGGTCTTTAGTAACAACTCTTGGTCATCCCCAGCTGAGGGTTACCCTGCCCTGTGTTCAACATGCGTCAAATTCTTTGTTGTGACGGTCCTTGGCAAAGTCAGGTTTTTATCTCCTTTCTGGCTCTCTTGACAAGCCATAAGTAGTAAGGCGCTCATTCAATGATACAGTAGGTATATCTACCTATAATGTATCCTATTACACTCAATGCTCACAGCTTTATTTTCTTCCAATACTAAAACTTCTCCAGTAATAAAAGAGTCAAAAATTAAGCTTTATCTCCCCCTCAACGTTCTCCCGTGTTATCAAATAGGAGACACCATGACAAACAAAATGGATGCTGACACCAATGTAAGCTTTTGTCAAGGTTTGAATGCTTTGAAAGTATACAGGATCTCCTTCCTGTTCATGAAGCACCCGCGCATTCAGTGAAACTACCCAGAGGTTGGGTCGCTAAGCCGGGTAATACTCTTACAACGAACCATAAGTGACATACTTTTTTTTACGACCCTAATCCGTTGTTCCCCTACGGAAAACTGGGGTGGAGATAGCCTAAATGACAAGACAGAAAACTGAGAAGGGATTGATTATATTATTCTCTACATTTTACAAGTTGCAACTGAGAGAGAGACAATATAGAAGGGGAACTAGTTGTCCGTGGCGCTGGTGGGCACTGAAAAAACCTTCCCAGGATACAAAATATAAGCATGGACTATGGTAGCGATTCTACACAGCCTCAGAGTCAGCTTGTGAGCAAGCAGTCGCAAGTGTTCCAGAAACAATTACCTCCTATTTCGGCTCTGTTTTTGACCAAGTTTGATGTTCATAAAGGCTATGATCTGAAATGGTTCAAATCCCTGAATAATGGGATCTACTCTTCGCGGAGCCTTGAGTTCAAGTCTTTGCCCTCTGGATTACATTCTGTTGACACCGATACGATATGTTTTGTTCAAGAAAAGGAGAACGACAAAGGAGCCAACTCTAGTGAACCGGATGGACTTCTTTATGGGCTTTCAGTATTCAGACAGAATCAGTATTCTGGGCAGCTCAACCCCAACGGAAACATAGACCGAGAGAGTGTTAAGCTGTACTCACTTGGAATTTTGATCGACCCTGCTCATCTCAATGCCCTAGGAGGTTCTTACAATACCTGGAAGCCCAAAGTTTTTTCCTCCTGTTGGAGTTATAGAAAAGAGCTCAATAATCTCTTGAGTGATTTCATGAGTTCTACTGGAGCAGAGCAGGAAGTGCAGTTCTACGATAACTTTGACCGTTTCTTCGAGCTTTACAGATTCAAAGGGCCTAATGACCTCAGTACGAAATTCAGGGACATTATAAAGTCGGTAAACATAAATCGAAGAAAGTCTGTTCAGACACTGCTGAATGAGGAGTCTAACGGGACAACTGGAAAGGGAGACAATACTACTGCTGAGACGGCTCCAACATCCGAGCCGTCGTTGCACAAAGACAACTACTTGTCCCACGAAAATCTCTCAATTGAGGATGATCACATGGCTAATGCCCTACTCCCTCTTCTGAAGACTCTTGGCCCACTGATTTTCAAGGTTTGGAAGCTGTCTCTTCTGAGAAAACGAATCATTTTATATGCTCCAAGCACTCCTTCGACTGTTCAAGTCGACGACAGTGAGGAAAGCTCGGACTCTCAGAAGGAGAAACATATATCAGTGAGTGATTTTTCGAAAATCATATACTGTTTGAGTCTTATATCTTCTATTCCAAAGGATCTGAGAATCCCTCTGATCAAGTCGGGAGTTGTGGATTTGGATAACCTGGCGTTCAGTATTCCAATTTACAATGTGTGTGTAAACGATATTTCATTCTTGAGAAACTGGACTGGATCGTTTTTAGCATCAACAACCGATCATGTTATATTGGAGAAGAGTGACTTATATGATTACTCTGTGCAATTGCCTTCAGTCAGGCCTGCTAAGGATTCAAATTTTGCAGAGAACGGCGCCATATTCCACAACAATGGTCTAGTGCCACAAATCAGTCAATCAACAGATAATTCAAAAAGCTCAATGCTAGCGACTTCGAAGGATCTAAAGCGGTTCAAATTGCTCTATTTGAATTTCTTTTCCCAAGTCTCCTCTGAGGAATCTGCCGATATCCTTAGCAAGAATGAAGTTGACAGCCGCGAAGACATCATTCCGTCATATGCTCAAGTTACTACTGAGTCAGCTCCCATAAGGGAGTTGATATGGAAGGGGTTCTCGTGGTGGGCTTCTGCAGGTGGGTCAGAGTCAAGCAAAGGTGAGTTCGAGATTGAGTACGAGTTATTCGAAGATGTGAATCAGGATGAGGTGGAAAGGATCATTAGTTTGTTGGGATATTTTCAAAAAATTACCATCAAACTGTTTAACCTGTTGATTGAGGTTATCAACAACAGCGAGTCTGATCACCTGAACGAACAACGACAACAGGAAGAGATAGAGGCTGAAGAGGATTCAACGGGGAGTGGTACCGCTGGCGAATCAGAGCCTTTAGTACCAAAAACATCTGAATCCTCTACCGAGAAGGTGATATGGATCGAGCATCAGGATGTATTTGAGATGGGACTGGATCCATATAGTGAGGGGGATTGCAGTTTCTTGATTTCCTTGGTGAGAGTATGGTGGGGTAAAGAAGCCAAGATTTGTGGTTACTTTGGAAAGTGTTGTTGTCTTTGAAAGAATTGTGCTGATGATAGTGATTCGTCTCACTGAAACGAATCTGGCAATACTACACTCATTATCAAAGATGATTTTGACGAAAAAATAAATACCCTAGTAAATAAATATATGCCTGTGCATATTTCGTATGCGATAAAATCTGACTGTCAAACTTGTCATAGGTGTGTCACGAGAACAATATGTGTAAGCTTGTGGAATTTCAAAAGCCAACTATAAGGATGCATTCGCAACAGAGCTGCTAATCTGATCCTGTTGTTTCTTCGCCTTCATCTTGTTGAAATTCTTGCCACTTATCCAGAACTCGAGAACATAGTTGAAGAAGAAGTCATCCTCGTTATCGAACGCCTTCAAAACTATCTCGATGTTGCTCTTCAATTCAACATCATTCTTTGCAAGGTTGTGAAGGAGCCTAAGATATTTGTCAATAGGAGAGTTCCGCGACATAGAGAGCGAGTTATTGTTGAACATGTAGAGCCCAGGAATCGATGCATTAGGAGTAGCGGTGGTGGCCAAAGAAGAAGGCAGCATGGAAACAGAGGGAGGAGAAGGGAGCAGCGGAATACTGGAGTATTGGTTAGTGACCAACTTGTCTAGATTGTTGAAGTTGTAAAGATTGGTGAAATCAGTGTTTATCTTTGCCCTGTTAGAGAGAAACTCCAGGTTGTTGGAGTTCAAGTTGAAAAAGCCCTTTCTTTGCGATAAAAGGTACAGCGCATCTAGCTTCCCAAAAATATTGGAGTCAGAGTTGAATTTGTCTAGTCTGGTAAGGAGGTTAATCAGTTTAGGGTCATTAGGAGACGAAATTAGCGACGCATATCTTTTACTGCCAATTTGTGACGTCCTCTTGAGAAGCCTCAGTGTATGTGTCTTCAGCATTTTCGAAATGGATAGATAACGGTGGGTCCTTTCTAGATATTCCGATTTCCCGTGCGTGTGATCGTTCTTTGCTTAATGACCGTCCTTTTCTTATCGAAGAGAAAAGCAAACACTCACATATTTATTTATATCCAAAAGATTACGTCAATTATCTCAGTGGCGATTCTACTCACTCATTTCCCCGCCCCACGCCTAAAAAAATAATTCTAGTTGCAGTCTGTGTAGAGATGTTTGGAATAAGAGGCTGTGCTACTGATTTCAGAAGAGAGCTTGGGATAAAATCACCATCACTCAACATGTGGTGATAACATGTCGACTTTGTAGAGCTAAACGGCTGCAAACGACTGCACACAGCAAACAAAACAGAATATGCCAGGTACAATCATAATAGTGAGGCATGGGCAGTCCCTTTGGAACAAAGAAGACCTTTTCTGTGGATGGGTCGATATCAAGCTGAGCGATAAGGGGAAGGTTCAGGCTTCGGAATCTGCAGAGCTTATAAAGCAGTCAAAATTGAGTCTTCCTGATATATGTTTCACTTCTAAGCTAACACGGGCAGTGGAAACATGTAATATCATCTTGGAAGAACTTGACATGCAGTATTTGGATCTCATGAAAACGTGGAGGCTGAATGAGCGTCATTATGGTAAACTTCAAGGTGAATCTAAAAACAAAATTCTCCAACAGTACGGGCCAGATAAATACATGTTTTGGAGGAGAGCCTACAATGGCTGTCCTCCTCTTGTGGACTCTGGAGACAAATATTATTGTATAGATGATACCAAGAGGTACCACGATGTCGCTATCGATGCTCTTCCCAAAGGAGAGTCACTGAGAATGGTATTGGACAGATTTCTTCCTTTTTACCAGAAGGAGATAGAGCCCCAATTACGCAACAATAAAACTGTGTTGATTGTGACCCACGGTTCCATAGTCAGGGCACTGACCAAGCATCTATTTGATATTGACGATGACTCTATTTCGGCTATCAACATTCCCAACGGTATACCTTTGGCGATCCATCTAGATGACAATCTGAAACCTATACAGGACGATTTCGAGTACTTAGATCCAGAGAAAGCCAAGATAGAAGCAGACAAGGTTGCAAGACAGGGATTCGATAAGTCTTGATGCTGGGCTCAACCTACTTGTTGCTTTGTATAGGACATAACACTCTTACGATATTTATCATTTCTATTTATGAACGGCTTTATCCAGTCAGTATGACACAAAATTTTGTTGTCAGTGCTCTTTCGCGTCGCGCCTCCTTTTCGTATATAAATATATAAGCAGTCATGTGGATCAGAAGGAGAGACAAAGACACTTGGAGCTTTATATAGCTGGGGCTATGAGTTCTAAGCATATCAACATCAGATGCACCCCTCTTCAATATGAAGCAATTACTTGTGACCTCCACACAAAGCCTGATTCCCTACTAAACATCATTGCTGGTGCGGGCTCAGGCAAGACGAGAACTTTGGCCAATCGAATAGCGTATATACTGAGTGATGAGTCCCCGGGTGATATCAAACCTGACGAGGTGCTTGTTCTCAGTATGACGAACAGATCCGTTGATGACCTCAAAATAAGACTCGCAGAGCTTCTGAATTCTGAGATAGCAAGTAAGCTCCAAATTCAGACATTCCATTCTTTTGCTGCAAATATAGTTAACACTGAATTCGACGATTGGCAAATCCTTGAAGACGAAGAAATCAAACGACTTAGTGAGCTCATGGCTGGTCCAAACAAGGCTGCTCTGTCTGTTCGCAATTTCCGTGGGATAATCAGAGAATCTCGTCAGATCACAGACGTCGATAATTATGAGGAGAGCACTTTGTGGAAAAAATACAAGTTTGATAAGCTGTCCTTTGTACATTTGAGGGAGCTAATTGGCTCGTATCGCATGTTTACCTATGAGGATCTTTTGATGGAATGTAATAAACTGTTGGTTGATAGAGTTCCGGATTTTGTGAGCAAGTTTCGAGTTGTTGTCGTTGATGAATTCCAGGATGTGTATCCGATGTTAACTGAGATCATTACGAACATCTCAAGAGGAAAGCATCTCACTATATCAGGAGATCCAAATCAGTCAATATATGGATTTTTGGGAGCTACTGTCTCCAAAAACTGGGGGAAGATCATTCCGAAGTATGATGACGACCATAGGAGAACTGTGATCCTAAATCACTCTTTCCGGTCCACTCCTGAGCTTCTTACCCTCTCTTCTAGAATATTGGGAAAGAATATGGCACACCAGAATGTGACAGTGAAAAGCTCAAAAATGATCCAGCCTGTGAGAATGTCTTTTGGATCTCAGCACGAAGAGTTTCTGTTTATACACAATGAAATTGTGAGACTGACAACTTTGTCCTGTGGCCAGATCAAACCTTCTGATATTGCTGTACTCTCCTTTACCAACAAAGAGGTGGACGCAGTTTACAACTTCTTCAGGGAAGAAGGCAACTTTGGCTTGAGTCGTCTCAGCTCTACTCCGAGATGGCTGAAAACTCAGCTATCATTTCTTATGCAATATATAAAGATCTTGATTGACCCAAGACAGAATTTCCCGCTCCTTTCTTCTCTGAGCCTACTCCATGGTGTTGGATTGTCAAGCTTGAATGATATATATTTAAGTGCAATCAAGAAAGACTTATCAATATGGGACTATTTGACTGATACCTCCATAAAGAGACCTGCCAAGGTTGACCGAACGACACAGAGCTTTGTTAAATATATTCAAGAAACGCGAAATCAACTGGACCAAAACGATCCCAACGCCATTTTGCTTTCTCTTCTCAATATAGGATCTCGGTTCGGGTTAAAGAAAAGGATACAATCTCTCAAGCTGAGCGCTATACAAAGAGAAGAGCATGTGATGTACCTGAAGACCATCCACTCTTCGCTGAAAAAAACACTAGAGCTGAAGCCACCTGGCGAGACATTACTCAAGTTCTATCTAAATAACTACAATAGCGAGCTGCTCTTGAATCCGAACTCCAAGATTATCAAGATGTATAATGAATTAGAAGTCAATTTCTCTACTATACATGCCGCTAAGGGACTAGAATTCCCAATTGTTTTCATTCTTTCTCCGAATAACTTCAATTTGTCCTCTTACGAAAGACGGAAAGTGATGTATGTGGGTCTGACAAGGGCAACTTCTTTATTATACTTCAATAAACTTGATAGTCAGTTTGTGAAGTCGTTGGATGTGTCTGACTCCAAAAATAAGGTTTTTGATACCAAGCCGCCTAACCTGAGCATGTTTCCCAATCTTCGAAAGCTTTTGAATGATATGGGAAGAGAATCTGCACATTTATATGTTCCCCCCAATGGATCCTACATTGATAAATTGAAGTTGCTTTCTGGCATGGGGAAAAAGATCTCTCATCATTAACATTACTTTCAATACCCCATCACAAACCGTCATATGTTTTGTTTTTTAGGCTGGCTCTTTTTTGCTGAAACCGGTTGGTCAATGGCCAGAAACTTAACGTTGGCTCGGAACTGCGAGTTTTTGAGGAACTCAATGTCAACATTCTCAACATTGGTTTCAACAAGATTCTCCAAAATGGGATTGTCTTCATATATTTTCTTGGACAAAGTCAGAAGTTCCACAGTTTGAGGAACGGCCAGGAGCTTCTGTAATGTCAGGTTGGAGCCCTTCGGGAGCTGGATGAGCTTTACTTTCGAGACCTGACACAGAACCGGAATATGCTGATATAATAGAGCCGTTGTGAGATCCTGTTTGCACACAAACAAGCACCGAACGGTATCCGGCTGCTGCGCATTGAAATGACCGCTTCTTATACGGCGGGATTGTAGCTCCAGTTCCTTCATAACGCTGTTGAAACCGTGGGTTACATAACTGAGGGAAGCTGGCTTTTGCACACTCACCGAGTTCTTTTCATTTTTAGTTAATCTGTTATATGATCCGAGTTCTTTTAAAGTTGAATTATGGAGGGCATCCAGCAGGTCTTTTTGAATATCGGGATTTATCGCAGGCCAGGTGTTGTTAGTATAAGGATTCGAAAGAACTGCTTTGAACACCTGTCGTTTTTTCATCTCTATTTTTTTGAGAGAAGAGCCCCCCCTCGGAGGTACCTTTTTAGGCACATTTTTTGCACTTTTGTTGGAGCCAGACTGCTTTTTGTTAGACAATTTTTGTATAGTTTTCTGTCGAATCATTTTACACGCTTTACTGGAGTGAGGCTTCCATCTAAGACATGAATTCTAGTCATATCTGAAGAAGAGATATCACCTCAGCCTGAATCAATCTAAAGAATAGACTTGTATATGATTAAAAAAAAAACATCAGATGATCACGTGACACAGTAACACGTGTCTTTTGAGAAGTAGTACCGTGACGAATAGCATTCATCACATCATTATCTATCGTTCAGATAATGAAGCATTGAATCGAGAATAAGGAATGTCCTGGGCAAAAGAGCGAGAGTCATTAATGAAAGTAGATAGAGGCGAAAATAACATCGTATATAAAGGAACAGAATGGATATGGAAGAGAGATTTGTGGTGCTTTCCAATCGGACTTCAACTTCTTGTATGAGAAGGAGGAGGACCAGTTGGAGCTGTGTAGCTTGGAAGATTCGTAACGTCCTGTTGTGACTGCTGCTGATGATTGGATGGTTCAGAACCAATGAAGTTCGGATAATCCTCCTCAAAATGATGAGAGTGATATACTTCACCGGGCGGATTCACGGTGTTAACAGCCGCTGGAGGAGATGCCGAGCTTGTTCCAGTCGGGTAGGTGTCAAATGGATTATTTGACACCCCCACAGAGGGCTGCTGAGCCTGACGACTGTTCTCGTTTTGGTCGTCAGATCCTGGTACGGCAGACGACCCTGCCGCAGGCTGCCCTTTATCATAAGCAACAAAATTACCGTTTTGATCGTAGTAGCCAATATCCTGGTTTGGATTCGGCTGCTCAGTGTAAGTTGGAAGAGGAAGTCCCTCTTCTCTTCCTGCATGAGTCTGTGTCTGGTAATAACTAGGAGGAGCAAGATATTGCGAGATTATCGGGGTTCTTCCCCTCCTTATTCGTCTGACATTGAAGATACAGGTGAACAGAAAGAAAAACACAATTGCACCCGCAAGAAACGCAAAAAACGCATACTTTGCTCCGTTATTGTTATAAGAGTACCAGTCTCGTTTTTGTAGCTCTGCGGCGAGACCCTGGACTGCTGGCATGATCAACGATGATACTGGCTGAGCAACGGCTAATTTTCAAAACAGCAACTGAATTGGGTCCTAATAAGCTGCTAATTGAAAAATAGCCAGACTTGGGAGTTGAGTAATGTCGTTCCACGGAGGTGTTTCGGATTCAGCGGTACTCTTGCCAGGATCGTTGCTTCAGTACCTCCACACCGCTGATTGACATAAAACAGTTAGCTACCTTTTTCAAGTTGAAAGCTCCGCCCTCGGACCTCGTACAAATTTGCCCGAAAAATGTAATTTTATGTATGACTAAAAGATTGCGTAATAAGCAGAATATTCAGCTACACCGCCATGTCGAACTACAACGGTCTTGTATGTGCAGGAGAGGGGAGAGGAACTCGCGATTCCAGGAACATTTCAGTTTCTGGAAGCTTGATTTCGGCATACTTCTTTGAGGTCAACGGATCGGCATATTTCACAATCTCTGCTCTCTGAGTTCTCCCGTTGTGGTCAATATAATTATTCGATTCCATGAGCTCCTGTATGGAGTATGATAACTTCAGTCTTCTGTCAGGTCTCAGATCATCCATCTCACGACTTTGCGAGTATGAAGGCGGATCCCTGGATACAAAGGGACCTCTGAATTCTTCTGTGGGTACAATTCTCACTTTAGGAAAAGGTAGAGCGATTCCAGCTTTCCACAGAGCAGAAACTATTGTAAATAATCGTACAGCTAGAAATAATATGAGCAACACAATCATACTGCTTAACAGGAAGCACATCAAGCTTGCCATCCTTTTTCTCGCTTCTGTAGAAGTCTGGGGATCGTTTTCCATGCTGCTATCGTCAACATACATTTCAGCTCCTTGAGTGGGTCCCTGTTTAGACTCAAGTATATAATTAGCTCCTGATGGTGCGACACAGCTGTAACATTTTATTCCTATAGATGTGAATTCCGCATTACGAGCCGCCTCTTTATCATGTCTTTCCCAGCGTCACCAGAACACTTTTGCTACTGTCTGGCCTACCTTGATCTCTAACACTGTTCTGTTCCCTTCCACCCCCTTTATACATCTTTACACCAGAGTTATCCCTGTTTTCTTTTGCAAAAAACAAAAGAGCCCCCATATCCTTAGACATGCAAGGATAAGTTCTCTTTGTTTGCTGAGTAAGTAAAATGCACTTGCTCAGTGCTTACTGGCAACACTAAAGGTATACAAGATGACTCTTAAAGTAGGGAATAGTGATCTCTCGACAAACCGTTCCAGACTGGTCGTTATCTCTCGCGAATTATCTAACACTATGTATGCCGTTCCCCCCCCTTTTGCTGCCCTTTGAACCATTTCTTTTACTAACTGTCATTCTCGTCTTGGTGAAAACAGACCCAATGCAAGGGAGCAGATTTTCTGTCTTTTGTCCTTAATTGAGAATGGATTCAGGAATGGTGAGTCCATAACACTAATTTTAAAAAGGCCCAAAGAGATCCTCAAACGAAACTGGGATAAAGATAATGAGGGATACTCAGTCGCCACCACCGTAATCAGTACTGAAATAAAGTATCCCTCTTTTGATAGAAGGACAAACTTCAAGTTTGTGTGCTATCTGAGAGTCTTGAGGCTGCTTTATGATCAACTGTCTAACAAACCTGATACATTTATTTCAAAAAGACAGCTTTTCTACATGGATGTGACGCTTTTCAAGAAGCAAACGGTGGTGGATCAATGCTTAGAAACAATTGCAAGCTCACTTGGTGTTTCATTCGACGCTATTGGTGTTGTAGCCTCTCAGAAAGGACTCATATTTGGAGACTTGGCCTTCAAGTATCGAGGGAGGGAAATCAGGATTTCCAAATTGTCAGGGTTTACTTTACTTCCCATCATATCCTTAGATTCATCACAGAGTGATTTCGATTTTAACTGTTCAATGCGCCATCCAGACGAAATAATTGTCGTTGAGAAGGAATCAGTCTTCATCAAAATATGCGAAACCGAGAAACACAGTAATAAGATACTGATTACTGCCAAGGGATTTCCTGATCGTCTTACGAAGAGGTTTCTGTTTCACCTAACCAATCACTTCAAAAACACTCCAGTGTGTGCCCTAGTGGACAGCGATGTTTACGGTCTCATGATATTCCGAGACTACAGATATAGCCCTTCGGTGAAAGTGAAGCAAGAAATGCAAGGAGGGCCGGATCAAAAACTTGCCAGGAAAACCACTTTCACTCTTGACGAGCAAGGCAACAAAAAAATGCTTCTATACTTTTCTGCCTGTCACCGTCTCGAATATAGAGGAACGTTCCTGTTCGAGACATCGAATTCTCTAGGACATTTGGATATAACTCTACGAGATTTCAATAACATGAGGTCTTTACTCACAGCGCTTGTTGAGCTTCAGACACTTCCTATGTTTCAAGAAGATGAGAACCTTCACAAGCTCATACGCGAGACCCAACTGGGGATGACCTTTTTAAAAAAGCGAGAAATGGATGGCTAAATGTTTTTGGTGCACGGGTTTGGCGCTCGGTTGAATTCTGTTTTTCTACCGTCATGCATATGGCACAAAAAACGGCTTTAGTTCTATTACACAATCGGCGGAGAAGCGTTCGGAGTTGAAGAAGTATAATCAGAAAATTATAAATGAGGGGTAGTAGGGAACAAACCACGTTTTACTTTATTTTGCTTCCAAACTATGGGAAAAATGTTTTGAAGCAATACTGGCTACACAAAAGTGACACTCTAGACCTTCAAGAGAGTGCAAATAGATCGTATACCAGCTGACCTGGTGGTGGATAGTCAGCAGGAGACGGGTTGAATAGGGAATACTGGCTGGGTGCTTTATTTTGCAAAGATGCCGATTCACAGACATAGTTTGGCTGCCTCCATAGGATCAATACCCTTGCGGAAGACTCTAAGTGCAGATGTGGCAAATCCTGGTAGTTCAAGTTCAACTAGGACTCATTCTACAACTTCTGTTATGTCTTTGGCAACGGCTTGTTCTATGGAAACGACACCTGAATTCTCTCCTCATTTAATTGAGTCTGAGGTTGGTGACCTTCTGCATCTGAATGATTTGGAACTGGATGAAGGGTGCATAATAAACGACTCGGACGATGAGACTTCAGGTGCAATAGATTCAAGTGGGTTCTTAACAAGAAAAGGTTTCGAAGATAAGACGAAAAGATTTATCTGTTTGATTGGCCTTCCAGCGAGTGGCAAGTCAACCATTGTGACACACCTGATAGACTTTATAAAAACCAATAGTCAAATAAGGGCCAGATCATATAATGCTGGAGAAGTGAGACGAAAATACGAGAGACGGATGACCACGAAATTTGACTTTGATTTCACACGCAGCGAGTCGAAGAAGTTAAGAGAGTTATATGCTTTTGAGGCACTGGACAATTTATTAGATGATCTGTGCAATGATCGAATTGATATTGGAGTTTTTGATGCCACTAACACGACACTCAAAAGACGAGAGGTTGTGTTCGAGAAGGTGAAAAGGGAATCCGAAAAATGCAATACTAAGATTAGCTCGTTGATATTGGAAGTGAAGTGTTCTAACCAGTCACTAAGACGCTTCAATATTGAGCAGAAGGCTTTCGGTGATGACTATCTGAACCACAAACGCGATAGTGCTATAGCTGATTTCTTGAAGAGAATAGAGCGATACGAGGCGGTTTATGACAAGGTGACGGTGAGGGAGATCAACAAGTTGAATGTGAGATACTTCAGTATTACGAACGTTGGTGAGTCTTTCTGTTACGATTGTGGCCTTGAACACAGCGACTCTCGAAGACATGGTCAGTGTATTGAGTTTAAGAGTGCTGCATTGAACCTGGTGTATGAGTTTCTAGCGAGTTATAGAGTTAGATTTGGGACGTCTTATTTACAGAGAGTGGAGCAGTTTTACACCGGAGGCCTTTATGAGCCTATCAATGGGTTGAATTTTTCCCTAGCAAAGATAGAGACTTCCAAGTCATCGCCGGATAATTGATCGTTGACGTCAAACAGGGAGGGGGAAGCGGTTTTTTTATAGAGATCATCAAGATGGAAGCGAGTTGTTACCTTTATAAAGGGCATTTGGTTGTATATATAGATTTATTACGGTTATCATTTATTAGATAAAACAAGATAAAACAAATAAATTTGCGAGTCTATCATCATAACTAGTTATTCATCATTCCGGGTAATGTGAAGCCCGGCAAGGCCCCAAAGCCTGGAAGAGGGCCAGCAGTGTTTGTGAACTCATTCTGGGACCCATTCGTGCTAGCAGGACCAACACGAACACCAGAAAAGGGTTCAAACTCTCTAGTAGCCATAATCTGCTGCTTTTCACTCCATGATTCTCCCGTGTAAGCACTGTCTTCGAAGCCGTGAGGGTCGTTTGGTCTGGCCCTACACCAGAAACGCATAGACTTATCCGCGCCCGCAGTGCAGAGCACATGGCCCAGCGGGTGGTATGCAAGATCATGTATCGCTTTGTCGTGGGCATGCGGGACCCTATGAAGGGAATTAAGAGTCACATCCGGCTGCTTTTCGTTGTTCAACACGAGATCCTTCTGGATGTCCTTCTGGAGGTCATACGTAGAGAGAGAGCCGTCATATCCACCGATAGTCAGGACGGATGAGTGAACAGGATGCCATGTCATCGAAGAAAGATCCACGTCGTCATGAGATCTTATGATATTAAGAGTTTTCATGATTCGAATATCGAAGATTCTGGTGGAATGGTCTCTAGAGCAAGCAGCGAGCAGCCGCTCATTCCCAGACTTCTGGAACCGTGCCTTAGTGACAGTATGCTTGAAGTCATGCAGAGTGGAGATACACTTTCCATCCCGAGGGTCCCAGAACTTTACCAGGTTGTCCTTAGAACCACTAACAACCAAACCCAGGGTCGAATGCCAATCACAGCACTTCACATCCCAGTGATGGCCCTTCAGCACCCTCTCTTCGGTGGCTGTACTGAAGTTCCAGATCTTGAGAGTCTGGTCGTCCGAGCAACTCACAAACTTGGAGTCATTAGGCGAGAAAACCAAGTCCTGAACAGCGTTATCGTGAGCCCTGTTCATGATGTTGACGTTGTTGAAGTTGGGCTGCCAGAATTTGATGCAGCCACCTTGGTCTGCACTGATTAGCCAGTCGCCATTATGGCTATACTCCAAGGTAAAGATGGGGGAGTCGTGGGCCTGCATAATGGACTCGAAGTTGAACGTCAGTCCATTCCACACGGTAAACTCTCCTGAGTGAGAAGATACCAGTACCCGTCTGGCATCAGGGGTCCACTTGATAGCATGAATCGCATGTTTGGACTTGTTGGTAGATACATGGACAAACTTTGAAGCAACGTCATACACAACAGGCTGTTCCTTATGGGGGGGCAGCAGATTTGTGAGATATGACATATCTGGTCTTATGGATCCAATTGGCTGTCTCTTCCTTCTATTGTACACCGTTTTGTTGATCATATACTTCCCCATAGGCGTGAAGTAATCTACAGTTCTCCGATGCTGATTTTTAGACTTGTCAGCATCTTCCTCCTGAGGTCGAGGGGGACCCCTGCTATAGGGCTGTCGGTAGGAGTTCTGGTTCATCTTGTTCCAGCCTCCTGTTGAATCAGTCTCTCTTGCTTCTTCTCTACCTTCTGTACACGTCAGAAACCACCCGTATAATTAGTAAATGCCATAACGTTTTTTTTTTTTCCGTCTTTCCTTTGCTCTATCTGAAAAACATCTCCTCAGCTCTGAGAAAAAGTACATACGTCAGCTGCCAAAAGTGATTAGTTTTTATTACAATTAGAGAACTTGATATATGCCATCCTGCGCTTTTCGTGAAGTTTGGGTCCGCTACGAAGGGATCTTCTGTACGCTAGGGATATTTGCAGCATTACGTGTGCTAGCAGTACAACACACCCAATCTGAGGAACCAAGCCCATAAGTCCTAAGTGTATATAGTCTTTGCTACCAGATTTTCATGATGCCGTCGGAAGACCGCAGCCTTGCTGCTACGAATTCACATCCTGGGCGAGCCAGTACCGCAGAACTACCCAGGAGACTAACAGAGCATTTGGCATTCTCCTATGTGAAGATCACGTTTGTGGTCATCCTGTTCATAATATCGCTGGTTGCGTTTGTATGTCAGACAGAGTTTACGGGACACTTGTATAATAGCCTGGGCTTTGATCGGCCGATTATGCTGCTTCTGATCACGCATTCAAGCTGGTGGATGCTTTGGCCTATTCAAATTTCGATTGTTGCGTTCTACAAATCTGTCAAGAAGGCCGTGATACACAATAGAGGTCGTAATGACCCACGAGGGAAACCCTGGAAGGGATTCCAGAAAGCCTTTGCTAGCTCTATCAAAGCACAGCATAAAAACGTGTTTCACAGTGCAGTGATTGCTACCAAAGCTAACGACCCGTTGTACTTCGGCGAGTTTGGACGCGGATCATTCAGAACATACTCGCAGTTCGCCAAAAGCCACGCTATCAGATACATCTTCAAGTCCACTCTGATGCTCTCTGGAATCCTGAATGTCGCCGGTCTGACATGGTATGTTGCTATGGGGTTGTCTACAGGCTCAGATGTAACTGCAATCTACAACACAAGCGCGTTCACAGCATACATTTTTGCTATACCAATCTTAGGTGAGGCGTTTTCTGCTATCAAGATGTGTTCTGTAGTTCTTGCCGTGTCAGGCGTATTCATAGTTGCATACTCTGGAAAAGACCAGAATCTCGATCAATACCCTCACCGTCTACAAGGAAACATTACAATACTCTTAGGAGCGATATTGTATGGTCTGTATGAGGTTCTGTACAAAAAACGTTGCTGTCCGCCGTCCAATGAGGTCAGCGCAAGAAGACAAGCAACTTTCTCGAACTTTTCCATGTGCTTGATTGGCATCAACACCTGCTTATTGCTGATTGCTCCCTTGACAGCAGCACAGCTTCTGTTTGGATTCAAGGTGTTTTCTGCTCCTTCCAGCACACAGTGGTTGTACATCGTCCTGTCTACAGGATGCAATCTGTTGTTCAGCGTGTCTTTTTTGGCTCTTATGGCCCTGACGTCCCCCGTGTTCTCCTCTGTTGCATCCCTCGTCACTATTCTCCTTGTAGGCGTAACGGAATGGGTCCTTTTTGGCACTAGTATCAGTTCTGAACAGTTTTTGGGATACATGCTGGTTATTGCAGGGTTTGCAGTGCTTACGTACGCCTCCTGGGGCGAAATTTCTGAGGAAGATACAGACGACGAACTGACTGATACTGATTCGGAATCCGTCATGAGTGCCCAGTCTCTTCAGCACATTTAGAGTGAACCAAAGATCAGCTGGATGGTTGGTTCTCTGGAATCAGTGTAGTGCGGTAACATCTCTACACCATAATATACGAATATTTTTCAGAATTTTTTCCTGCCGTATGTTGGAGTTAGCCGAGGGGTAATGAATCATATAGAATGCTTCGAAGAGAGGGATAAAGCTGCAGTGAACAGAAACATCCAGGAGTAGACAGCATTTGTTGACAGACCCAGAATTGCCCATTTTTATGCACCAGAATGGAAGAGGTGGAAAAAAAGACCAAAAAACTCAACGTTGGGGTAGAGCAGAAAATTACTCCATGGGAAGTTGAAGGAGCAGTCGTGGATGGAGAATCTGTAGGCATTGACTATGAGAAGCTGATAAAGCAGTTTGGTACGAAAGCCATCACAGAAGAAACACTCACCAGATTCAAACAGGTGACAGGTCACGAGCCTCACCGCTATCTGAGAAGAGGCATGTTTTTCTCTGAGAGGGACTTCAATAAGATTCTAGACTTGTATGAGTATGGAGAGAAGTTCTTTCTCTACACTGGAAGAGGACCGTCGTCCGACTCAATGCACTTGGGACACATGATCCCGTTCACGTTCACAAAATGGCTGCAGGATGTCTTTGATGTACCTCTAGTCATAGAGCTCACAGATGATGAGAAGTTTCTCTTCAAGCCTAAACTCACTGTTGAAGACGTCAAGAAATTCGCCAAGGACAACGCCAAGGATATAATATCTGTCGGATTCAAGCCTGAGAATACCTTTATATTTTCAGACATCGAATACATGAACTCTGCTTTCTATGAGAACGTTGTGAGGGTTTCAAGACAGATCACAACGTCGACAGCCAAAGCCGTCTTTGGATTTCAGGACTCGGATTGTGTAGGAAAACTGCATTTTGCATCTATCCAGATTGCTACTGCGTTTCCTTCATCTTTCCCTGATGTTCTTGGACTACCTCCAAAGACCCCATGTCTGATCCCGTGTGCTATTGACCAAGATCCCTATTTCCGGGTGTGCAGAGACGTGGCTGACAAGCTGAGATTTAGCAAACCGGCTTTACTTCACTCAAGATTCTTTCCTGCACTGCAAGGTCCAACCACGAAGATGTCTGCCTCTGATGAGAATACCGCAATTTTCATGACCGATACCTCTAAGCAGATTCAAAAGAAAATCAACAAATATGCTTTCAGTGGGGGCCAAGTGAGTATTGAGGACCACAGAAAGTACGGAGGTAACCCAGATATAGACGTGGCTTTCCAGTATCTCTCAATTTTCACTGAGGATAATGAGGAGCTTGAAAAGCTGGCAGCTGATTACAGAAAAGGAGATTTACTCTCTGGCGAAATGAAGAAATTATGTATCGAGAAATTACAAGAGTTTGTGATTGACTTTCAAGCAAGACGTAAGCTTGTGACAACAGAAGTGCTAGACTCATTTATGAAACCACACAGGCTTGTTTTCGGTCAGAGTGAGAGACTTGTTCCCGCCAAAACCAGGCCTGAGAAGGCCAAGAAATGAGTCTACAACTTCCTCAATTGAAGAATAGATTGTTCGGCTGCTGCTTTGATGTTGGCAAAGCTGGACTCTACTGAACTTTCATCGATTCTGAAGCACTTTCCATATTCATCTTCATTGAGCCAACTGGATACACTTGTTTTGAGTGATTTGAGCTGATTGCTGAGTAAAGGTAGCAGCTCAAGGGACTCTGATCGAAATTTTTTGATTTCTATTTTCAACTCTGATATTTTGTCGCCGAGAAATCTCTTTTGGCTTTCAGACAAATGGGCTCCTTGATCTGACAAAATATACTGCAGCTGTTTGCTGACGTCAACCAGAGAGAAACAATGATGATTGAAGTCAAAACTTAGCAAACTTTGTGGGCGTTTAGGAAGCATCATCGCCTTCACAGAGCCTCCATATAGTTCTGAAATCACACTCAAGTTCCACTTTTCCATCTGTGTTAGCCTGGGAATCTCTTGGTTCACTATACTAAGGAACTCAGAAAGGCGTCTATCAAAATGCTTCGAGTCATATTCATATATTATGAGCTCTTTGAGAGCCAGCAATCTCAGCGATTCAAGGTCGAGTTCAGGGTTGAATTTCTGGAAGGAAGAATCAATACTCTCAATCTTCCGATGCAGACCACAGTCCCATAACGTGCTCACATCCCTATTGTCGCAAATGCGGTAGATCATATCCTCAGAGGATGCTTCTTGATATATGGTATCGAAATGACAGAGAACAGGAATTAGGTCACGCAGAATAGAGTCCCGATTATCCAGTATTCTATTGCGTTTAACAAGCTCTACTGTATTGGCAAGCCTAGTGAAAGAATTTTGGAGTCTAGCTTGAAACTCTATAAAGCTTTCAAGCTTAGATAATGCCAACTTTTCAAAACCATTGAGTATCATGTGAGGGATCTCATTCACAGCATTTGACCTGTAAAACCTGTCTACCTTTGTTAGCAAATCAGTTTCATTTGTAACAGTTGATATCCTATTGGTGACATAGTGAGACAGAGTATCAAGCTGGACAAATTTGATATTTAGGGTTTGGTAAATCTCCATTGATCTGGAAAATAGGTTCAAGTTTGAGTAGAGCTTGATGAGCCAGAGTTTAAGATGGAACTCGTACGGATTGCGCAGTAGAGCCGTTTCTAGAATGACAATGATTTTCACCAACAACTGGTAGTCAACTTCAGAAGATTCCTTCTGACTCAAAAGAGCCTCAGCAGCCAGGAAGAGAAATTCAGAGCCTGCAAAACACTCGAACTTTACCAGCTTATTCAAAAGTGGAGTGTTTGAGTGATAGAAAGAGCAGCTTTGGTTGAAGAACTCCCTAGTCAATAAGGAGTCTGGATTCACATACACGTGAAGCTTCAGATAGTTCACCATGAATATGAGGTTGTCTTCAGTAGGGGGCGATTTCGAGTCGAGGATGTCCTGGATGTTTCTGGCTTTAAAATGAGGGTCAATGATAGCAGAAAGATCGGAAGAACTGGAAATATAGGACCTAAGGTCTAGGAAACAGCACAACTTGTGGCCGTATCTGGAAATGTAGTTAATGAGATACTTTGCGGGGTCAATATCGGTGTTATATTTGGCCATTTCTAAGTAGCTGAGCTGCGAGTTCCGGGTCTTGTGGTAATTATCCATTATAGTCAAGCACTCCTTGAACTGATGAGTCTTAGCACTAGCTTCAATCAGTAACTTCCAAGTATCCCAATCATCCTCTCTATCAATCGTGAGGTAGTTGGAGCAGCAGGTAAACAGCTCTTCGTACTTTTGCATAGCCTTCAGTAGCTCCAAATATCTCACCTTTAGATCCAGGTCTTTGTGCTTCTTGAGGTAAGTACCTAAGACCTCCTCTGCCTTATCATCCTGACCGTTGAGGCTAAGCAGCTCCGAATATACAAAGTACTCCTGTGACCCATCAAGGGGCTGCTGCATCATCCTGAGGCCCAGTTGGGGATAAAGCTTCAACATTGAGGCGTTGAGTCTAGATTTGGATAACTTGCATACAAGCACCAACGAGACTGCTGCCCATATTTTGGTAGTTCGGGTGTTCAGCGACTCCGTGGAAGAAGAGACACACCTAGTAAGCAGCATAGTGGCTTTTTGCATCCCTATCACGTCCCCTGTTACTACGCTCTGCTGAAACCATTCGTAGCCCAAGCTGAACGTTGGATACTTTTTGCAGACTTTCTCGAACACGTCTTCTTTCGGATGGAATCCACAGAGATCAAAGACAGAGATCAGGACTTTCAAAGCGTCAGGGTCGCTGGGATACTTGCTCAGCAGATCCTCCGCTGCTTTGACCGCTTCTTCCTTCTTGTTGGAAAGCGCGAGAATCTGCGACTTGAGAGCATAGAAGTATGAACTGTTGGGATACTCTCTGATCTTTTTCTCGACTAACACGAGGGCATTTCGGAAGTTGCCCGTCTTGATCAATGAGTCTATTCTCTTATCTTTGGAGGACATTCTGCTGCTACTTATCAGTCCCCCGGGCCCAATCCGTATCGCAGATCAAACAGATCTGATGATAACTCATGTATTGACAGGTTTTTTTATTTGAAAAATTACTTTGGTTTGAGAAATCTTAATTCTCAAAAGGCGTACTTCAAAAAATGCTGTGAAATACGCCAACAAATGGCGATATAGTTAGCTATCCAACTAAAACCAAACCCTGTAGACTGACACTCGCGGGTATCAGTGATCGTATGTATAATCACCAGAAATCCACCGGTTCACCATATCAAGAGCCACCGACGGTTGATCGTGGGGAACCATATGGCCAGCATCAAAAACCCTGGCAAAAGTGAACTTACCGTTACTTTTAACAAGCCCTGCCTGCGATCCATCAATGTCACTATACCATGGCTTGAACGACGAGTTTTGAAACGACTTAGAGTCATTCCAGTCGAGTTGCTCTGCCCAGGCAAGATTTCCGAGCCAGTTGCATATGTAGTCCTTATCTCCAGCATAGATCAACACTGGAATGCCCTTGTTCAAGACATCAGCTACATACTGCTGGAAAGGCTTGGTTTCATCTCCTGAAAGTAGGAAATTTCTGAATACCGTGTCATCACAGCCCGTGTAAGAATCAACCTCAGCTCCTAAAGCCGTCATTACTTCCGGCAAGTTCATATATTGGTCGACATAGTCAAGACCTTTGTAGCATAAATCGTTGTCAGTTTCACATTTGGATCTAATATCGTAATAGTTGAGACCTGTTTTGCTGAAGGGCTCCATTATCTTTTCACAATACACGTTGGCGGGAAGACAAGTCAGAGCTGTTTGGGTAGAGTAGCAAGCTTTGATGAGACGAGCACACCGCGGATAAGTGCTATCGATTTTCTGGCAGTCCTCGTCCGTGAGGATCTGCTTGTAGCCCGAAAGAGACGCATTGCAGCCCATAGGTCCATACCATCCGTACTGGATTAACGGATCGGTAATCCCGTTTCCGATAAGGAGAGACGTCAACTCGAAAGATCGATCTGGGTGCCCGATAATCTCGCTAGCAATATTGGGAATATAATGACCAGCGTACGACTCTCCTGAAATATGAAAGTCATTAGACACAAACTGTGGAAACTTAGTGAAAAAAAGTTCCAAAAATGCATATACGTCTTTGGCAGCCACCTTGGTACTGTACACAGATGATTGCGAACTGTAAGAGTATCCGACTCCAACCGGCTGCTCCAAGTATATCACGGACGCATTCGAGTTCCACGAATACGGGTTGTACACAGGCTTGAGAGTAGCGCCATCAATCGACGAGGATCCTAGTTCGAATAAGAGGCCAGTCACAGAGCTGCACCCTGGACCTCCATTGAGCCACAGAATCACAGGGTCAGTTTTAGGGTCGTTTCTGCTCTCAAAGAACCAGTAGAAGAGATGCTTGTCGTCGTCGTTGATATCAAAGTATCCGGTATATTGACTAACAGTGTCAATACCCAGCTTCAAAGGATCTGTTGCAGGATGTGAGTTAACACGGAGCAAGTAGTTTGGCAGCTTCTCTAGTCTGAGACTTTCATATCTAGAGGGGTCAGATGAGAGAGATGGAAGAGCCATGGAAGCTTTTGGATAACAGGTGCCTGATAAATACTGGTCGAGATGGGCACGGATTTCAGTCTCACCAACAGCATCTGTCATCTCGTTCCATGCTAGCTGAATATCGTTGTCAATATCATCAGCCTTGAATATCCCTTCGGAAAGTAGCTTATCGAGCAAACCGTTTCCAGACAACCCTGAAAGAGGCGTTTGGGGGTTCCAATATGCTTCAGGAACCGCCAAAGTAACACCTGTCAGTAGCGCCAGAGAGTATACAGCAAGGTTCGCTTGTTTCATTGCGAGTGCTGCCGCAATAATGCTACTTCTGAAAACGAAACTGTACTTAAAGTGGGCAATTAGCCCCTTTTTAACGCTTTTATTTTCAAGGCTTGATTATATTTACTGTTTACGGTAATTCAGATAATTGGGATTAAATACTAGCCTTCCATTATTGGATTGATAAGTCGAATTTTAGGATTTAAGGACGATGTCTATCCCCTGTGAATGTGGAACGGAGAGGCCTGGTTGTTTCCAAAAACAAGAGTTTCCGCTACAACTGTGTTCTCCCTTCTGGTGGCAGCAAACACAATAAGCTCGGCAATGTCGTCTGCATACAGAGGCTCAGTGTCTTTGTAGACAGCAGCAGCACGAGACTTGTCACCTTTGAATCTAACCAAGGAAAACTCATCTGTAGCAACATTTCCTGGCTGGATCTCTATGATCCGTATTTTGGTACTGATGAGCTCCTTTCTCAAAACATGGGTAAAAGAGTTGAGTGCTGCTTTGGTAGCACAGTAGATTCCTCCTCCAGGGTATGGTTCTCTACCTGCAATTGAACCCAGCTGGATTATATCTCCACGGTTTCTTTTTTTCATTTGCTGAACAATCAACTGAGTCAGTTGAATCATTCCAAGGACATTTACTTGAAACATCTCATTGACGTCGGCCTCTTCAATGGCTCCAATAGGATCAAGACCTAACGCTTTTCCAGCATTGTTAACTAGAACATCGATCTCGGAGAACTCTGAAGGCAAGCTTTTCAAGAAAGGAGCAATAGTCTCAGTCTTTGAGACATCCAAAAGACTGGTGTGTACCTGGATAGAAGGATATGCCTCTTGAAGCTCTTTCTTGAGAGCAGAGAGCTTATCAACTCTTCTAGCTGTCAAAACCAGCTTGATTTTACCCGCTCCAGCCTCTGCAAAGTACTTGGCAGTTGAGTACCCAATACCAGTGGAGGCACCGGTGATCAATATGTTTTTACCTGCAAGTCTCTCGGCTATCTTTCCAAACATTGTGTCAGGTGCTTGTTATAACGAAGAGTTTACTTCTCTTTAACCGAAGAAGTGTCTCTCTGCGCAGTCTTCAAAAGATTTATACTTGAATAGGAGGACGTGTGCCACACAACAAAGGGATTCCATCTCCTACGAGTAGACTTGTTGTAGTGACCGCTTGCTTGATATTCTGAAGGAGAAAGCGGGTATCCGACTCCACCATACTAGCCTGTGCCAAGCAAAGAACGCATGTGGGTCTCTGGATATCGATTCTCACACTCTGTTACTTTTCTCCGTCGATTCAAACTTGGTTGTACGTGATAGATGTATGCAGCACTAAAAACACAATTGTCCGCTGACTTAGCTCAGTTGGGAGAGCGTTAGACTGAAGATCTAAAGGTCCTGAGTTCAATCCTCAGAGTTAGCATTTTTTTTTTGATTTCACTATGGCTATAGTTTTACTTTTTTTACCCTAACCTTTCAACAGATCTATTTGATCACAGTATTTTCATGCCTTTGTTTATGTCTCTACGTTGAACTCTCATCAGGTCTGACAAACACGAGCCGTTTCCTTGAAATGACAATTGCACAGCTCATCACCAGAGCAGAAGAGGCACTTGACCAAAATGATTTCGAGACAGCAGACAAACTTCTTTCTGACGCCCTCAGCGAAAACCCACACTCCATAAGATCCCTCTTGTTACGAAGCCAAAGTAAGCTGCGAGCAAAGAAATTTGACTCTGCTATCTCAGATGCTTCTGCTGCTCTATCTTATGCTGAAACATCCGGAAAAGCTGACGACATTGCCAATGCTTATAAGTTGAAAGCTACCGTATTTTTTCGACAAAAAAAATTCAATCAAGCTTACGAACAGATCCTTTTATGTGAGCGCCACAACAGCTCTGATCCGGAAAGCTCAATGCTTAAAGAGATGATAAAGAAGAAATTAGATACTAAGGAGGTCAAGAAAGGGACTCCGCCTGCTGATGATCAGCAGCCGCCCTTGGTTTCCAACCCCTCTCTTCTGCCCACGAGCTCAAAACTCAAAGTCGACTGGTACGATACAAGAAATGAGGTCAACATATCTATTTTTGTCAAGCGTATTCCAAAAGATAGTCTACGAGTTGAGTTTGAGCAAGATAGTCTTGCAGTTGAGTTTAGACTCGCTGACAACAAAGAATTTCACTACTCGTTGAATCCCCTGTTTGCCAACATCGACACAGAAAAATCCTCTTACAAGGTTTTTGGTACTAAGCTTGAACTGTATCTTGTCAAGGCTACAGAAGCCAAGTGGACAGCGTTGGAAAAGTCTAGTGTTGACGAAGAGCGCGATGAACTCGAAAAAACGCGGGATGATGAAAATGCAGCGCAAGTTCTTTCTTATCCTTCCTCCTCAGCCAAAAAGATTGACTGGTCAAAGCTCAAGCTCGAAAATGAGGAGGATGAGAAAGATGAGGGCCCTGACAAGTTTTTCAAAAAGCTTTACGATGGAGCCGATGATGACACTCGTCGGGCCATGATGAAAAGCTATATCGAGAGTAATGGGACAACTCTAAGTACAGATTGGGGTGAGGTTGGAAAGAAACAGGTCGAAACATCACCCCCTGATGGTCTGGAGGCTAAAAAATGGTGAATGTATTGACCGAATTGTTTGTCGTAAAGCTCCTATTTAGAGAAGAGAAAGGCAAGCATTATCTATAAAACACAGGTACCGAGTGAAGTGAAGTGTGATCCTGGCATTGACTGTCAGAAGGTCTCCGTCTCCCAATTCATAAGAATAGTATCCCTTGCTGAAGGCTCCACGAATTCCTTTGCCACAGGCTTGGAGTTTTCTTTGTCATTCTCACCATCAAAATTGGAATTAGTCTGCTCCGTATAATCTATCATGGAGTCGCTCAATTCGGCAACCACCGTGTGGTTCTCAAACTTATGTTTATTGTGAGCTGGACTTACCGATGGCAGACCAAATTTTAAGATGGGAAAATCAACATTCAACTTCTCCATATTGCTTTCAACGGATACCACTCGATTTTGTTTTTTTGCGATGCTAGTATCTCTTGTGGCCAATGTGGGAGAGATGTTTTGTCGGATGGGAGATATGGAAGGCATTCTTAGTATTGTCCTTGCTTCCAGCGCAAGCGATACCTGTTTTGGAGCCACACTGTGAGTCTCAGATATTTTTGCTGGAGAGCATCCTGAGGCATTACTGTGCTGAAACTTTCTCACAGGCGATCCCCCCTTGATTACAATTGGTTTGTTTGAGATTGTACTTCCTTCCAGGGCCTCGAAATAGTGACCACTATTCATCATTGCCGGAGGCCTATGCTGATTTCTCAAATCGCTTGTGAATAATGGTGGTTCAACAGGTCTCAGCCCAAGTGATAGCTTGTCACTATCCAGTTTGGGGTTGCCGATGTTTCTTCTGACTGGAGAACTCTCTTTTGAATCAAAAGGATTGGTCATTTCCCAGGCATGATGTTTGCGAATTATAGATTGGTTGATGCTGCTCTGATTGGTCCCTGTCAGTGGTTTTGTTGGCCTCAAGCTGGAATGAATAGCTTTAGTTTGAGTGTAAGTCTTTTCTCTTCTAGGAGGGTTAGAGCTATTATGACTTTTCTGTTTCACGGGAGACTTCCTCACAAACCTTTTTCTAGTGAACTCTTGCTCGATACTCATGAGCCTTTGAACATAAGGCTCTCCATTGACATTAAAAACCCTTCCACTCGAAATCTCATAGTCATTTAATTGGGTTTTCAGCTGACCGATTGTGGCCGGCAGCAGCTTATTCACTCTATCTCTTATTTTCTCCTCCATTTTTAATATCTTGAAAGAGTTTCTTTTCAATAGTCGATTTGGATCTTTGGCTGCTTCGTCAACCTGATGCTTTTCTTGCATAAGTGTATTGAGATTGGAAATAAGTTGGAGAAGAGGTTTCAACTTCTCTGCCTCCTGTCTGAGACTGACAATTTCCTGATTGTGCAATTCCAACAAACGCTCATTGAATAGGACCACATCATTAATTTGAAATGCTTCGAATTTCTCTCTCTGTTCGTCATCATACATCAGAATGTCCCAGTATCCCTGTATTCTCTTTCTTGCCATCTCTATGAATTTCGATATGTTCTGCTTCTTCTCAAGCTGCAACTCTTCGATAAGATTCTCAAAATTAGTCAGAGATTCTAGCTTGAGGTTTTTATTTTCTTTGAGAAACTTTTGGATAGACCTATCATCTGGTCTCAAAACTGCCCAGAGCTCTTCAACCAGGCCCAGGGAGTCGCTCAGTTTTGATTCCCGTTGACTTTTTTCCTTTTGGAGCTCCCTGATTTGATGTCTATAGTCTATTAACGTCGCAGTCTTTAGTCCAATCTTGCTCAATATTTCGTTATCAGTATATGAAACGGATCCACTCGTACCCAACTCCTCGCTCAGCTGATTGAAAGTGCTAGTTAGCCGTCTCATTTCTGAAAGTTTGTTCTGCACGTCAAGTTTGAGACGCTGGGTCTCGTCTGTTATGTGCCTGAGAAACTCAGGACTTGCTTTAGAGAAATTATCTGACATGAGAATCTTGAGATCAACGTCTTCGTCAATCATTGTGAATCGATTAACTTCTTCATGGGACGGAATGCTATTCAGAAAAGCTGTGTTAGAGTAGTCATCCACGTAGGATAGGTATTCGTAGAACTGCGCCAGGTTTGAGACTATCTCTTGAATATTTTTCAGTAAAATTGGCTTCATTCTGATCATGGTGTTTTCAATGTCTCTAGCTAATGCCACCATTGTGACATCCTCATTACAGTAGCTGTTCATATCAATCGACTTGTTTGCAGCAAATGCCTTGATTAGTGAGTGTACATTTGGCCCAGGTATCACTGCTTCTGTCTGCTCATTTTCATACTTTTTCAAAATCTCGAAGATCTTAGATATGGCACTTAGTGACCTCAAAATATCACTGGTTATTTCATTCTCTGCTTGTTGAAGCTCTCTTTGGTACTGTTGAAGTGTGCTGAACACATTGGTCAGCCAACTGTCTAATAGCTGGTCTCTCTCGCCTATAGTTCGACATTTATTCACTAAATCATCCAGTGCTTTGACAATATTCGCGGTTGACTTTTTAGCACTACATTCAAGCTTGTCATCCTGATCTATGTGTTGGTGTTGATGCTGATAATCAAGCTGGTCTTTATGTTGATCTCCAGGTTGGTCTTCGTGTTGGTCTTTTTCGGGAAGAATAATATTCACTATAGAAGCGAGCTGATCTTTTGAAAGTCTAGCTAACAGCCGTCCAACGTCCTCTCTGTCCGATGACATACTTGAAGCCAATGCCCGAGTCTGCCTCAGTAAGCTTCCATTTAGGACTGCTTTTGAGAGTCGAATCTGCCAATCAAAAGAGCCTTTTTTTGATCTAGTGAGCTCTCTTTTTTATCAACATTGATAAATCATAAAACCTCTTTGTTTACCTTTCATTTGAGGGAGCGACAGATAGAAAAGATTATGTTTTCTTATTTCCTAGTCGGGCAAATCCGCACAGCCTGAGAAAGATATCTACTTCTGAGTCATGCATCTCTACACCAAGGCTATTGAGGCTATGGAGTATGAATCATCTTTTCGAGAAGTTGATTGTGCTCCATTCTTGATATCTCCAGGATATGAACTCGGTAAAACCGTTTCAGAACTAGAGAAAACTAAGGCTGGAAATGAAAACTTAAACTGCGTCACTGACGACATACGGTGAGTCCATCACATTCAGCCGATACTTGGTTGTATAGTGTAGTGGTTATCACTTTCGGTTTTGATCCGGACAACCCCGGTTCGAATCCGGGTACGACCTTTTTTTTTCGTATCTATCAACTCTATAAGTTATGCTTCAAATAATATATCATATCATAAAAGTATCCGTAATGGCCCTCATTTTCATCATAGAGAACACAGATACGTGCAATTCTGAGAGCCGTCTCGGATGGCAACGCCTGGCCCAATTTCACGAGAGAGAACTGCAAAAAACTGGCAAGCTTTTCAAATGTGTTCGCTTCATAATTGACTGATGTACTGGTCCTGCTCACCAGTCTCGCACCGTGAGAATCGCTATTGAGCATGACCTGTTTCTTCACTTGGAAAATTCGCTGCTGTTTTGAAATTAGCTTTTTGAAGAAATCCTGCTTCTCTGATGAGTTGAACAGATCAACAAATCTTTGCAGGAAAAATGTATTCCCAAATCTCAATAAACTTTGACAGACATCCAAAGACGTGTTAACAACCATATAGTCTGCACTAGTCAGCAAAAGGGTCGCCGGAAGCGGCCAAAGTGATGCTGCAGTAACCATGAAATTGTTTTTGTGCGTAGCCAATATAGGAATAATTCGGGCAATCAATTTCAAAGCTGTAGTCGCCAACTTCCCAGAACCTACCGTAGCCAATCTCTCAGAATATTCTAGGATATTCGCCAACGTACGATAGAGTTTTTGCGGTAGCGGAGAAGACCATTTTTCCACCTCATTGATCTGATTATCACCGCTGTCAACATCATCGTCCGATTCATTGTCCGACTCATCGTCACTATCAACATCTAGCCCCTTCTTATCATTGATGTTTTCAATTCTATTTGAATCATGAGATTCCACGCCCTCATCAAGGACACTTGGATTGCGTCTCAAAAAATGGATCACCTGGTCAACATTTTTCATTCCCCAAGGTCCATAGTAATTTGCAGACTCATCCTGCAGATCTTCCTCTAACTGCTCGAAGTTGAAATCCAAAAAATAGCAGCGGTAGATTTGCTCTACAATTGAGTTGAACACTTTGAAGAACCCATCGCACAAGGCAGGATAGCCATGATAGAGATCCAAAAGAGTGAAAACAGTGGTGATGACATCGTCCAACTGGCTGAGCAACTCTAATCCTCCGATTTTGATAAGAACTTCTAGTATAATAGGCGTTCTTGGAGTAATCAATTCACCAGTCAGTCTTATTGACAATGAGTCAAGAAGATAGTCAGAGTTCTCAACTATCAACGACTCAACAGAGCCATTATAGAATGAAGAGGCAATCTTGTTGGTAACCAGCCTTGCTTCATTTCGGATTCGTTCGTCCGGAGACGCTAACCTCTCCACAATGGGATATAGATATTCCACAAATTCTTCTTTGAAATTGTTACCCAAAATGTCTAACGCATAACCAAGAGATCTCAATGCTATAACTGATCTTGTAGAGTTGAAGGAACTATCATTAATCGTAGGCCCTGTGTCCATAATCTCCAAAGACCTTTCAAGGAGTAAGTATGCATTGTCAGCGAGTCTATCATCATTCGAAGGCAATTGCCCAGTTTCTATAAAGTCATTGATTGAGAATGATGCTTTTTCATGATTGCTGTTACAAGTATGCAAAACTGTAGAGCAAATCCACAAAGTTATCGAGTTCTCTAAAATTGAACCTTCAGAGATGTCTGACCTTAGGAGTGCCTTTTGTAAAGTTTGCAGAATTTGGGGTATAAGAGCCAAGGTTTCGAACAAGCTAAGAATGGTGGACTCAACTGAGCTGTCAAGAACTGAACTCATCACCCTCCCAAGCTCTTCTATTTCCAAGCTCTCTTCCATCCCCCAAGGGATGGCAAGTAAATCGTTAGGATAAGAGTTAATTTCGATCTTTTGAATGCTCTTTTGGTTCTTTACTTCGACCAGTAGGGTTAGCTCCTCTATTAGTCTCTGACATAGTCTCTCAAAAATGAACTCATCTTGAGTATTCAGAGTAATCAGTATCTGCACCAAAATATTTATTTTGGTCAAAAACTGTGAAGCCTTGGTAGTGTCAGGAGAAGCAATCACAAGAGCCATAGATTCAATGCAATTCTCCAAGTCGGAAGCCATGATTGAGCACAATAGGTTCAGGTTATCGACTGATGTTATTGCGTCAACTAAACGATCTTTGTAATTGGCATCATAAACGCAAAGATTCAAGAGAGAATCAACAACTTGTGGCAGTAACAACTCACAGGCATGAAAACACTTTTTCAGGAACACCATCAAAAAACCAAAGAGCGACTCCCTGACTTCAAATCTCTCAAGATTTACAGCTAAAACAATTTTCAGAGCTTTTCTCAGCTGATATAACGTGGCCTTTAGCCAGCTTGTTGTTCTGTGTAATTTTCCAGACTTTGATTCAGGAATTGTCACTCTGATATCATCCTTGCTATAGTCACTGCCTATTTCCTTTAGCTCGTTTAAAGAGTCAACATCATGCTTCCACTCTACTCTCAGGTCGAAATCACCAAATGTGTATCCAAAGATGGTCGATAGAGCGGCGTATACTTCGATGATGACCTTATAGTGCGCACGCTTTTTCAGGATCTTACTGGCCACAGAAACTGTTCCCGGTAGCATGAAGGATAGAATTTCGCCATCATGAAAAAGATTGAACGCGATAGTTAGTGTATTCAAGCTTTCAGTCTGCACATCCAGGCTCTCTGACTCTAGTGCAATATCAAGAAGAACAGAAACCATATGTCCCAATGAGGGAAGATTCGTCTCATTTGCTAGAAACATATTCGAGAACTCCGAATTTTGGTTCTGTATACCTTTTAACAAATACATCAAACATCTGACACCATTTAGCAAGGTCTCATTCGAATGAGAAGCGATGGCGCTCTTAGCCTCATTTGGTTTACCCCCAATCAAAAACGTTATGAGGGGGACAAACTGTTGCACAAGCTTCAAGCTAAGTGAGCCTGGGCAAGACCAAGAATATTGGATCAGCGTGCCCACAATCGATAGTATAAACTCCAATACGGAATCACTCAAGTGAGGACGTCGTAGAAGCTGAGCAATTGGTACGAACACATAATCAGCTAGGCTAGTGGGAAGCTCTAGAAATGACGAGGTTTTCTTCACGCGTGATATAGACTTGGTCAATGCTGAATCTAGCTCTACAAGGGCAGTCAGAAGCTGTTTCGGCGTGAAGACTTCTTCTGACGAAAACGAAATCTGCGACAGATTCAAGCAAGTGGGTCTCACATCCTGGAAAATTTGAGCTGCCAGTTCTTCCTGCTCGCTTTTTTGCCTACTATCAGTCTCCGCTTCCAACAACAAGCTCATTACTGTTCGCTCCCTCTCATCCACAGTTGGTAGGATCAATATTTCTGGCAAACCTCAGTCATGTGGTCCCGTGGATATTCAGTTCCGGGTATCTACTTCATAACAGTAGAGATGAACCCTTAATGATCTTTTTCTCTTAGGAACATGAAGGCTGGAGAATAATAACTGGGTTACCCGGGCATGGCGGGTGGTATTTTGCGGCGCATTGATGTGGCACAGTATTTCCTCTTTTTGGCTGTCAAGAGGAAAATCAGTCGCCAAGGCATTAAATTGTTATTTAGTACGCAAAAAAACGGGTTTCTTATCTCTGGCATATTCGACAATCAAGCTGAACCCTAAATAATACAGCTCTTTGGTATTTAATAGTATTGTAATCATTGGAGATACTAAAGCAGTGAAGCAGCGTGTTTCTGTCTCCAAGTGGAGGCGTCCCTGGCTTCAAGACCGTAATAGTATACCATGGCAGATTTCCCAGCTATTGGATCTTCGTCGTGCGGGAACCAAATACTCTTTTTTTTTTCGTTATCTACGGGTAATTTCGTAAATGACTTGAGGTATAGACGTCTAAATTGGAGATGTTGGAGATTCATGGTCGATTCACAGATACTTTGAGCTATCATCAGCCACAGGAACAAGCCATAGCTGGAAACAGCTAGACGTTTGTTGGATTAAGGGGGTGTATTGCTATTTATTGTTCGATCAGCCGTCAATCTGTAGCCTCCCACAGCTACTCAACAGGAACATAATGTCTGAAGCCAAATACACTGACAAATACCATGAGGAGTTTGTTCCAGGAACAATAAATATTCTTCTGAGTCAAGTTGCTGCTGACAAGACAGAGAATATGGACCGCCAGTCGTCCCTGAAGACTACTAGCAATGGTGTTATTCTACATCCACAACCATCAGATTCACCTAATGATCCACTCAACTGGAGCCTTTGGACCAAAACATACCAGTTTGCGGTACTTGCGTTTGTCACTGGATTTACCGCGGCCACCTCTAACGATGCAGGCTCTGTCCAGGATTCTATGAATGAGATTTACGATATATCGTATGATTCTATGAATACTGGAGCCGGTGTTTTATTTGCTTCCATAGGATTGACTACCCTAATTTTGGGCCCTGCTTCCTCCCTATATGGCAGAAAAATAGCTTACATCATCTGCATTGTTTTAGGACTTATTGGTGCTGCTTGGTTTGGTGCAGCTAAAAGTACCTCAGACACTATCTGGTCTCAACTGTTTGTGGGTGCTTCAGAAGCATGTGCAGAGGCCCAGGTACAGCTCTCGCTATCCGATATGTATTTCTCGCACCAGCTTGGTGGAGTTCTGACTGTGTACATTATGGCTACTTCTGTTGGCACGTATCTGGGCCCCTTGATAGCGGGTTTCATTGTTCAGTATGCCACCTTCAGATGGGTTGGCTGGTGTGCCGTGATAATATCTGGTGTCCTGCTAGGTGTTCTTTTCTTCACGCAATATGAAACTTACTTTGATAGAAAACTTTATATGGGGAAGGTGGATGCTAGAAATGCCGATTTCCTGGAGGGCCCATCTGCAGAAAAGGAAAAACCAGACAACGAGGGTATGGTTTCAGTTACTTCTCAACAATCCAACAATAACGGCGCCATGTACGGGACGGGAGCCAATGAGGTCCGTGTCTCGTACTGGAAAAGAATACAACCTATTACACCGTCCTCTACTCTAGTTGGTGTCGGGATAAAGCAGTATGTTCATCGCCTGTTTCTAATGCTTAGAGTATTTTGGTTTCCCCCCGTTCTTCTTTCAGGATTGTTATGGGGATTGCAGGATGCATTTTTGACGTTTTACTTGACTACAGAGGATGATCTGTACTATGATGATCCCTGGAATTACTCAAACACCGGTGTTGCGCTGATGGACCTTCCTTGCGTCATAGGAGCCCTCATCGGCTGTATCTACGCCGGATACTTCTCCGACTGGTTTGTGCTTTGGATGGCCAAGCGCAACGGCGGCATTCAAGAGGCTGAATTTAGACTTTGGATTTTATTTGCGGCAGCCATCATCTCCCCTGTTGGGCTGCTGATTTTCGGTATTGGAACGGACAAGCTCTGGAATTGGAGAGTAACATATACAGTGGGACTTGGCTTTATAGGATTCGGATTTGCGGCGGCTGGAGATATAGCAATGGGCTACTTAATGGATGCTTATCCGGAAATGGTTCTGGAAGGTATGGTTGGTGTTGCTTTCATCAACAACATGATAGGCTGTGTTTTTACATTCACTTGTTCTCTTTTGATTGACAAGCTAGGGACCTCAAGAACCTACATTATGCTGGCCGTGATTGATTTTGGTACGTTTATGTTCATCATTCCGTTTTTGATTTACGGGAAAAGAATTCGCAAGTGGACCAAAAAATTCTATATTTCTTATATAGAGACCAGAGACGGTCTTAGTTGAGCTCTTTATATATCCAATTTATTCAAACTCAACTATTCCTCGTCGTTGAATACAGGAATTCCCCAATTTCTGTCAAACAACCTCTTTCCTTTAGTTTTATAGATGCTGGATATTTTATCAGCACTGGCGTCATCTAGCTCAACGGTCTTGACATTCTCTGCAATTCTAGAAGGAGTAGTACTCTTTGGTAGCACCACAGTACCTCTTTGAACACCCCACGAGATAAGAATACATGCCGGAGTGACTTTGTACTTGTCGGCAAGCTCAACAATGGTTTCATCAGTCAGAAGAGGAGAATCGGCAGATCCTAGAGGAGCATATGCCTCAACGACGATACCCTTGCTTTCGCAAAAGTCGAGTAGTTTTTGCTGAGGCAAGTAAGGGTGAACTTCTACTTGATTGGCAGCAGGAACAACAGTTGTGGTAGGAGCCTCCAAGAGAAGAGTCAGATTCTTTATACTGAAATTGGAGACCCCAATAGCCCTCGCCTTGGATTTTGGGAGCTTTTGAATCAACTCCCAGGTTTTGATGAAATCCCATTCAAGGTCGTTATCAAAATCGTCTTTGGTGCCAGCTTTATAAACAAAAAACTGCTCAGCATCTTCTGGAGCAGGCTTTTTGAAAGGAACAGGCCAGTGCATGAGATATAGATCGACATAGTCCAGGCCAAGTCTCTTGAGAGAATCATCCAGAGCAGCAGCAGGCTCTCTATGTAGGGTGTTCCACACCTTGGTGGTGATGAAGAGGGATTCACGCGGAACACCAGAATCCTTGATAGCGCGACCTATAGCTTCCTCATTGCGGTAAACATGAGCAGTATCGAAGTGGGTGTAGCCAGACTTGATGGCCTCTAATACGGAGTTGTAGGAGTCTTCAGGGGCGGCTCTGAAGCATCCAAGTGCTATTGCAGGAATCTTGGCGCCCGTGTTGAGAGTCTTTGTAGCGGTGGAGCTAGAGTGATCATGACAGTTAGTATCGACACCTAATCAGTACTGGTTTTGGGCTTTCAACCTACATTACCGGAGTGACCATTTTTCAATAAGAGCAGATGATATATTAGTGAGAGGTTCCGGCAGTATTCAGCTGACTAACATACAGTTGTGCTCAATTTTGTTATGTGTCCTCAGCGGAGCCATAATTCGGCTGATTGATGACGTTTATATCGATTTTCCTAATTCATGCATGCTCCACCTAAAAAACGGCAGGAGTCTTCTGATTCGAGGAAAGCATGCTAAAAATCACCCCCCACTTTCGGTACCAAGTAGGTCTGGCGCGCCACACTTTATTTCCCCGTGGGTAGCCATCGAGCTAGACGAACTTGAGGTTACCCCAAAATTGTCAACGATTATCCGAATTTAGCAACTCGGTGCGAAATTCTTTTCAGCAAGTATTTATGATTAGAGATATCGTAGCTTCAACGCTATAAAATCAAAGTGTAACTCTTCTGGCTATCTATCTAGCTTTTCTGTGTGCGAAACTGAAGATATCTCATAATGTCGCCTTCACTGTTCAAAGAAATCATCCTGCCCAACGGAGAGAAATACTCCCAGCCCTTAGGACTCTTTATCAATAATGAATGGAAATCATCAAGCTCGACGATCGAAACTGTGAATCCCGCTACAGAGGAACCGATTGTATCTGTGTATGCTGCGGCAGAATCGGATGTTGATCTTGCTGTTGAAGCAGCCAGAGGCGTGTATAAGGAGTGGCTCAAGGTTTCTGGAGAAGAGAAAGGTCTCAAAATGCTAAAGCTAGCGGACCTGGTGGAGAAAGACGCCGATCTCTTTGCTGCAGTGGAAGCTATGGACTCTGGAAAACCTTTAAAGAGCAATGCGAGAGCGGATGTCGATGCTGTGGTGCAGTATCTCAGATATTGCGCGGGCTGGGCCGATAAAATCGTAGGGAAGTCCATTCCTCTTTCCCACAACAAATTTGCTATCACCAAGCGGTATCCACTAGTCGTAGGACAGATTGTTCCTTGGAATTATCCGCTATCTATGGCCAGCTGGAAGTTTTGCCCGGCTCTAGCATGCGGGTGTACGATTGTAATCAAATCCAGTGAAATCACTCCTCTTTCATTGCTTCTTTTCGCAGAGTACGTGAAGAAGGCTGGATTCCCTCCAGGTGTGTTCAATGTCATTAGTGGACTTGGATCCGTTGCAGGCCAGCACCTAGCTGCTCATCCTGATCTTGACAAGGTGGCCTTCACGGGATCTACAGCAACCGGAGCTAAAATTATGGCCAGCTCTTCAGTGAATCTGAAAAACGTTTCGCTTGAATGTGGAGGTAAGTCTCCTCTGTTGGTTTTTGCTGACGCAGATCTTGAGCAGGCTGCCAAATGGGCTGCCTTTGGTATGATGTACAACACGGGACAGAATTGTACTGCTAACTCGAGAATTCTGGTCCAGGATACAGTCTACGAGAAGTTCCTGGAGCTGTACAAGGAAGAGGTTGTCAAAAGCTGGGTTTTGGGAGATCCTTTTGATGATAAGGCTACACTAGGTCCTGTTGTCTCCAAGCAGCAGTACGATAAGATCAAGGCGTACATTGAAATTGGAAAGAAGGAAAGCGGTCGTCTCATTTTAGGCGATGAGCCTGTGATCCAAAAGGCAGGTTACTTTATTCCACCCACCATCTTTGCCGACTGCAAGCAGTCAATGAAGATTGTCCAGGATGAGATATTTGGCCCTGTTGTTGCTGTCTCAAAATTCAGCACTGACGAAGAGGCTGTAAGCATGGCCAATGACACCATATACGGACTGGCTGCGATGGTTTTCACTACAGACTTTGGAAGAGCACACAGGATCGGAGACTCTCTGGATGCTGGAACTGTCTACTTGAACTCCTCTAATGATGAGGACTGTAAAGTTCCGTTTGGAGGTTTCAAGATGTCTGGTATTGGCAGAGAGTTGGGAGAGGATGGAATAAACCTCTACACACAAACAAAGAGTATTTTCATGAATATAGGAAACAAGCTCTGAGAAAGCTTCGAACAGTGGAAAGGTTCTTTCTCCTAAGCTTTCCTTACTAAATGCTAAATTATTTTTCAGCTTATTATATATGCATAGTAGAGATGAAAAAAGATTTGTACATATACAAAAAACATAATGATTTTAGACACCTAGCTCTTCAACAATGTTGGAGTAGCAGAACACACAAAGTCTCTCGATCGCTATCATGTCACGCCATCAGATGGACCTGGTCCAGTGTCTCAAACAGACCGGATCTCAACTAGGAAGACTGTGCGAAAAATGTGATGGAAAATGCCCTACTTGTGACTCCTATGTGAACTCCTATAAGGTCGTTAGAATCTGTGACGACTGCTCTTTTGGATCGTTTCATGATAAGTGTATACTGTGCGGAAAGAAGGGAGTTAGCGACGCGTACTATTGCAAGGAGTGCGTGCTGTTGGAGCGCGACAGAGACGGATGTCCAAGGGTGATAAATATCGGCTCTGCAAGGTCAGATCTGTTCTACGAGAGGAAAAAGAATACATCAGCAGCTGGTTATTTGAGATAAACTGCCTGCTTTTAGTGAGCTGTATATAGTTTCAAAAGGAGTATCTGACTATTTTCGTAAGCTAGTCATCGTTAAGGGTGAGATCTAGCGCGCTAAGAAATCCATCGGAGTCAGGATCGGAGTCAGGATCGGTGTCATTGAGGTCTAGGTCTTCCTGGGAACCTAATGAGTCGCATTTCTTAGCCGGAATATCAACTTGCTGTGGCAACAGTCGCAGAATTTCACAAAAGAAAGAGTTCTTGGTGGATTCAAACCACGCCCATTCGATCTTTATTGCCAGGATCTTGGAAGATGCAACAAGAGTCTCTCTAGTTTTCAAACCAAAAGGTGCCAAGAGCGACAGCCTTTTGGTAACTTGGAGATATTGGAGCAGCGTGTTGGTGGAACTCGCTCTCAAAAAGTCTAGCCTGGCAAGTCTCTCGTCAACGGAAACAGTCCTCAAGTCTATTATTTCGCTAATCACCTCATTCTCACCACATTGAGGAAGGTCCACTTTTTCAAAGGGAACAATGACCGAATCCAGGGCAGAAAGATAGTTGATGGAATTGATCCACACCAAAAGTTCGTGCCTGTTGTCAACCATATAGAGGTTCTTAGAGTTCCTGCCATATATGTAAAAGCTGTGGCTCTTGATATTCCCCGTATCAGAAGCGAGATTTTCAGAGACCAAGGCTGATGAGTTAACGGTCTCACTTACAAACTTGTCCACATCAATATTTCTCTTCATTCTTGTGGCAAAAGAGCCATGTGATATCACGAACGTGGGCTCAAAGCTGTCTAATAAAGAGACGCTACCAGCGCTCTTCTCCTCCATTATTACCATTTTCCTTTGTTTCGAATTCGTAACATAGCTCATCTTGAATAATGATAAACTTTTGTAAAAAAACATCCCCACCGACGTTAACACACAAAAGTACTGCTTCCATTGTCGAACGCTGGGGATTCTTTTGTGCTCCTGCCTGTTTATCATGCCAATTTTGAAAACTCTGGTGATCAAGTATCCTTCACCACTACCTTCTGTGTGGCTCAAAATTTCAGTTCTGTTATTGATCATGAACCCAGCCTTTGATTTTGCAACTTTCAAAATCATCGGACAATAGGGTTTAGTCAGAAGTTCCATAATGCTGCTGAGCAGCATTACATCTAAATCGCTCTCAGAAAATGCTACCTGATTCTCAACCCACTCGGCATCGTCATCCTTCGAGGAGTCTGTAAACAATAAACTATCCCATTTCTTGTTGTCAGACGATAGCGTTGGAAGCACAAAAGGGTTGGAGATGTCAAACTCAAATCCGAGCCTAGCGTGCTCAATAGAGTTCTTCGTTATCGAATCGTATGGATCAAAAGGGAGTGAATTCCATAAAAAGGTACTGCTTCTCTTTCGCGTGAGTGGGGCCGTACTGAAGGAGGTAATCTGTGTACCTGAACTGTTAAGAATAGCTCCAGTCGGATAAGGAAGCCTTTTGGTAATATCGGTCAATGCTTCTAGAGTCTCATCGCTCTGCTCAGGAAGAATCTTAACAAAAGGAGTATGTGTTATATTGTCGAAGTAATATTCCAGAATATCTTTTGTTATCAACCTAGTGAACTCATTAAAATCCTCAGTCCCACCGCTCTCTTCTAGAGCCACCATCAAGTTGTTAACAAACTCAAACCGGTTCATTTTCTTTTTATTGTTTTGATTGAATCGATCTGTGTGAAGCATAATAAGTGAATATGTCAGAATGTAGCAGAAGTCAGTTGAGTATCCCAAACCGCGGTGCTGCTCACTGTAATGCCTCCCAAACTCAAAGATGACGCGATCAATTTGCTGCGTCTCCTTTGGCAGCTCATTGATCATAAGGAACTTTCTGAGAGAAACATCGATGGGCTCTCCTTTGAAATCAAAATATCGGTTCAGAAACTCTCTCATACATGATCTAATGAAAGCATCATCTCTCTGAGCCAAGAGCCCTAATACGGACGTTATTGGATATCTGTCTATAAGCCTGTCCAAGTAATTGCCTGCAGACTCCCCTGCCATGGAGCCAAAAAGATCAAACTTTATAGGCTCCATATCCTCTAACTTGGTACTACTAGGCGAGCGTGATGGAGTTGGCGTGGTTTTCCTGGTCCTCATGAAGTTCGATATCGAGCTCAAAACGCCTGAACTGTAGCCGGCATCCCTCTTCAAAGAGGAAGAATCCAAAGAGTTCAAAGTCTTTGATCTCTGTCTTGTAACTCCAGAGGAGGATTGGTCCGAGGAAGCTAAACTTGAATCCCCGGGACTTCGAGTAGCTTTAGCAGGGGACTCCACAGATCCACATGTTAGATGATAGCTCCGACTTCCAGCGGCAGAGCTTCCTTCTCTCTCATTATAGGATACCGACCTTATATAGCCTGGCCTTCCGACAGAGGAAAGCAAGTCTGAGCCACTCAAGCTATCATTTTGAGGCAATGGTAAAGTAGTGCTATGAACCGGGGTTGGCAATCGCTCGTCAGTATCACGGAATAATGCCACTTTGGAGACGGATGTCAAAGATGAGCTTCCTCGGTAAATTGACGCTGATCGATCCAAAAGCCCTTCATTCGTCAATGGAGCATTGGATTGCGAATCCAGTAAAAGAGATCGTGTTTTTCTCGAAAGACCCGCCAAAGATCTTGATACTGTGCTTCTACCAGATGATAAGCTACTTTCCGAGCCCTGACTAACCTCTCTCGGCTCTTCTGCGCTTTCTTTCGTGATTGATTTGACAGAAGCGGACTTTGCAGCTCCGAAAATCGAGTCGTCTTGCGCGAGTGAATGACAATCAACTGAGTCATTCGACTTCAAGGATGCTGTAGAGGAAAAGGAGATGCCTTTGGGGATCCTCCAAGACCTTCGGTCGGCATTCTTGGGCCTACTGAGAGGATTGATTTTAGATTTCAAAGAGCTCTTCCAGAAGCCCTTTCTGGGGTTTTCAATGTAGGCATTGGGGCGAGACACCAGGTCCTGATCCAAGCCTGACACACTGGCTGCATATTCGTGCCCGTCTTGAGTTCCATAACTACCAGTCATGCACATAAACGACAATAACCCGATTAGCTAATACCAGCTAGCGCTCTTACTGCTATGAACAAATACCGTTGATTACCGGTCTCAGTTCAAAACGTGAACAGTTCAAGATAATGCATCAATGAGAGAAAGAGCAGCTCTCGGATACTTGTTCTCGAACCTTAATCCTATCTTGGAAGGGACGGTCTTGTTGGATAGCTTCTTAGTAATAGCTGTTTCTATTTTATCAGTACTGAGAAGACAAACGATGTGCTTCTCACGCTTGTAGGCTGTGCTTCCGGAAAAAATGGCTCTCAAAAAATTGATAGCTACAGCATAAGACTGTAAATAACTAAGGATTTGCTAACAATTACTGGCTTCAGACCCCGATATAAGCAAGTGGCTCATCAACCCCCCCCCTCTATTGGATCTATTCTCTTGTTGCTTTAGATAGATGGAATAATGGACGGTGGAAAGGACAGAATCATCCGAAGTGATAAACATGACAGCAATAAAGGACTTTCTCCCATCCAGGAGCATTACCTCAAAAAGGAGCTGATCAATCTTGAACTGACTCGGGAAATCAATAAACTGTCTCCAACTTACAACGATGTGTCGGGGCTAAGACGGTTTGGGCCTCCTTTCAAAATGTATGATCCCAAAAAGCCTCCCCTCAATGTAAGTCAGTCCGAGTTAAATTCGATCTCAGCTTCGTACCACGACTACTTCGATACTGAGTTCCCACTATTACGATTCTTCTTCAATGAATACTTTGTCAGCTTTCCTTTCATCAAATCTCATCTAAGCGGACTCAAGAACAAAGACGTCTTTTGGACCAATATACAAATTTTTTGGGAAATGTGGAGAACAAAAAGGATCAGTAATAGCAATGACCGGGGAGAGCTATCGAAACGGAAACTATTGGTGTTCAAGCTTCAGGCTTTTCTTCTGATGTTCTTCAACTCTTCTATCCGTTGCAAAGGTGATGATAGCTACTTCTTGACCAGTCAAGAAAGAAACACTTATAAGAAGATGAGCAAGCTTCTTAGAGAGGAGGATGATGGGTTAGATCTAGGAAAGGATAACATGGGAGATACCAAATTTATCAACGGTTTTGATGCTAACGTGGCTGGTGTTTCCACTGAGAGAGAGACAAAGAGAGGAACGTATTTTGGAAGCTCCGAGTCCGATTACTATGTCTTCATTATCAGAGTGAAAGAGGAAAAAACAGACAAAACGTGGTATGTCAAGAGACGATATACAAGCTTTACGCAGCTGGATAAAAGCATTCATAAACTCTATCCTGGCAATGACTTACAGTTTTTACCACACAAAAACAAGAGCGAGGTTGATATTGGGCTTAACGACATAGCTGCCACAGATATGACTGCTGGAGACTTCTCCGATGATCCCAATATTGAAAGTTTAGAGAGAACCTTTCTTGACTCACTGAGGTTGTCGAAGACCATCACAGATGATATGGATTCGACAGAGGAAAAGAAGACCCATGATAACACTCTCAAGTTTCCCCGTGAAAGTTTGAGAATAGCTTTAAGAGGCTATTTGAAGAACCTGTTATCTGTGAAGATAGTGAGCGAGTCTCCCGAATTACGAAAGTTTCTATCAGATTCTCCTGTAATTCCCACAACTGATGAACAACTTGATATCGAACAACGTATGAAACTTGACCAAATAATGACCTTGCAGCATTTCAAGTTTCAGCAAGAGACTTTAAAGGCCGTCAAAGAGATAGAAAAATCCATGGTTGAGCTGAAAGATGAGACTTACAATCAAGGGGTGGGATACGTTTTTAAGCATCTCGAAACCAAGGCGTCTGTACAAGAGCTACCCGCTCCTTTAAGGTCCTTGCTTCAGCTCATTCAAATTGAAGTTGCAGCCACACTGTATGAGCTGTTTGTTGGAAGAGACAACGCACGCGAGAGTCTTGTCATGCTAAAACGATTTCATCGAATGTGTCCGTACTCCATCATTGCCACCATTTTGAGGGTGACCAATCCTTTACAAATAGCAAAGAGCCTTATTGATTTATTCACTTTTCAGATACCGCTTGGATTTAATAAGAAGGCCAAGTCACTTCTTCAAGTTGTTTTTTCGGGAGCATTGAATGACGATTTGAAGCAATTTGAAAAAGAAATAGGCTCGCTTAGAGACAAAATTTTGCATTTGGGATCACAGAATAGAGCTCTTTTAGACAAGATTGATGAGTACTTTCAAAGTAGTGATGAAATAACACTCGGTGTCAAAAAAAGTTGTCAGATTTACAAACTTGAGCTACCTATTGCAATTGTTCTCAACAACAATGACTTGAAAACAAAAGTTCCCAACAAGACCCTTGTGGAACTGATCAAGTCGTATAAAGAAGAGTCTACTGATGGGGAGACATTATTCACACTGATAAGGTCATATTTCAGGCTCAACATACGCAAAATGGATAAGATATCATTGAAAGAGCTTTGGGATGAACCCGAACTTATGGAGCTAATTAAGGAGTTGCTGTCTATCTTTTTTCAGCCACTAATAAAACTGTTCCGAAAGGCAGAGCTTTATATCTATATTCCGGTTATCCAAAAGTACGTTTCAGAGCTTATCTCATTGATTGAGTTTTATCATAAAGATTTCAACAACTTCAGTCACTCGAATGTGGTTGCCAGTTTTGTTGGACTTCAAGATAAGTACCTCGAACACTTTTACGCATTCATGCACAATCTCTATGTGAGTGACGTGAATACCAAGGCAGAAGATGGCGGTATATTTGTTGGATTTTTAGAATGGTTTAACAAATTTGTATCATTTCTAAAGTTCATGAAGGAGATGAGACCCGATCTAAAGGTAGATCTGAATAGTTTGGTGAATGAGGGTAAGGATAAACATGAGATTTTGGCTGAATTGAATGGGTTGATTGAACACATTGAAAAGAAGAGGGAAAAGTATAACACGATGGAGAACGCTGATATTGAGGAAAGTGATTATCTAAGGACCATCAGGGACGATAAACTCAATAAAAACTGGGACAAGATTAACAACAAATTTTTTGGGCTGGCTACATCTCTGGGAGTATCATCCAATGAGGACGGAAGCACGGGCAATATAGGAGGCATAATGGGCCTTCATAGTGAGGATATTTTGGACATGAATGTGGAGCTTTTGGATCTTGGGGATGACGATAAAGAAGTATTGCTTGACCAAATTTCAGCCTCCGATTTCATCGCCAAAGTGGATGACGATTATGCAAGAGGGAATATTGAGTCAGACCTGAAGTTCAAGCTGCATGATGAGTATGGAAACCTGGTGAACCAAAAAATCAGCAAACTAAGCGATCCATTTAAGATCAAACTTATGGAGATTATTCGAGCTTACGAGACATTAGCACAAAACGGTCTTAAAAAGTGAGCTATAAATATGTACAAATAGCTAATGTGTCATGACTAATCCTGTTCTAGAGAAGGAACAGAGTCCTGGAGCACATTGACAACGCTCGCTGGAGGCTGGATAGCAGTTAGCATCATGAATAACTCGTACACCTGTGGAGGAATTGTTTTCTGGTAAATCTCCAGAATAGCGGCTGGACTAGGATACACTGCGAGGCCCTTGTAGAAGTGAATGGCTGCATCAATTTCTTTACCCTTGATGCCCCCGAGTCTTTCTCCGATTGTCACTTGACTGAGGAAAAACTGCTCTTTCTCCTCGATGGCTGTAGGAAGAGGCTCATCGATCAGAGACTGGTTCAATCGTTGTTTCATTACCTCCAGCTTGCTTCTCTTCTCAGCCTCAGCCTCAAGTTTAGCCTTTTTCTCGGCCTTTTTCTTACTCTTTAGGATCTTCTTTCTGAATTCAGAGTTGTGTCTTCTTTGATAGTCAAAATAGAGACAGTATCCGAGAACCGCGGTAGCGGCAGTTAAGCCTGAAAGCCTGACTAAGGATGTCATTTGATGCTGCGTTCAGTTCTGAAGGGTTTTTTGCGCCGCTAGTCGAAGCTCCATATACAATCTGATAAGAAATTTATCAACCTTGTTTTGTAACTTAAAGATCTTTGCTCTATCATAACACCATTGGAAAAATTTTCAAAACCTCTTTGAAATTGATGGCTTACGTAATGGTAAGTTTGTTAATATTGCAGGATGTAAGATATGAGCGAGTTCATAGAATACAAAGTTCTTCTTGAGAGGTAACCAAGAAAGAAAGGAAGCAAGCTGAAGGCTCACAGAAGTGCAACAGTGCTTACATAGATTGTGGCGAAAGATTAGGATATGGCGGTGGGGCGAAAAAGAGCAACTCTCAGAGCTAAAGTGGATAAAAAGCAGTCTAAACCGGTTGCCGACCGTTTCGCCAAGTCAATAAGTGATAGTCACGGTTTCAGTCATAAAAAAGAGGACAAGATCTCTGTTATATCGAAGCTCGCTACAAAGAGACTGGGAGGACCGTCCGCGCTGTCTTTGGACTCTCATCGGTCGGGAATCTCAAAGTCTTCTCTACGGAGAAGAAAACGTAAACTACGGGATGAGCTGAGGCCCAAACTAGACGACCTAAAAGATGCTCTAGAGTCCAGCCAAGAAGTTGAAGCACGTGTAAAGCTGGATCACACGCCCAATCCTCATGGCAGCCAGCGGGGAGCGAAGGCTGCAGAGAAGCAGGAGATAAAGCGCTTTAGTGCTATCCTCAAAGATGAAGAGTTCAGAAGTAACCCCTTCAGCTCTTTGAAGGACGCGATACTGAAGAATGCTTCACAGTACTAGCGAGCATAGAACGCTGTATGCTGGGTTCAAATGGGAATGAATAAATAATAATAATACTAAGATTTATGATAAATAAGTTTGGCTGCGTGTACAACATCAGTATGCTCTATACCACATTCTATGAGTCTGGTGCGCCATCATCTTCTTTTGGAGTCTGAAAATACCGTACATCAGAGCCTCACACGAAGGAGGACATCCCGGCACGTAAATGTCAACGGGAACAATTCTGTCCACACCTCTCACAACAGAGTAACTGTAATGATAATATCCACCACCATTGGCACAACTACCCATGGAGATCACCCATCTAGGATATGGCATTTGGTCGTACACCTGCCGTAAAGCGGGAGCCATCTTGTTGGTGACTGTTCCAGCCACAATCATTATATCGGCTTGTCTTGGAGAGGCACGGAAAATAATACCGAGTCTATCCTGATCATATCTCGGAGCAGACACATGCATCATCTCCACAGCACAACAAGCCAATCCAAATGTAGCCGGCCAGAAGGACGACTTTCTAGCCCAGTTCTTGAGTTTATCTAAACCTGTGAGAGTGTAGTCTAGTGCGTTAGATAATGGCAGTTCTGATAGAACAGGTCTGTCAACTTCTAGAGTGTTGGGCTCTAGACGCGAGCTCTTCTGAGACGTTCCAGAGATATTTCTGCGATGTAGTGAGTTGGATATCACAGCTCCAGCCATCTTACTACTCAAACTAGACCGAAGACTCATTAGACCGACTGATCTTTTGCTTGCAAGTAGCGAGGACATTTTTGCAGCGGATCTGTTTTCTTTCAGTGATGATAAGCAACCGTAGTTGAAGGATATCTATTGGTCTTTGAAAGGGAGGGCTTTCTAAAGATTGCAGACGGCAGGCAATTCAGATTATCTTCTTTCAGCGCGATTGTTTTATGGGTGGAGATCCAGACCTTCTTTATTACTTCAGAACCGTTGGTATACTGTGTACACCTTCCAGCTTTGTCTATTTTTGAAACCTCTCTTTAGCTTGCCGTTGTATTTATTGAGATCCCTCTCTGGATTACTACTATTCCTCCAAAAAAAAATTAGCCAATGCTATTTAGCAAATTTGAAAACTTGCTATTAGCCCGTCTCTTACAATGGCAGAATGGAGTCCAAATTTCTGGGGAGGCACCCTACAGTTACCCGGGCTGATGGGGCTTTGAGAGCATGCGTAGTAAAGTGGAGCTAGTCTTCATGAGAGGAGAGGAATGGCAACAGAAAGTGGGATTTATGAACAGAAATACAAGCTAGTGTCGTAGGGAAACCATAATGTGGTTAAAAAAAGGGTGATTGTGGTTTGATGACAAAAAGAGCTCCAGCAGCCTGTAAGCTACAGACTGAGGGTGTTACGATCACCAATATAGAACGTAACCTAAACCTGAATACTATGTTCCATCCATACACAGCAAGCAGTGCTATTTCAAAGAAGTTATGAAAGAGAAAAAGGTTCTGCTAATTCCTGCTCCAGCTGTCTCAAGTAGCACCATGCGATAAGGTATGTCAGTGCGTCTTTATCAAAAGGAAGCCCAGGGTTTTGGTTAGAGAAAAGATAACTATCGTTACATCCCTTTTTAAGTGTCTATAATTAACTACAATAGTTACCTCAAACGGAAAACGATAAACAAACGCAATTAATTATCCAACTTTGGAGGGTGCTTCTAAGCCGGATTGGGGCAGAGGAGGCTGGGCATCGGCCGAAAGCGCTGCCACGCGGTTGATCTTTTCGAGCTCAGCAAGACAAGACGTCGTGCAGCGCTGTAGGACGATGAAAACAGCCGCCAGCTGTTATGAGGATACAGTCACATCCAAGTACAAACCAGGGTCACTTTTCGAAGTGCTGCTGCAATGTCTCTTATGACGTAGAGAGAGCCATAATAGGCTGTGGCCCGGAAGATCCATGGGCCTGCCCCTTAAAAGGAAAAATAAAACAGGGTGCTGCAAGCATAGCCACAAACACGCTTTTTCTAGTAGCCCAGCCACATCAACATCCAGGTCCGCATCTAAGACCCTTTTCGTTACAGCCGAAAACCTGTTCTACTCAGCCGGAAGATTCCAGGAACGGGCTGCGCACTATTACATCGCCCGATAATACTTCGCTTATAGCGGTCGCGGATGAGCCACGCTTCTCTTTCAGAGCGAGGGATATTCGTTTATTTTGATTTCCTTATATTTAGAAGCATTCCGAGATATTTGCGCCTGGATATACTGCCCGAAAAACGCGTTCGCCAAGTAAAGAAACAATAAAATATTTTTGGAGTCCACGTTTACGCAGTCAGAACCTTTTTCAACAGGACAAAAATCTCTGAAATATGGACCTGTTATATGAGGATCGGGGCAGACGTGCATTTCAAAACATCAATGAAATTGAGTACATTCTCCTTACAGGAGACTATAAAAGAAACATGAATTCTAGATGGATATGGGGTGGCTGGTTCGCAAAGGCTTACTTCGAGCTAGACAAACTTGAGCAGCTTCAGACATTTTAGTGCACTACCAGAAGAACGACTAGACTGGTTCAGAACTGGACCAGACTGTTAGGACTGCATTAGCTTTGATACGCTATTCGTGTTTGCTGCTTTTCAATACTTTGAAATTCGCGAAATGAAGCTTTCCAAAACGGTCACGCTACTGAGCGGTCTCTGTGCCTTAGTATCGGCTGCTCCACTTACTCTGACGAAGAGAAACTCCAGATGGGACTACTCAGGTGATAAAATTTACGGTGTGAATCTAGGAGGATGGCTGGTGTTAGAGCCTTATATTACTCCTTCGTTGTTTGAGGCATGTGGAACTTCGGCTCCGGTTGATGAGTATCACTACACGCAGCAGCTTGGACAAACAGAAGCCTTGTCAAGGCTGCAGCAGCACTGGTCCACGTGGTTCACTGAAGATGATTTCTCACAGATGGCCGAATACGGACTAAACTTTGTCAGAATCCCTATCGGGTACTGGGCTTTCGAATTAGCGCCTGGTGATCCTTATGTTCAGGGACAGGTTCAGTACCTGGACCAGGCTCTTGCCTGGTGTTCCAAGTATGGCCTCAAGGCATGGGTTGATCTTCACGGAGTTCCGGGCTCTCAAAACGGGTTTGATAACTCTGGTTTTAGAGACCAGGTTTTGTGGCAATCTACTCCAGGATATGTCGACTTGACACTGAATATTTTGACCACGGTTGCTGAAAAGTACTCCCAGGATAGTTTCAAAGATGTTGTTATCGGTATCCAGTTGGTCAACGAACCTCTGGGTTCTGCTCTGTCGCTGGAGTCCTTGACCGACTTCTACTATAAAGGATACGATATCGTTAGAGCTAATGGAGATGTTCCTGTGATTATCCATGACGCTTTCCAGAGCGACCACTACTGGGATAACGTTTTGAACAATGAGTACGATTCCAATGCTTGGGACGTTATTGTTGACCACCACCATTACCAGGTGTTTTCGAAGGAGGAGCTACAGCGAGACATCGACTCACATGTGTCAGTGGCATGTTCATGGGGAACTTCGGAGGCTGGTGAGTACCATTGGTCTCTGTGTGGAGAGTTCACAGCTGCTCTCACAGACTGTGCAAAATGGTTGAATGGTGCTAATCGTGGAGCGCGGTACGACTCGACGTACCAAGGGGGAGATTGGGTCGGCTCGTGCGATCAATTATACGTTGCTGACTACGATTACTTTACTTCTGACGTTATCTCTAAGTATAGAAGATATGTGGAGGCGCAACTCGACTCTTTCACACATGATAGAATGGCTGGATGGGTGTTCTGGTGCTGGAAGACTGAGAACCTGATAGAATGGGATTTCCAGCGTCTGGTTGGCCTCGATATTATCCCACAGCCGCTGACATCTAGATGGTTCCCTAACCAATGTGGCTTCTCGAGTTGATGTCTCAAAGCTCATCAAAGAAAACCAGATTGACTTTTGGAACGGGACCTTTTTTTTGCATTGCACCATGTGGGCTTCCGTTTCCTGGCTGGCACCGGGAGCTCCCATACATTTACGTGGACATTCTTTCTTGTTCGAGTCTTCGCCTAATCAACTTTTCTGCTTTTATGTATTATACGAATTATAGAACTCAGTTTTATATGCTTTACTTAACAACCGCGTTGCTCATCGTGAGTCGGATTCTGGATTTGGAAACAATGGCATGCACTTGAGGGTATCATGCAGAACAATTGGGCCAACACTTCAACAACATTCCTGACAACAGCGACTTGCTCGCCACACAGTAAATTTCCAACTGGCTAACAATATAACACAACCCAGGTTGGACGAAAGCATCTCGTATCGAGAAACGCGCTGACAGAGCCCAGGCTTAGCATCCGGCCCCGGACCTAATGCGGTAGGTAGGCCTTCGAAGGAGCGAAAGAGAGAAACAGACAGGATCAGTAGTGAATCGCCGGTAATAAGGCTCTGAGGTAAAACCTTAGCAGCAACCATGCCCCAGATTGTTACAGGCAGCATCTTCCATCAAGGCAGTGCGAGCATACCTTCCTCAATGGAGACACAACACAACCAACGTCCCCGTCTCCCGTGTGGAAACTCTAGGGTCTGTACCAGAGGTCATGGGGGTCCGGAGATGAAGTCTGCACCCCCAGAGATTGAAGACACATGGATAACTGAGTATTTCTTCACTAAGCGTCCTGAGGCAGAAAGGAGATGGGATTATGGCGAAGAGCCTTTTGTGGAGTACGACAGTGTGAATGACAGCAAGAGCTTGTAAGCAGGAGATACATAGTGCACAGTAATGTAAGGAAATAAAGGGTCGTGCAAAACGTACAGTGAGGTTCGATAACTATCTGACTCTAGTTATTACCCAAAGTTGATACCCGATAACCACTATTTTAATATGTTCGCGATCCCCACCTGAGATTTACACATCCCTGCAAAAAGTGGAGACCTTTTGCCCTTAGGGTAAAATATTTACCTTCCCCTAGACTTAATTGATATACTTTCGAACTCACATCGAGTAGGCCCTGAATCTGCTTATAATATACGGGATAGCAGAAGCATAATAGAGACAGCACTTGCGAACCTCCGAGCGCAAGATGGAGGAGGAGGAGGAGCACCTGAAGTGTAGGGCCGGAGAAGATGCAGAGATCGACTTCAGTACGATCAAAGACGACGACTGCTGTCCTATCTGTCTTGATATTCTCCCTGATAAGGACCAGGAGATGACTCGTCACACAAGGTCCACACAGTACCTCGCTCGAACGTGCCCTTGTAGCCACTATTATCACGACTTTTGCATCACTGAATGGTCCAAGAAAGCTAATACCTGCCCGCAGTGCCGCTCGAGTTTCAATCATATCGAGCTGCTCCTGAAAGGTGAAGTGTGTTGCCGAATATCTGTTGAGTCCAAGAAGTATCCCGTGGAGTTTGATGCCACCGAGTTTGTGACTGCAGAGTCTGATGTCGATTCCGAGCTTCCTGAGTTCAGAAACCAGCACCTGGCCAACCAGCTGTGTTGTCTCTGCGACAGCACGCAGCCCTCTGCGTTTGCGATCTGCAGAGATTGCTCCAGTGGATTCCATATTTTATGTCTCGGAATCACCGATCACAGCAATTACAATTGTCCCATGTGCGATTCTCTGCAAGACAAGGACACAATCATATCTTCTGGTTCTTCAGGAAGGAGATCGCGCAGAACAGGTGGAAGAAATCCTGTCTCTCCAACTTTCATGCATGCTTTGAGGTCACAAATCCGGGTGAGTCGAGTCAATCGTCTGGGACTGGAAATCCCTATTCGTAAGGCTAGACGGGATCATCGTTCTTCTGTGAGTGCCGCTTCTCGCATGGCTGACGATTCCATCGATTATGTTGCTCTAGTAGACAGAAACAAGCAACTACAGAGGCAGAAGGATGCTGGACTTGTGCAAGCTTACAATACAGAAGAAAACATCGCGTGGAAAGTACTTGATCAGCTCACAAATGGAAGGCCTCAAGGACAATCAAGAACTCAATCTGGGAACTCTAGTCCTGTTGCTGACTTGAATGGCGGTCAAAGAAAGTTTAAAAAGCCCAGTCGGGCCTTGAGGCGAACCGATGAAACCAGTTTCGCAACTATTGGTACCTCTAAAGACCACACGAAGAATGTCGAGAGATCAGTGTCAAATCTCGCTGAAGGGCAACCCGCTCCTCTCACTATGGCGTCGCTGTCAAAGCACGATGTGACCCTGTCACACAAAACCAATGGTCCTTGTCTGCTCAGCTATCAGCACAAGTCCCTTATTCAGACGTTGTTGCTCAAACCAAAACTGAAGCAGCTTCATTTATCTTTTTCACATTATACCGAAATGAACAAGCTTATATCCAGAAAGCTCTATCGTTTGATTCACACCCGCGTTGAGTTTGTGATATGGCTTAACAAGCTATGTGAGTTATTGGAGAGATCCAATATCAGCAAGGGACAGTACGGAAAGTTCCTAGACGAGCTGGAGGGAGAGGATGGTGATACAAAGCATAGATTGGTGCAGTTTTATGACAATACGGTCAATAAGCTCGTAATGGACGAGTTCGAGAGACTTCGACGAGTCAAGGAAGGTAGATTAGGTCAAGGGCTTAGGTAATTAGGATAAATAATAATGCATATACAATACTGTTACAGTTTTAGTAAGGGGGAAAAAATCTCCGTCACTCCTCTTCCAAAAAGATTAAGCTCAGCCTTCTCCACAAGCTTCAGGCTGACAGTATCGATGACTTTGATATCTCCACTCACAAGAACCAACTTTGCATCCATCTGAAGAGCCTGTACGCAGCAAGCAATTGGTTCATTGTGTTTTCCAAGACCATAATTCCCGTAATGAAATAAGTGATGATGTGATTCTTTCCAATGCTGAGTTCTCAGATTCATGATATGGAAGTTTCCAACAGCCATATCTCGAAAATCGTCTTCCCTTTCCTGAGAGTTTCCGATGGTCTCCTCATTACTATCTATGACGCTCAATATAGTTTTCACCAAAGTTTCATACTCTTCGGAACTCTTCTCATCGTCGTTTGCAGGCTTCAACTCGAACAGCGTAGTGTCGTACTGTGCTGCCCCAATCCCCCCAACAACAATAAAGTATCTTCCATTAGAGACAGCAGAGTGGCCACACAGTTTGAGATGATTCGTGTCGTCTCCCCAATAAGTTTGTACAAGCGTCCATCTTTCCGTCTGGAAATTGAACCACCACATATCTCCTAATATCTCGCTTCGGTGAAATCCAACTTCTCTTCCGTCTTTATCAATCACCTTGATGTATACGATGCTGGACCCTCCAAATACCACCAGAGCCTTGCGGTCCAATGCCGAGAAAAGGCCCCTTGTAGAGACGCCTATTCCCGGAATAAGCGGTGATGAGAGAGCAGTCTCGCTTTCTGGTGTACGCAGAGAGTCTGTGGGAGAGGAATCCAGACTAACATGACGTTTAGCTTGTATCAAATCATTGGATGACGATTGAGATGGATACTGACGGGCACCCTGAGGTGGCGTGGCCCAAGATCTGTGTGCATGAAGCTTGGAGGGAGAATAGCGAGCCAACGGAGGAGAGATAGATTGGCTGGTTCTTGTACTATCATCCTGAGATGGTAACAGGCCTTTAGATAACGATTGTGGTCTAGGGTGTAAGATTGCAGCAGTGGAATCAATAATAGATGTGGAACCGGAAACATCGTTTACAAGCTCAAAGCCTTGAAACAAGTCCTTCTTGTCCACCACTGATAGCGTGAAAAACCCTCTTGGCTTTGGCCAGTTTATGTTTTTTCCATGCTTGAAAATCGATTCAAAATGAGAGGAGTCAGACTGGAAATCTCTGACGTTGCCATCAGTATCTAAGACATGACTGTATTTATCAGCCTGTAACTCAAAATTCCCAAGAAGATAGCATACCACTTCATCACAAAAGTCAACTTTCAATTTAGATTGCTTGTTCAACGGAATCTCACACTTCCATATGTCGTTCATTGCCACAAAATTACCGTTTTCATCCATCTTATATCCCCCCATAACGAAAAACAAGGCAGGGTTTGAAAATCCAACATCATCGTTAAGGCTTTGCTGTGAGTTACAATCGGAGGAGGACTTTATATTGGAGACAACGATAGCTTCGTCATTAATAATCGTATTATTCTCCTCAATGGTAATTGCAGCCCCAGAGTGCCCAAACCTTGCCGTGGCATGAGGAAAAATAGCAGCAGAAGAGGGGTGAAGGTTGATTTTTATTTCTTTGAAAGATAGGTTTCGGGAGTCAAACAGCCACACCTGATTAGTGGGAATTATGGTCTTCTCGATAACAACGTGGTTATCAGATTTTTTTATCTCTGTATTGAGTTCAAAGCCACCATACATTATCCAATGATAGGAACTAATAGGAACAATGTAGGAGGAAATAAGGGGTTTGGGGCGGCTATATGAACTCGGCTGGTCCATATCAAAAAGCTTTAAAAGCGTGTTCGTCTCAGACGAGTATTTGAATAAGCACGGATTTGGCTTGGTGAACATCGATGAGAGCTTGACTTTACTAAGAGGGAGCGGCAAATCGTAATCAAATTTCAAAGTCACGTTCCCTGGTGGGATTTTGAAGTCATTGGTGATATCTTTGAGTAGTATCTGGTATTCTTCATGGGAGTATGTGGTCACGCCTCCTATTATGTATGCTTTATCATTCAGATTGATGGAAGAGTGGTATGCGAGGTCGGGAAGATCGAATCCCGAAAGAATTGGAGGATATTCCAAGAGGACGCTAGACTCTTCAAAATGCTGTGTTCTTTTGTTGGTAACGGATTCCGAGTTTATGTGCCCTGGACGATATGGGATATGCTCTCGGTAGTAACTGGAGGTAGAGCTATTTTCATTACCTTCAAACAGAAGCCCATCAGTATTGAGCCTGGAGAAATACTGTAGGTATCCATGAGTGAAACTGTCATGTGATTCGGGGGTTTCTCTTCTTGATTGACACAGATCTGTCGAAGAGTACTCCGGAAACCCATTGAGAAGTTGGAGAAACTCTGGAGCGTCCTCATGAGCAAGATACGACTCCATCTCCGTCAACATTTCTCAACATTAGATAGTGAGTGCTAGTCACAAGACGCGATAGGGAAAAAGCGAAATATCTGGCTGTTACTTACAACATAGATACTCTGAAAGATGTTAGCGCAACCCTTCTTTTACTAAAATTGCTTATAAACTCCGATCGTGAGATACCCAAATATTAGAGTAGGCTCCGGAGAAAAAAAAAAATGCTGTTCAGCTCCGGTGATTCGAACCAGCGTTCAATCAACACAGCATCAATAGAAAGTCAAGGATGGCAGTACCACCTGAATTGTGTCCGTTTAACACACTCACAAGGCACCCGAAAACAAGCGGGAAAAACACCGTCTGGTTGGTTCACTCGGCAAAAAAACTAGTAAGATCTCTTTGTAAAGCGTGTCATCCTTATGCAGGGGCCATGCTAATCTTCTCTGTATTTTTTCGATTGACCAAATGTCCCGAAGGACCCAATAAAAGAAAAAAGTTGAGATATATAATGTATCAACGGTTAATATACAAAAAAGTTCACTCTGTTATGGTGCAAAGAAGTGCGGAAAATTGGTGCTCCTACCCCAGGCACCAAACACGTCAAAGGTGAATTGACGGATTTCCTAGTCATATGATCCGGATGAAGTACGGAAATGTGCCTGTTTGAACTAATATCCGACTGAGATCCTCCGTGATTACAGAATGTCCACTCCGATAATCAGTTTTACTACTGTTGCTCAGGAGGGGTTCACCTCATTCTAAGCTGAGGTCTTTTGTTAGCCTGCGTGATCTTCCCACAACAGCTGTTGGATATATAACCTCTCTACCAAGAAATATATATTGCAGACTTTTCTCATTACGAGGAAGTATTCATTGTGTTTCCGACGCTGCTGGAGAAGATAACTGACTCTTAGAAAGGGTATATATATATGCAGCTAAGATGACCATCAATGAGTACTCTCAAATCAAAGAGTCTCAGAGAATCCTGTCCGAATTGTTAGCAGACTCGGCGCTGGAACTACCCCAGGAATTTCACTCATGGAGACATGACATCACCCTCACCAACGAACAATCTGATCAAATCATTTTGCCCTGTAGACTTAAGGAGTGTGAGGTTGTAACGGCTCTCAAAGGTGTGGAGGCAATGGCCGCTCGCCTTATTGCTCAAAACCGGTTCGGATTTGAGTCTGATCACACCACTATCGACCTTCAGCACGCACTCATGTTTCTTTTCATGACCTATCTTGCATCTGTTGATGGAATGACTAAACTTGATAAGAAAGTGGCTTCAAAGCTCAAGCCTACAGACTTGAACCAAGCTCAATCCGTCACTTATAGAAGAATGAGCGCCAATCTTTACAAAACCAAGGACGATCGTTTTTATCATATACATGGTTCTTTAGATGCGTCTACGACACTCAATATGATTGGACTGCCTGCATTTGATGATAATGCTACAGACTACGATGACGTTGTAAAAATTATCCAGACGGCAGTATCCAAATTCACCTGTGATGAACTTGAAGAAATGAATGTCAGACTCAGACAGGCTGGAGTTGAGGCTATCACATTTGACCAGTTCCTCAAAACAGAGCAAGGTAAAGTCACTAACAAATTGCCTTACTGGGAGGTGGAGATTACTGAGACAGAAACTCCGCCTGTACCGTATAAGCCATTGAAGTTCGTTGAAGGAAAACCTCAGATCCTAGAAGGAATCAAAGTGATTGAGCTGTGCAGGATCATCGCGGGTCCAACGGTTGGTAGAATCCTGGCAGAGTATGGAGCGGAGGTACTTAAAGTTACAGACTCAGCCCACCTTCCGGATGTTCCATTCTTCCAGGTGGACGGAAACATTGGGAAGCATTGTTGCGATCTGAATCTAAAAGATCCAGCAGATAGAGTCAAATTTGAGGCTCTATTAGCAGATGCAGACATTGTGATTGATGGTTACAGGAAAGATGCCATCACGAAATTGGGATACGGTCCTCCCCAACTTAAAGAGTTAGGGATCAAGAGGGGAAAGGGATATATCTACGCGTCTGAAGACTGCTTTGGATTCGAAGGCCCTTATAGTGGAAGACCAGGGTGGCAACAGATTGCTGACTGCTACACTGGTGTCGCATGGGCTCATGGTACCAGCTTAAAACCAGAAAACAGTGAACCAATGATTCCCCCATTTCCTATGAGTGATTATGGAACGGGATGCATGGTTGCCATAGCTGTTCTTCTTGCAGTTCACAAAAGGTGGCAAAATGGAGGATCCTACTGGTGCAAGTCGTCATTAGCACAATATGATCTACTTCTGTTGAGACAGGGTGGTTATCCAGACAAAGTATGGGAACAGGTTTTGGGAAGACAGGATCCGGACGTCTTCAAACTAAGATACTACGATTCGGTTGATAAGATTTCCAAGACCTGTCTTGAGTCGATGAAGCGATTCAAACCAGATCTGTTTGATGGAGACCTCAAGTACATGGATGAATGGGAGAGTGAAGGTTTTTCTGGTAAGATCAGAGTTCTAAAGCCTGTGGTAAGCATGGAAAACACCAGGAACGGTTTCAACTGTTCCAGCAGACCTAACGGTTACGATTCTCCGGAATGGTGGATGGCCTAGAGTGTATAGACAGCAAATACAAATCTTATCTTAGATCTATGATGTTGAGTTGGTGTAGAGATGAAGCGCAGTGATTGATAAAGTCAGGCTGGCAGATATCCGGCCCCTACCCCCGCGTCTCCCCACATTGTTTTAACATAGATCCGACATGATGAAAAACTTCCGCTCCGATAGCAAATATGTGGGGTAAATAGGCACATTTCCCCCCCCCCGTGAAGCTTAAGATCGGAATTAGAGAGTTGCCAGATATAATTATGAAAGCAGCTTCAATTAGTGGTACGATCTGAGCCAACGTTCATTATCTGAGCATTATATAAGAGGCAAGTAGTACTCGAAGAAACCAGTACTATAGTGCTGACAAACCCAGACAGCTGAACCAATAAAGAAGCATCATTCACAGCAGCATTACGAACGCCTATCATGTCCCAAGAGTTCACGCAGTACGTTATTGACTCGTTTGGTCCAAAGGCCACTCCAAGAGCTAGAAAGGTGGTGGGGTCGCTAATACAGCATCTTCATGACTTTGCCAGAGAGAATCTAATCACCACCGATGAGTGGCTGTGGGGAGTGGATTTCATCAACAGAATTGGACAGATCAGCGACGAAAGAAGAAACGAGGGTATACTTGTCAGCGATGTATTGGGCTTGGAGGCTCTTATTGATACGCAGACACACTCTTTGGACAACTCCAGCCACACCTCGTCTGCTATTATTGGTCCTTTCTACAGACCTGGATCTCCAGAGTACAAGAGTGGAGAATCCATCATACAGAAAGAAGTCGGTGGGACTAAATGCTTTCTATTTGGAACTGTGTCGGACGTGGATGGTAAGCCCCTAGATCATGCCAAGGTTGAGATCTGGCACTGCGCTCCAAACGGCTTGTATGAGCAACAAGATCCTGACCAGCCGGACTTTAACTTGAGAGGTACTTTCTACACTAGCGAAAATGGTTTTTTCAGCGCCCGCTGTCTTAAACCAACTTCGTACCCAATTCCCTTTGACGGACCTGCCGGAGACTTACTCACCTTCATGGACAGACATCCAAACAGACCTTCCCATATCCACTGGAGAGTATCTAAGCCCGACTATCACTCGCTGATCACTCAGATCTACGACGCGGAGTGTCCTTACACGAAAGATGACTCTGTGTTTGCTGTCAAAGATGATATCATAATCAACTTTAAGCCAATTGATGAACTGGATGCCAGCAAGTTGGAGGGCGTCACCAGCATTGATGAACTCAAAGCTAAGGACATTGAAGTGTTCCTTGAATACCACATCAAGCTCATCAAGGAGGACGAGCTGCAGAAGGGCAGAAAGGCCATCTTCGATAAGAAAGTTGCCCTTGAGAAGAGCTGAGCAACAATCGAGGCCTTTCGCTTACCGATGGCACCTAACGCGTTTATTTATCTTTGAATCTTACTATTTATTTGTGTATGTATGTATGTATGTGTGTACCCACACTCTACCTAACGTAACCCTCCTGCCCCAATTTAGTACCTTCTTCAGATCGACGCGTCGTTTAGCCCTTTGGTAAGTCTAACTTTTTCCTCACATCATAAATGAAACAGGTTGATTGGATAAAACTATCTTCAATTGCTACTCAGCTAGCTTCTCATACATAGCCGACTGTGCATTGCATTCTATTCAACCCATGACAGAGGGCCAGTCGAACTCCTCAACACTTGATGTGTTGCAGGAAAGCAAGACAAAGGCTGTCAATCTCACCTCCGTGCAGGTTTTTGGAGGTGATCAGTTCAGCGATAACTTTTTCAACAAGCTGTTGAACCCACTTCTGAACACGGCAGACCTCACAGTGGACCAGCTTGTACAAAGATGTGACTTCTCGCTGAAGAACCTCTTGTACACTGGCTGCTTCAACTCTGTTGAGTTTGAAGTCCAGCTAGCAGAGAAGCCTGAAAAACCTGTTTCCTCCTCATTTCTGCTTTCGAGCCCGCTCACCCTTTCCACAAAGGTCCAGCTAGCACCCAAAAAACTCTCCCATTTGAATATAGGTTCCACTCATGTGAACTCGGGAAACCTTCTAGCTCTAGAATACTCGAATCTTAATGCCTTTGGAAACGCAGAGTACTTCCGTGCTAATATCGTTTCCAGCATGGTCCCAGGGGCTAAATCCAGACTGGTTTCCGGCACTTATCGAGCTCCTATGGTAAACACATCACTAAAGCTGTTTGTCAATGGTCTACTGTCGAGCAAAAACGACATCCAGTACCAGTCAGAAAAACAGTCTGTGTTAGCTGGAACTATTGGTGTGGAGAAAAGCGTCTACAGTCAGTTCAATCCTCTTTTCAAAGCGTCTTTCCTCGGAGGGATCTCCTTGGCAAAAAGATCAACCCTGCAAGTAAGTGATTCAGCGAGTGATGAGGTGAAAACATACGCCGGAGACCACGTAAAAGAATCTCTTCTTTTCAACGCTACATTCGACACCCTCGAGTATTTGCCAAAATCACAGGGACTGCTTCCAACGGGAGGATACCTCTTGAAGGTCAATAACGAAGTAACGGGTCTCTCCAGCATAAACGACAAGAAACTCAACAACGAAAAGTTCTTGAAGCTTGAATCCAGCTTTGAATATCACAAGTCAATCCTCCGAAACAACCTCACCTTGGGACTAGATCTCGGCGTAGGTCACCTCGTCAACCTCTCACCCTCAGGCTCGAGAACGGTACACTATCAGGATAAATTCTACATCGACGTTGCAGGCTTCAAGACATTGGGATTGGCTACTGAAGCTAGCTCACCAAGCGACTCGGTCGATACTAAAATCGGCGGATGGTCTTACGGATCGTTCAACTTCACACTGCTATCTCGGTTCTTCTTCGTGAACCCCTCAAATCCTTTGAGACTGTACTGGAAATACGGTGGAGGCCATCTCTTCACCACCTCTGATGGGCTGAAGAAGAGTTTTGCTGATATAAGCAAAAACTTGGACCTGATAAGAAGTGGATGTTCTGTGGGTCTACTCTACAACGTGGCGGACTCTGCTAGTTGTGATCTCCACTACAGCTTCCCGGTGACTGCTACTGGAAGCAGCGGTAATGGAGGATTCGGCTTCAGTGTCGCATTGGCGGGAGATTATTGAGGCTGGAAAATCTATAAGAAAACGACAATATCTATAAGGTAGTGACCTAACTATAAACAGGCAATATGTGTAACTACGAATCCAAAGGCTGTTCGTGTTTATCAACAGACGGTTTTCCTTCGGTGTCCTTATCAGCCAGATATTTGTCAAACGCATCGTTTCTGTTTGGGAATGGTCTTTTTCCCAGCAGACGGATCATATCCTCTCTAGTAATAACCTCTTTGTTTAGAAGCTCCTCCGCCACGGCTTTCACTTCCTCCTTCTTTTCAATCAGCAGATTCTTACATCTTTCGTAGCACTCTTGTACCAATCTATGGATCTCAGAGTCAATGAGCGACGACGTCTTGTCACTGAAAGGTTTTGTCATGTCGTTTCCTCTATCCAAGTTATAGTTCACCAGTCCTACCTTCGATGACATTCCACATTCCAGAACCATCTTCTGAGCAAGATTCGTAACTTTCTCAAAATCGTCAGAACCTCCACTAGTCACAGATGCAAAATTCAACTCCTCAGACACTCTACCGCCCAGGGTCATGGTCATTCTGTCCAGAAGCTTCTGCGTGCTGTAAAGATAAATATCCGGAGGTAAATACTGAGCATACCCTAATGCTCCTTGACCTCTTGGAACAATAGAAACCTTAAGAAGAGGATCAGCAAATTCTAAAAACCAACCACAAATAGCATGACCAGCTTCATGATAGGCCACGATTTTCTTTTCGTCAGGAGAAAGCAGCTTCGACTTCTTTTCTATTCCAGCAATAACTCTTTCGATGGCTTGTTCGAAATCATGCAGTCTGACACAATCCTCATTATGACGCGCAGCTATCAGAGCGGCCTCATTACAGCAATTTGCAATATCTGCTCCAGAAAATCCAGGCGTCAACGTCGCAAGTCTGCCCTTAAGATCATCCAAGTCACAGTCTTCTGCCAGTTTGACCCTCTTCAAGTGAACCGCGAAAATAGCTTTACGGCCTTCCAACTCAGGGTTGTCAAGATAAATCTTACGATCAAATCTTCCAGGTCTTAAAAGAGCAGGATCTAGAACGTCACCACGATTGGTTCCCGCTAGTACGACGACATAATCAGTGGTTGAGAAACCGTCCATTTCAACTAGCAACTGATTTAGTGTGTTTTCTCTCTCATCGTTACTTCCGGAAGCTCTTCCTTTAGATCTTGACTTTCCAATAGCATCAATCTCATCGACAAAAATGATAGATGGTGCATTCTCTCTTGCTGTTTTGAATAACTCGCGAACTCTTGAAGCCCCAACTCCAACAAACATCTCGACAAACTCAGATCCTGAAACTGAATAGAAAGGAACGCCGGCTTCACCCGCTGTTGCCTTTGCAAGCATTGTTTTACCGGTACCAGGAGGACCTGATAAAACAGCACCTCTTGGTATTTTTGCACCCAGCTTCTCATACTTTTCCGGGTGCTTTAAAAACTTGACAAACTCCATGATTTCTTCCTTTGCTTCGTCACAGCCAGCAACGTCCTCGAACTTAATGTTCACATTCTTTTCTGCATTGAATTTTTTGAATCTATCCTTGTTGTTGCCAAACAAGCCTCCCCCAAGTCCTCCGGAGCTCTTAAGCATCTTTCTAGTGGACCAGAATATGAAACCAAATAGCAACAAGGTAGGCATAATGCTGTACACGGCCTTCAGGGTGGATGTGGACTGGACATACATCACAGGTACTCTAAGATCTTCTGGAACATGGTTTTCATCCAAGGCCTGTTTCAATTTCTCTTCGAAATTCAAAACTGATCCAATTGTGAAATAGTACTCAACTTGAGAACCGTGAACCGGTTGGTTCTTACCGAAATCGTTCAACACTACTCTGACAAGGTTGTTGTTGACAACAATCAGCTTCTGAACAAAACCCTTATCTAACAATGAGGTACGGAAATCCTGCCATGTGATCTCCTTCTCGTGAGATTCAAGAGCAAACAGAAAATACATTAGAGCAGCGGAAGAAAGCCAAAGAAGTAGAACATCCAATCTAATGGCCCCGTCAACCACAAAAGGATTGGTGCTGTTGCTATTCTTGTCTTTGTTCTTTTTCTGATCCTCAGAAGGTTTTCCATTCTCAACATCAGGCGGGTTGAATTTGCTGTCATATATTCCGTTGGCATCAAGCTGTTTACCTAAGTGGTAGTCCATCAGAGCCTTGTGGAACTTTTGAACGTTTTCCATCTTTTCTCCTGTCTTTGTTGCTGTCTCATCAGTTAGAATGATGTTTATCATCTTGGTTGAGGAAGGGGATATCAAACCACCAATCTGATACTCATCAAAAAGTTTCCTGAGCTTTATTCTGACGTCTTCTTCAGATAATGTACTGTCGGCCCATATTTTCTTCAGATCAGCCAGTAGAAGGTTTGACTCTTCATCTGTGAGCTCCCGCTCACCTTTGTCGTTGTACCTCCTCCGATTGGGTCCCTCTGACGAGGAGTTGAATCTCACAGGTACTAATGAGAGCTTATTTCCAATCACGGGTCCTGTCAGTCTTCTATAGACCGTTCTTTGACCCTCAAGCACTGGTTTACCTACGCTGCTTCCAAAGGAGCGCATAGACATCCGAAATATCGGAGCCATGGCTGTTCTTGATCCCAGCTTAGCTGGAAATAAAAGAACATGTCGCCTGCACACACTTGTCATTTCAGATTGAAAAAAAGCTGAATCTAGACTAGTAAATCGGAGCAGTTCCGATAAAGCAAAACAAAGCTTCCACTGGTGCTATTCTCTCAAGATCTGCTCCGTCTAGGCGGCGATTTCCTGCTTCTTTCTTACTCGACTCTAGGCTCACTATTCGCCACTTGCTTGACATTAAACTTCTTTTGGAGCCTTTCAAAAAAACATCTCTAACTAAAGTCGTGTGCTTACTAAAACGAAGGTTAAACTTAACAAAACACTTCAGGAGCTATTCAAAGTAGACATAATAGATATAGAAAGCAAGGAAGTTGTCTAAAAAGGCAAGAAAGCACCCTAATCAGACGGTAGAAACAATTTCCGAAGCATGCTTGAGAACCTCCACCATCTTGTTGCATTCCTTTCTTCTGGCTATAGTGATCTCGTTCTCTCTTACTAGCGTTTCGAGATCCTTATTTCCATAAAGCTTTTCCAGCAGCACCTTTTGAATCTCATTCTTGGAATGTTCGATCAGCTTCAACATCACCGCCTTGGGAACAAGATCAGCTACAGTTCTCTTCACAATATTGAAATAAGACATTATTAGCAGCTTGATCACCTCGGTTTCTTGAGTCTCCTTATCGGTCATCTGTCCGCTTGCTTTGAGAACATTTGGAGGAGCTTCCATGGCAGCAAGTCTTTTCTTATTCTTTGAGGAGAAAAAACCTCCGAAGAATGAAGACTTTTCATCGTCACTCAGTTGTCCCGAGGATGAAGACTGGTGCTGTGGCTGGTGTGCAAGAGGCTTTCCCGTTTTTGGGTCCACTTGAACGACACTTGGGTGTAATTTGTCTTGCACAATGGCCAAGGCCTGTGATCCCTTCAGTAGGTCAGGGTGTGCTGTATTTATGTAAGTCTGTTCAGACCGAATGATATCTGAGACAAAATCGTTTGTAGGTATAACAGACTCTCTCAAGTACTGAATAAAAATCTGTGATATCTGCTCTCTCAACCCAGGATATCTTGAAAATTCTGTCTGCGCCAGTATTTGAGAAAGAATTCTAACGAGTTCATCAAAAACAAGCGTGATACACCTCAAGGAGGGCTCCTGAAACCTTTGGATCTGCTGCTTGACAAGAACCTCAAATGCCTGAGTACCCACAAATAGAGAAGGAGCGGATCCTGACGAGTTGTACATCACTGTTCTGATATCTGCGTCTTTTATCTGATCGAAAGGGTCCAACGCATAAACACCATTCTTGAATATCTCGTGAAATACAAAACTGATTCTCGCACCACCGCTCAGCTCGTTAGATGAAATATCCTTCGTCTGACCATCCAGAATTCCAGTATAATCATTGCAGAAGTCTGTGATCACGCTCAAAACAACAGAGCTGGGAGATTCTGCCATTTCAGGACCCAAAGCATTAAGTTCTTGCTGATATTTCTTCAAAGCAGCTTCCACACGGGCCTTGATATCAGGCAAAGTTGTTCTGATATGGTTCAACAAAATAGCATTCAACTTCTTCGCAAGATATGGAGTACCACAATAATGGGCTTTTGAACTGTAGGAAGGATGGTTTTCGAAAAATCTTCTCTCATCATTGAGAGCCTCTCTGATAGTTTTGTGATTCTCGATATCCTTTTGACCTCTGTTGATGACAGGAACATAACCCGATCTCAATGGGATTACACGTCCGGCAAGAATGTCAATAACATCTGTTCCCTGGTCCATAAGATCCACCTTGGTGAGAACACCTATGGTTCTGAGACCTTCAGGATCCACCTCTCGGGCGAGCTTGAGTCCATCAGAATTAGCAAGGTCCTGATTAGCAGCGTTGACGGCTAAAATGATGGCATTAGGCTTAGAGATAAACTTCATTATCATATCCCGTATTTGTCTTTCGATATCTTTAGGCTGGTCTCCAACCGGAACCTTGGTCAGTCCGGGCAAATCAACTAACGTCAATGTCAAAACATGAGGAGAGTATATTCTTAGGTTTATTGGGACAGAAGAGATTCCGGAGTTCGTACCTGTCTTGGCCTCCGTCTCCCTGATGATTTCCTTTCTAATATCATCGAAGTTGAAGATTTTCTTGCCTGGAAGATGGAGAAACTCTCCCCATTCATCAGCGTTGTTCTCTGTTTTGTTGCCTTTAGCATCCACAGTCTGAATATCAATCAAGTCGTTTCCAGAAGCAGCCTTGTTGGCTCTTCTGTTAATCAACTGCAGAATCAATGGTCTTCTAGTCACAATACCGGTTCCTCTAGGAAGGAACTCCCTTCCTACAATGTTTTCCAACACAGACGACTTTCCCGAAGACTGCGAGCCAACCACGGTGATCTGAGGTAAATCAACAGGAGAAGTCGACCCACTTCCTAAAGGCGCTAGAGCATCCTGCAGCTTGTTGATTGTTTGGATCAGGCTTTCATCCATGGCTTATATTCGCACAGTTATATCAACCGCTTTTCTTACTTTATCTCGACAGCTTATCCGATCGGCTCTATTCCGGCTCCTCGACCTGTTTTCAAGCAGCTTGTATCTAACACTGCACGTGATCTCTATACCTTCCGCAAAGGAAAACGTTTACACTGCCCCTTAACTGCTCTTTCAATCTGATTAGCCTTCAAGAGTCTCTATTTATAAAAAACAACATACGTAGTATTTTTTTGTTTTTTTTGATTGCAAGCGTAATTAGTATATATTGGAAAAGTCGGGCAAAAAACATATACAGACAGCAAAAAGTTATTATTGCTGCGCCTCATATACTGCGCCATAAAGAGGCAGTGATATCTTCGTTTTTATCTCACCCTGATAGAGGATGTCGATCATGTCAATCACTGCTTAGCTCTCGTATCCCTATCGTAGTCATAACCCCGAGCTATTCCCGATATGCCATCTTCTAAGGTAGCACCTTCTTTGCTGTACCCTTCATCTTCATTCTGACTGAAATCACTTCCTAGACCAGTCCAGGCTCTTCCTTGAAGATAATTAGCCGCTGTGCTTACGGTATTTCCTATGGAAACAACACTGGAAAATTTACTGACAAGTTGGTTCGTATCAGAACCGGTCTTACCTCCTGATTCGTTTCCAAATCCCGCCAGTTCAATCTCCAAATGCCTCAATTGCCGAAGAGGCCGTGATGAAGCAAGTAGCCCCGTCACAGCATCAAATTGCGGAGCATCGTCGTCTTCTTGTTCGTTGAGCGTACCATCCGTATCCATTCCATCTTCCTCATCCGATCTGTATCCATCTTGGTTCATTACCTCCTCAAACTCGGTTATCCACTTTCCTGTCCATGTCACCTGGGCACTTAAAGCCAGCTGAAGTTCATATGGAGTCACAATAGGCTTGTAGTATTCGTTAATTGAATCTATTACAATCCCCGACTGATCACAACCCAAAACACACCATACATCTATACTTTCAAAATTGGCCAGCTTTGCTACGTTCGGCTTTCCAACCACAAACATGTAATGTTTCTTACCAGCACCTCTGATCCACTTCACCACCTTGTTCAGAAGCTTCTTAGTGTTGGAAAGCGACAGAGTATTTACAAGGATGCCAATTGTTCCTGCACTTCGCGCAACATGCATGAATCTATAGCGTCTGGTAAGCGACGGAAACGGACCTTGTGTAAGTTTCCCTAACTGTGGATCAAAAATGGTAATCGCAGAAAACTTGGTCGAGAGCTGCAACAATCTAGGATCTGCAGGACAGTTGATGTGGAAGAGAGTATATGATTGGGTGATTTCGTCCGCGTCGGTATCACTGTCAAAGTCTGACACACCATCTTCATAGAGCCCATGGATGATCCGTGACATAACACCCAATGTCTTTCCATCAGATGATGCGGCGTATTGATCGATCACGACAGCAGTCCGTCCGCATTTTTCGAAGTCTATGTCAGCAAAGGCCAGCTTGGGATATACAGGCTTGAGAAGAGCATAAAGGGCGGCCAATGTGTAGCTAAAAGGAGCATCGGCCATAAGCATTATCTGCTGCTCGTGGTCGGGATAGTGTTGAAGAAACATAGAGTATGCGAGATTGAGGTCAAAGTAAGGCCGTCCAAAAACATACGCAGCAGACAGTTTATCGACCGGGTTCAAACATGCGTCCCCAAAATGAACAACTATATTTGCAGAGACATGTTCTGCAGCAACTTCATCAATACAGCAGGTAGAGTATGACGTGTCCGCCAATATCCAAACCTGTTGAAGCTGTCCCTTGTGCTTGGATGAGTTCTTGCAATTTTCGCCACATGAGCCTGTACAAGGCTTGATGGATTCAATATCCTCTTCCGTCTTGGATGAGCAAGACTCATTTGTGAAATCCACCTCACCTTCCAACGTTTCGAGATCCAGCTTGTTGTGGGAGTCTACGTAGGAGTGCGGGAGCCGGTTTTCCACAACTGAGAGTTTCTGCAGTGATTCTTGTATCTGCTGAAGTACTATCGCTGAATCACATACCAAGGAATCTGGAAACTGCAAGGCTATTTTTTTGAATTTGAGGTTTCCTTCGCTATCTCGTTGGGCTAGGTGGTGTGAAAGCTTATCTATGCTATAGTACTCTGCGATCAAAGTCGATAAGTCCTCGGGAGCAATGTGCGGCGATAATTCCGGTCCTAAATATGTTCTTCTTTTGTAGTTTTGATCCGTTTTCACCTCATCAAACTCAAATTCGGCTTCATCCTGTGCACTTGAAAGCGAGGGGGCAACAAGCACCTCAGACATGATACCTCAGTGCTCATATATCTCTCTTCGTCGTCTTTTGAGCTGTTACAAAAATATGATCAGATTTTTTGAAGCCTCTTATGATACTGGAAAATAAAACAATTGAGATCAGTGGAGTCGATCGACTTCAGGAACAAAAACTTAAGGGACGCTATTGACAGATGATAAATTTTAGTTTATCCGGGTTTGATGATCCATGAAGAACAAATGTCTCTCTGCTTTGTACTTGCAGCAGCCAGCTATTAAAAGGTCTTAGTATAAAGCAGCAGCTGTTTTTGGAAACCAGCATGAGCGCAGAAATCAATAGCATAGAATTAGGGTACACGGCAGACTATCATGTCCATCTTAGACAAGGTCAAATGATGAAAGTGGTGGCCCCTACCGTGAGAGAAGGAGGAATCTCTATCGCTTACGTGATGCCTAACCTGACACCACCAATAACTGATATTGAGACAGTGATCAAGTACAAATCAGAACTGGAAAAGCTCGCGCCACAAACAACATTTCTGATGACCTTCTATCTTTCTTTAGCACTGACACCTGAAGTTGTGAAACAGGCCGCTGAGCTCAAAATCATCCGTGGAATCAAGTGTTACCCAGCTGGGGTCACAACAAACTCAAGCGCGGGAGTGGACCCTAACGATTTCTCTCAATTCTACCCTATATTTGAGGTGATGCAGAAATACTCCTTGGTACTAAACCTGCATGGAGAAAAACCTTCAGAATCTAATACAGACGGAGAAGACATTCATGTCTTGAATGCAGAACCTAAGTTCTTGCCAGCATTGTTAAAGCTCCACCAAGACTTCCCAAATCTGAAAATTGTTCTAGAACATTGCACAACCAAGGCCGCAATTGACGCTATAAACAAGGTGAATGCTTCACTGAAAGTAAATGAACAGCCCCACGTTGTTGCATCGATTACTGCGCATCATCTCAGCTTGACTATTGATGACTGGGCAGGCAACCCCATCAATTACTGCAAACCTGTTGCCAAGTTACCAGAAGATAAAAGAGCTCTGGTGGAGGCTGCAACTTCTGGAAAACCATACTTCTTCTTTGGATCTGACTCCGCTCCACACGAGCTGCGTAATAAGTCTGTTCATATCGGAGTTTGTGCAGGAGTGTATACCCAGCCATACGTTTTGTCATATCTGGCTCAAGTGTTTGAAGAACATGGTAAAATAGACAAGTTAAAGGACTTTGTATCAACGTTTGGTAACTCCTTTTATGAAACTGATCTGGCAACTCTGAACTCTAAAGATAAATGCTGGCTTGTCAAAAAGGAAGTTGAGATACCTGAAGTTCTGGTCAGAGACAGTATTGAGATTTCTCCTTTCAGCCCAGGAAAGAAGTTTTCTTGGTCCGTTGAATGGAGGTGAACGCTGTAAATGTAAACTCGATCCTAGAATTTTTGCTCCTTGTTGTAGTAAATAATTATCTATACATTTCCCAAAACTATCATAAACTTAAGGTGTGGATCATGTCCTTCAGGAAAAGATCCATCTTCATTGAAAACACACATGCTATTGCTTTTCCATCCCCAACTCTGAGATTTGTGAAAATCGTTAGGCACAGATAAAAACGACGTTATGGTAGGCTTCTCCCTTCTTGAAGGTGTGAATATTATGAAATATACCCTTATAGCGTTTCTTTGATCTTCGTAGGTGAGGAAAGACCTTGAGTCGGACTTGTTCCCTGAATTCACTGCAGAGCTGCCTTGAATATTGACCGCATCTCTCACGCTCGGGGAATAAAAGTCCGTAGATGACGACGTATCATGTATTGATAAATCGCTGAGACTCAGCGCCGTGTCATCTTGGATAAGTTCCTTTTCTTCTGCCTCGTGAAGGTCTCTTGACAGACTGCTGGGAATTGTAGCACCTCTATGGGTTCTTAGAGCTGGGGCTTCTGCATGCTTTTTGGGTAGCGTCTGATAGTTGACATTATTGATAAATACGTCAGGGTTGGTTAGCCCATGTTTGGAAGATGGATTGGAAGAGCCGCTATTTGCTCGATGTAGGTAGACGCCGATCTGGAACGTATTTTTGGTTTGAATATGATTTTTCTGTAGATACAGGTTCCAATAGGAACCTGCGTACCAGAATGTTTTTCCGTACACTCGCTTCTCGGTCAGCAAGTCAGAAACATTGGCAAAAGCCACAGAAAATCTGAATGGTGGAATTCTGGTCCAGCTGTACAGCCTTTCAGATTTCTCTGGGACGTCATCTTGAGTGGACTTACCATTCTCAAGATTATTGATTGGCTGCGAAGACATACTCAAAGTGTCCAGCATCTTTTTCTCGATTTCTGTTGGCAAACCTGCAAGAGTAGCATCTTTTATTGGAATCCGAAACCACTTGGAAGTGAGTACTGGGGGAGTTGCACTGGAAACTACGTTACCAAGATTTGGAAGCGAGTCTGAGGTAACTACCATCCGTTGCAAGTATACAGCCAACCAGAGTGCCTTGTGCAGAACCTCCGCATTTATGTAGGCTTCTCCATTAACGTCATAGAAGCTCTCGAGTTCTTGCAACTGCTCTGGAGACATATGGCAGTAAAGTATTTTTTCGTTGAGTACTTCTTTCAACAATTTGATCTGCTCTGGCTCTCCACAAACTATATCAGCAGCCGATACTTCGTCTTCAATCCCAGATACAATCTCGAGCCTTCTCTCAATAAGTTTGATGATGAAGATGCATCGGTCCCACTCGGTTGGGGTAAAAAAGAAGTCTTCTCCGACGACCTCCGAAACAATTATAGCTGGTATTCCGTCCCACTTTTGAGCGCCAGCCTCCCAACCATCTGAGCAGAGTATTCCTTTTCCATTCTGGACTATGCGCTCGCTCGCAGATCCATAATTATTTGACATGGCAAACACCATGTTCTCCGAAATGTTCGCCATACTCATGTTTTTGATGATGTAGTCGGTTGCAGAGCAAACGACATCCGTGATGGCCAAATATTGTCCAATTGCAATCATGCTAAAGGGAATCTTGTTTTCCTCCTTTATGTTGACTGCCCCGTAAAGCCGCGCAATAGCCAGCTCGAATCCCGCCTGTACTATTCGGGGGTCGTCGAATTCCAGCTCAAAGGCATTCCCTTTAGCAGAGTTCTTCCCCTTTATATCACTCTCCCTGTCAGACTCTGCTTCATGAGAGCTCTCGAGGTCCCTATCGCTTTCAGCTGCGAGCTCTCGTGCAGACCACTCAAACAGTGATCTGAAATACTTGCTCTTATCTAGAAACAATTTGTGAAGCTTGTACTCGGTGTCGAATGCAGTGATAGTCACATCTGAGTAGGCACCCTCCAGCAAACCTCTCTTGAAAATGTACTCGGAGGCACTTTCAATCTTACAACACCCGTAAGGGCAGGTGGTCATGTCGGGGTTTGCCACCGGTGTCTGCGTTTCGGCGGCCATCGCAGACTCCTTTGGAGAGAAGTCAATAGATCCCGCCAGCGAGTCCGAAGAGTCAGAGCTGTGCTGTCGCTGCCGATGATGCTGGAAAAGTGAGCCACTTTGACGGTAGCCGGAAGCTTGGGGAGATCCCGAGACCATCGGATTGGAATTCAGAAACTCATGTTCCCTATAGTAAGATAAGTTCCCAGGGGCAGATCCTCTTAGAATTCGGCCTCTTCCAGGGCCCGAATCAGCTGCATCTGACATGTGCGCTGGATTGAGCTTGTTCAAGACCTAGGCTAGTCGTGTCTACCTATAGTCGTACTTCGTTTGCTATTTGAAACAAACAAAAGAGATAATATACCTTTTATTGATGTGTGTATTATCTTGTACAAAAGAAAAACAAAACTGTAATATAATATTACAGGGCGGTGAAACTTGGAAGCAGAGAGAATTGGTAAAGCATTACAAAACTACTGGAGTCTCAAAAGCCAGCATGGTTCTACTGGAAACGTGACCACAACTACAACTAGGACTTTAGAGTATAAAAGCTTCTATTACTGAATCTAAGAGTTATCAAGCTAGCTATATTATGCTTGAGCCAAAACCGCTCTTTGCAACATCACTCATAATCAGGGAATTCCTGTAGCAGCTCGTTGATCTGCTTGAATATAGCTTTGTTCTTTTCTGTCTCTTTGGAAAGATCATCCTCGTCTTCGCTTACATCTTGCATCCAAAACAAGTTCTTGGCTCCAGAACTCAAGAACGTCAACATATAGACCCGTCCCGTCTTGCAAGACTTAACTCGTTTCCATGTGACATCGCCAGCAATCACTAGTAATTCTTCATTATCCACTCCAGCAACAGTGGTTTCTCTCGGACTCCACGTAAAAGAGTAGAACCCTTCTCCTTCCTCGCTCTGCTTTATCACAATCTCTCCTTTGATGACATTTGGAGTGTACACATGTGTCTCCTCATCGTAGTCCACCTTACCCGCATTGAATCGAAGAGGGGTTGTCAGAACCATTTTTATGAAGTGCTGTTCTGTGCTGTGTTTGGGTGCTGGAATCTCCGCTGGTAGCTGAAAGTTTCTCTCTTTCCAAGTGCTCCCCTTAAAGGCAAAATCCAGCTAACTAGTCCAACTTTTGATGGCACTTCTTTGCCTTTCACATTAACACTTTTTGAATCTGTCAGATACACCCGTACACCATTGATATTTATATATTGATATGTAATGGTAAAGCATATTGATTAATGTCGGAAGAAAAGGGACGGGGACCCTAGGCGATGCGCAACATAGGAACGAATCAGAGAGGAGACTATGGAGTTTCCACCCTTAGAAATAAAGAGTCTTGTTGAAGAGATAGCCGATATTCTCTTGTCCAGAAATCAAACCATTTCCGTTAGTGAAGGAGCATGCGGGGGCCTGCTGAGCTCATACCTTATATCCGTACCTGGAGCCTCGAACTTCCTGGATGGAGGGCGTTTAGTGTACAGTCTGAAATCAAGGTTGAAGCTTAGTGGCTGGGATACAGCGCAAATACGTGATTACACAGGCCCCAGCGAGGCTGTGGTTCTGAGACTAGCAAGAAATTTACGAATCGAATTTGGCTCTACGTATGTGCTTTCTGAGTCGGGGTTTGCGGGGCCCTTTTCAGACTTGTCAGCCACAGATGACAGCAGTATTGTGGGTGATGTGAAGCAGGGAATTGTCTATCTTGGAATTTCAGGTCCCAATGGTGATAGATCTTGCGTTGTGAGTACAGGGAGTGAAGACCGAGCAGAGAACATGCAGCTGTTTGCCAAAAAAGGACTTGAATTTTTACTCAATGTATTGAAAGGCGAGCCTTCTCAGTAAGTGGACGCTGAAGCCAACTGTTTATCACACGAAGAAAAGAATTAGAGCTAAATTTCCACCTAATGAGTAGACTTTGTAGCTGTTGGTAAGTCCGCCAGAGATTTTCTGATGCTGTCAACTCCCCTGAGCAAATCCTCCTTCTCAATAACCAGAGGAGGCGCGAGTCTGATGATGTTCTCATGAGTAGGTTTGGCCAAGACACCGTGGTCCTTCATAAGCAAACAAAGGTCCCAGGCTGTCTTTCCGCTCGTCTTGCTCTCATCAATCACAATAGCACATAGAAGTCCTTTACCCCGAACTTCCTTTATGATTCCGTTCGACTCCTTCATTAGTTTCGTAAGCTCGTTCTGGAAAAATTCACCCAAGTCTCTTGCTCTTTCAACAAGCCCCTCATCCTTGACTACCTCCAGCGCTTCGATGGCCACTCTTGATGCTAGAGGATTGCCTCCGTATGTAGATCCATGAGATCCTGGCTCTAAGGTGTGCATGATTTCCTTGGATGATAAAACCGCAGAAACAGGAATAACTCCACCAGAGATTGCCTTGCCCAGAAGAACCATATCTGGTTTATCTTCCAGGGGCAAGTAATGCTCCCAACATAGCAGTTTTCCTGTTCTAGCTATTCCTGTCTGGATCTCATCTGCAATCAGTAACACGTTATGTTTTCTGCACAGAGCCCTCACCTTTGGAAAGTAGTCAGCAGGAGGGGTAACAATGCCTGCCTCTCCCTGGATAGGCTCGATTAGAATAGCCGCTATTTTATCACCTGCATTGTTGAAAGCCAGTTCGACATCCTCGAACACTCCATATCTCAGTACCTTATCAGGTTCTCCAGGTATTGCTGGCCCAACATTTGATAAATAAGGACCGAAATTGGTTCTGGCTTCAGGATCTGTCGACATACTCACAATGGCCAAACTTCTTCCGTGGAAATTGTTTTCACAACTCAATATGATGGCCTCGTTGGCAGCAATGCCTTTCTTTACGTACCCCCATCTTCTGGCGATCTTCAAAGCAGTTTCCACGGCTTCTGCACCCGTGTTCATTGGAAGAACGTTCTCGTAGCCGAAATACTCAGTAACATACTTGGCGTAGGTTCCAAATATATCTGATGAAAACGCTCTTGAACATAGAGTGAGCTTCTGGGCTTGTTCGATTAAAGCGGCGATTATTCGTGGATGACAATGCCCTTGATTGACAGCGGAGTAGGCAGAAAGGAAGTCCAAGTATTCTCTTCCTTCTGGATCCCAGACCTTAGCTCCTAGGGCTTTTGCGAAAACCACAGGAAGAGGATGGTAGTTGTGAGCAGCATAGTCGTGCTCATATTGCGTAGCTTTGGCTGAGGAGAGTCCGAATTCTGGAGCTGGTGACATGGTTTGATTGTCCGATCTTAGATTGCACTGTATACCGAAGAGCTTCTACTTAAGCCCATGTAAACCTCCAGGGATGGCTACTTATTTATACTTTTACGAATATATGCTGATTATGTCGAGAGTTTCTTTAAAGACATAGAATCGCCATAAATTGCTTATAGAGACAGTATAAACTGATCTACAGAGAGAAAGTGGAGTCGCTAACTCTTTCCGAAACGAGCGAGTTTGTGATGTGCACAGCCTGAATTGTATTCAATAGTTATTCAAGTCGGGAAGTTGGGAAGTACAACCAGTGATTGTTAGGAAGCTACCTGTATTGATGACAGTAACAGTTCTAAAGACGATTGAGTTATATTATTTGGCGAGATACGTTACAATAACTAGATAGGATCGGTTTTCCGTTGCAAAGTCGAATCCACACGACTCAGTCGTGAGTTGAGATAATCGAGGCTCCTTTGCATACTTCTTAGACTTTGTTCTTCCTGCTGCCGGTATATAGTTTCTCCGTTTCTCATTAGGTAGACTTTCGTCAAGACCAATGGTGTTAAAAGTCCACCAACCACGCCGAGAAGTCTATATTATATTAGTATATAGTTGTGTCAAATACTCCGGTTTCAACTTACAATGCCTGGTTTCGAGCCACCGCTGTTGATAGATATGACATGTCTGATAGAGATCAGTTGTAATTGCTCATTCAGGCCCGGTTATAGCCAAGGATAGATGACAGCAAAATTTACGATCATTATCCCCCTTTATATGTCTACGGGATTACTCCACAAACTGCCTGTTTGGGAATGGGGGTCATGAAAAAAGTTCTCTATGGAAACGCGGGGATTGTTTATTGTTGCTGTGCGACGAAAGCATCACAGTCACGAGTCATGAGCCTTAGATCCCGTGGAATGTGCTCTTCTAGATAATCTTCGCAGACTTGGAGCTGCTAAAGCTGTGAAAATCGTCAGCAGAATCAGCAGCGTCAGCAGAAGAAAAAACCGAACGCTGTCGTTAGTGGCACTCAGTATAACGAAATCTGCTAGACTGAAGCTTAGACTGTCGTACTCCTTCACCATCTTGAATTCCGCGAGTGCAAGTTCGGTGACAAACCCAACAACCAGCTTTGAGTGTTCTAAAACGTGTTCCGGATCAACCAAATCCATGGTGTCGCGATTACTGTGGATATACGGATTAGTTAACTCCATTATAGACTCGACAACGTACACTGCTGGATACCCATACATCAGAGAGGAGCTGTGATCGGAACATATGTGGCCACATTGTGTCTCTAAGTACCCAATGGAGCAGTAAGTATCGATTATGGCCTTTGTGAACAGCATGAGCCCGTTGGATTTGTAGTCTTCTACCACCCCAAAATGCACTGGGAGACCGCTTTCCCTTGTTTTCGTTGTGAAACCGGTCATGTCTTGTTGTAGCATCGCCACTACATCTCTCTCTTTCTCGGAGTACGTTCTGAAGATGTCAAGAGAGCCCTTCATCCCGGATTCCTCGCCAGAGTAGAAGTGAAACTCTACTTCGTTTCTAAAACTGTAGCTCGATCTGGTGACAACTTCAATGGCTTCCAAGAGAGTAGCAACTCCAGAAAGATCATCGTCAGCTCCGGGAGAGTCTTGGAAAGGTACTAGGCTGAGCGAGTCTAGATGACACCCAACAACAATGAGCTGTCCACTCTCCATGCTGTCATCCTGCGGCCCGGCATCTGTGTGAGTGTTGATTCGCAAGATCAAAGAAGGCTGCATCCAATGATGCTGAATGATTGTAACATTGAATCGTGTCGGGTCGGACTCCTGCAGGTCGAGCAGCTTGTCAAAAATGTACAGCGAAAAGTCATGGCCTTGTCTTGATGTGTAGCTACGGGACTTTGAAAATGCGCTCAGCCCGGAAAGAGTCTCTTCCAGTCTTGAGCGATTTAGTTGATCCACCAGAGCCCTTGTAATCGGCTCTTGGAAAGTTTCCCTTTCAGGATACTGGTACTTTCGAACACTGACAGGACGAAGAAGCTTTATGAATCTAAGACGCCATATCTCTATCACGATGATAGCCAGTATGACAATGAAGGCTAAATAACTGGCTGCAATTCTCATCCTGAGCACACCATATAGCTCGCATATCTTGGAGGAATATCTCCTGGAAGAAAAGCCCAACCAGTGCCCTTTCAAGAAACGTTTTGTCTCACACAGAGGTTATTTATATATATATTTATTATTGCGAGCAATATTCTCTACATGTTTTTCAGCTTGGTAATCAACAACTGCTAGATATGAAATGGGAGAAAATTACAGAAACAAACATAGGGTTAAAAAATGACGTCTTCCTCAGTCTGTGCTGTGAGATCATTGGAGTCTGCAGCCGCCAGCTTCTCTACTACTTCTGCCTCGTTGATATCAGCCTCTTCGCTCTGTTCGGCCTTTCTTGCCGCATTCTCAGCATCAACCCTCGCATTCTCAATCTGCTTCTTCTCCTGCACCTTTTTCAATCTGTAGAACTCCTCTCTATCCAGCTCATCCAGCTCAGAGTTGATATAAGCAATCGTGTTTTCTGTTCTTGGAATAATGACATGCTCGATAGCATTGACTCTTCTATTAGTCACTTTGATCACCTCATCTAATATCACGAAAGCAGTTTGCAGAGACGCAAGATCCACGAGAGTCTGAACAGATCTACTGTATACATCTCGAGCCTTCTGCACCTGTTGTCCCCCCCTTCCTAGACCTGTCATCTTGAAGTCGTTGATCGAGTCGTCTATGTCAGCCTCAAATTGCGGAAGGTAGACTCCAGAAACATTCTCTTGCCGGGATCTCACTTTGAAGCGAGCACGGCTCACTGATTCCTGAACCTGATATCCGATGTTACCTCCAGTAGCATATGATACCTCTGCCAGCGAAAAGGCAGCAGTTTGCATCACTCGTCCCATCTTTCGTTTGGCGTCATCTATCCTCTTGGTTATTTCTCTAAATCTCTTGGTCAAAGCCTCAGACTTCCGCTTCAATAGTGAATGTCCCTGCTGGGCTCCCTTCAGCTTCCCCTTCATGAGCCCCAGCGTCATACGTGTAGGAAACACTTGTTCTCTTTGAGATTACATGAGTTGTTAGTACATGTATCTCAGCTATAAAGGCCCGGTTACGCCCCAGTAAAAATCACATACCTGTTAGCAGCACCCGACATCTTGATTGATGACAGACTCTGACTCCTTCCAGTCCGATTGCCGTCTGTATTCCAGTTCCTTTTGAGCCATAGGTTCTTTGGCTGCCTCATCTTCGGTTGTACAGAAACTCATCTTAAGAAAATATAATGTCCGGGTAACACTTGTAAGACTTCTACCACAAAATATTCACTACAAAGTCAATCGTAATGATCAGGTATGGACATAATGATATATAACGACGACAAAACAAGTGGGCAGTTACGACGCGACATAATTGGCCAGATGGAGTCTAAATGTATACTGGAGTATATAACCGAGGATGATATGCCTTTTGAAACCGCAATTTTGAAAGATCCCTACGCTTTGGATGTGTGGCTAGCTTATATCAAGCACCAGCAGACTGCTAAATCAATACACTCCCAAGTTGCAGTTCTCAGTAGATCTGTCAAATGTTTAGATCGCTCATATAAGCTCTGGATGATATATCTTAGGCTTCGGGTGGAAATCTTCAAAAGTAACCCGAACAGGGGAGATGTGATTACAGTCGTGAAGCTTTTTGAAAGATGTTTGCTTTTCCTTAACAAGTTTCCTGGTGTTTGGACGGAGTTTCTTCAGTTTTTGATAGATAATGTACCACTCATCGGACTGAGTTATATTCGAAGACAGTTCAACGCTGCTCTTCAGAGTCTTACCGTGGTGCAGCATATTAAAATTTGGAGTCTTTTCTTGCATTTTGCTGATCTAACAGGCGGCAGGACTTTGTTTCTCATATATCATCGCTATTTGCAGTTCAAACTCATTCTTGATGAGCAGGCCTTTTCTGATGATAGTCGAGGTTTTGATATGGAAACAGTGGATTCAGAAGAAATATTGAAAAAGCTTCTAGAAAACGCCTCGACTACCGAAGAGTTCTATAAATTACGCCATGTTTTCGAGCAGCTATCCAGTAACCCAACTTTTCTATTGAAATTGTCCAAGTCAGAACTTGATTTGTACGTCGATTATTTTGATACCTTGATACTTATGTCCGAGAGATGCTCTATGAACAATCAACAGGAGCATGATTCCCAAGTTGTGTCAACTTTCAGTAAGCTGGTGGAGAAGTTTCCCGATCAATTGGGGAATTTTGTCGTCAAGCTTTCTACTTACTGGATCTCCAAAGGTGAATTTTCAAGGGCTATTCACTTATTTGAGAATGGATTGCAGCGCACAGTCACTATGAAAGATTTCACTCAGATTTATGATGCATATGTTGAGTTCGAAGACTCCAGAGTGACAGAGCTAGCCAGTCAGATAGATGAGCTGGAAAGCGAAGGAAAAGACCCTGGTTTCTTAAACAATGAGATAGATATCTTACTCTCTCGATTTGAGAGGCTCTTAGAGAGGAGAAATCTTCTGGCCAACGACGTGCTCATTCGTCAAAATAAGAACAACGTCTTGGAATGGCTAAACAGGGTGAAGCTATTCAATGCGGAAAAGGATATAGACAAGATCCTTCAATGCTATTCTGAGGCCGTAGTGTCGGTTGATGCACAGATGATATCTGAAGTGGGTCTGTTGTCTAAGCTTTGGATCGGTTACGCCTCTGTTTATGAGAAGAATGGAGACCTGAAGTCTTGTCGATCCATATACCGTACTGCTATTAACGTTCCATTCAAAAATATTGAGGACCTGATTCAGATATGGATTAGCTGGGCTGAAATGGAACTGAATCACGATGATTTCGACCAGGCAATTCTGGTCTTGAAAAAAGCCTTGGAGGTGCCAAAATTTGAAGGGCTGATTTTATACAAGGATGCTGAGTTAAGCACTCAATTGAGGATCCACAAATCAACAAAGCTTTGGAGCTTTTACTTGGACCTGGTTGAGAGCTCTGGTGACTTTGAAGAGACGTGCAAGGCCTATGATCAAGCCTTGGATCTGAAGGTGGCATCGCCGTTGACCATAATTAACTACTGTTCATTTTTACAGGAGCATCAGCATTTCGAACGTTCTTTCAGAATATTTGAGAAGGGTGTGCATATCTTCAAGTATCCAACTGTTTTTGAAATCTGGAATGAGTATTTAAGAGCAATAGTCAAGTACCAATCTCAGATGAGTATCAATGTGGAGAGAGTTAGAGACTTGTTTGATCAGGCGCTCGAAGGTTGTCCTTCAAACCTGCTGAAACCAATTGTGCTTCTGTACAGCAATTTTGAGGAATCCAAGGGATCCAAAATGAGAGCCTTGAGAATTTATAAGGATTATATTGCAAGGGTTGATTCCAATTTGGATAAACTGGACCTATTCAAAATTTTAGTGGCCAAGACTGCAGAGTTCAATGGTTTAGAAAGCTGTAGAGAGGTTTACGAGGACGCCATGCAAGCCCTTTCCATTAAGACTCCTGGTTTTGTGGAAGATATTATAATTGGTTTTGTACGACTCGAAGTTAGTCTGGGAGAGATGAAACGATCTCGAGAGATTCTCAAATATGCAGCTGAGCTGATGATGCGATTTAGTCAGAAAACTCAAGAAATAGACGCTATCTGGAGCAGCTGGAAAACTTTCGAGCTTAACAATGGTTCAGAGGAAAGTTATAAGGACATGTTGAGATACAAGAGGCATCTAGAGAATCTCTACAATCCAGTAAATAAGGCTAAGGCGGCCGAGGAGGTGATGAACCACATGGGGTTTGTGTCATCGTCGCAGCGTCCGGAAACCAAGGGGATTTCGGAGAATACTCCTGCATCTGAAAACAATGCCAATAAGGATCAAATTGATCTGGATTTATCAGACTTTGAATGATTGTGGAGAGGTAGTATTAATAATAATAATAATAATGATAATGATCTAATAGCACTTTCTATTTTAATTTCTAGGGTTTAGGTGCAGAATTATCGATCCAGTCCTGAGTACTCATATGGCTCAACCTGCTCAGAGCTCTAGCAAACGCAAATCTCTCCTCATCCAGAATTCCAAACATAGAGGCCTTTTTTGCTATTTTCTTATCAAACCCATGATGAAGAACAAGATCATCATTCTCCATCTGATCGTTTTCGGCCTCGTGCCTGGATGTTAACGCCAAACTACCCTCTGCTATATCCTCGGGCTCCACAAAAATGTCGTTAAAGGGAGCAGCAGCAGTAACAGCTATTCTACCGTGATTGTCGTAGACTGCATCTAGAAAAGTGATGAATCTTCGGACTTTGTCTCTGACATTTACACTGAGATAAGGAATATCCGTCACTATGATTGCGTTGAACGTTGTGGCCAGCGTCAGGTAATCTCCAGCAGCGAGGGGACTGCCGCAAAGCTGATCAAAGGTGAATTGTGCCACATAGGGAGGAGAACAGATCGGAACTATCAGCTCTCTTCCCCATATCTTCAATGGAATGTTAGTTTCCTTGACATGTCCTTGTGAGAAATACGAGTACCACTTTTCTATATGGTCGACTTGTTGTTTTCTGGACGCTTTGGAGTCGAAACTTATCCCTGGCTTTGGTGAATAGTATGCTGATGAAATTGGACGTGGAATTTTTCTGTAATCGGTAGGTGAGTTGAGATACACCACACTGGTCATTTTCTTGAGCAGCTGAATGCATGGTATAAAAGACTCTCGTTGGACACCATTTATGTAGAGATCGTCTGGAGCTCTATTGGAGGTAGCAAATAGCACTAATCCGTGATCAGGTCGCAAAACCAGATTCAATAGTCGCCGAAGAAGCATTGCATCGGCAACGTCGGTAACTTGGAATTCATCGAAACACAAAACAGTAGCATTCTTCGAAAGCTCCCATGCAAGAATAGGAATAACATCAATATCTTGTGACCCATGGAGCGTCTTGAGTTGATGAGACCGTTTGTGAAGGTTCTGCATGAACTGATGGAAGTGTAATCTCTGCTTAGTCAAGTGAGGAGGAATGGTGTCATAGAAAAGATCCATTAACATAGTTTTCCCGCATCCGACATCCCCATACAAATATATCCCATGAGGTATCTGGTTTTCCTCTGAATCAGAGTTCTTGGTATGCTTTTGCTTCGAAAAGGAGAACAAATTCTGAAAGACTTTCGAAATCCCCGTTTTGGGAGCCAAAGCTCTCACATCCGGTTCAACCACCTTTGGGGGACGGTATTGTTTCAGAAGAACATGAAGCCCCTCCAAGCCAGCCAAAATGCCTCTCTGGTACTGGTCATCTCTCAGCTTGTCCTGCTTCACTAGCTCGTTGTACCTGGCCAACGGAGAATGGATGCTGCCGTTGCTTTGTAATCTAATAAATATTTCCACACATCTCCGAAACTCTTGTTTTCCCGTTTTTGCTCGCACTTTGAACATCTGACCCTCACGTTCCTACTTGAGCGAGTATGTCCACTAGCAGTTGCCTCTTATCAGGTTCGCCGTTATAGCCGGCTACGGTCTTTTATGATAAACTCTTTTCAATAGATCCGAATCAGCATCTTGATAAAATAGTAGGACAGCTTATACACACATCTACCAGCCACACTATCTTGTGGCGCAGCGCCCCTCTATCCATTACTGCCTGTACCCCGCACCATCACCCCGTATACTTTAGCATTGAATTTCCCAATCATGTGGATCAAGATATATCGTTCGGGGAACTTCCATGATAGAACAGCTACTGGTTAAGCAGCGATTGATTCTAGGATATCCCTTTTCCGTATGTCACAACACCTGACCTATTATAATGTTCTTGCTTTCTACCTTGCTGTGCATTCAGAATACCAGCGGAACTTGGGATTGGCCGGGTAAATCTGTGCTGATGTAAGCACAGTTCTAGTGAAAAAAAAAAATTTTAATTTTCATGCAGAAGAAGCTTGTTCTTCCTAGAGGAAATCTATCTCCCTTTCAAGCTCCAGTAGAAGAGCTAGGTTGACAAATTGGAGGCTTTTGAGTGAGATACTAAGTCAAGGCTTGGGTACGCATACTAATTATATTTATTTGCAGCGGAGTCTTTGAGTCGACCAACCGTCTACTAGCAATGCATATACATAGATGCAGATTTGTTGATTTTACACCCCATACCATTACATCGACATGTTTTTCGCATCCATCTGACAGCTCGGACTTCTCTCCCAAGAACCTGAGGTTAGCTGTTGGACGGTCTAATGGCTCTATAGAGATCTGGAACCCAAGAAACTCACAGGCAAAATGGTACAAGGAACTGACCATCCAGGGAGGAAGAGGGCGATCTATTGAGGCCCTTGTATGGTCCTCGGAGTCAGATAAAGACATTTCACCGCGACTATTCTCTACGGGAGGATCTACTGTTTTAACAGAATGGGACCTATCCACGGGAACACCACTCAAGAACTACGATTGCAATGCGGGGATAATCTGGTCATGTGCCACAAACAAGTCGCAGAATAGGATCGCAGTAGGCTGTGACGACGGTTCCGTTGTAATAGTGAACATTGAGGGAGGGCCTGGTGCTATTGAGCATGAGTCCATTTTACAAAGACAACAAGCCAGAGTACTGAGCTTGGTCTGGGTTAATGACGGTTTAGTGATTGGTGGTTGCGCAGATGGAAGAATCCGATGCTGGTCTTATTCTGGAGAAGATAAAGGTAGACTCATACATACTTTGCGGGTAGATAAGTCAAAATCCGAGAGCACTCTTGTGTGGTGTTTGGCCAGCATCCCTCATTTGGGCCAGCTTGTGTCTGGTGATTCCACCGGATCGGTCAAGTTTTGGGACTTGAAACATTTTGTTTTGCAACAGTCATTCAATGTTCATGAAGCTGATGTGTTGTGTTTGGCACTGGATTCTTCATCCTCCAAGGTGTTCAGTGCCGGTGTCGATAGAAAAACATTCAATTTCAGTTTGGTTAAAACAGGAAAAAACTCTTTGAAATGGGTCAACTCATTCAACAGACTTCTGCACGCGAACGATGTCAGAACAATCTCTTCTTATGAGTCAAAGAACCTGGACGTTCTTGTGAGTGGTGGTGTCGAGAGGGTTCTGGCTATAAATTCGACACAGAACTTTCAAAATTGCGTTACATACAAGCTTCCTATTAATGAGACCAATCAGAACATCGTTATCAACAAAGCCAAAAGACTCATTGTGATGTGGCAGGATCAACAAGTGAAAATATGGAAGCTTATGGGCGACAATGCTTCCAAGAAGCTGGTCGCAAAACTTACTTTGTCGGATGCTGAGAATATTGCATGTGTATGTATATCCAAGAATGGGAGGTACCTTGCTGTCGCTAGGTCAACCACCATCAAATTATTTGAGTTAATTGAGGACGAGGCTGCTTCAAAAATAACAGTTATCAAGTTAAACTCTAGTCTTTTATCTGGACTTGGAGCAAGGCTGATAAGGTTTGTGGACAACAAGAGCCTGATTGTGATGGTTAACGCGTACAATGAATTGATGAGTGTGAACTTCAATGTCAATGATAACCCTGAGGACGACGACGAAATATCAGAATTTGACGACAACCAGACTCCAGCCGAGTATGAGATTACAGGGAAGACATCAAATCCTCAGCATTTATCAAATTTTGCTAGAATGGATGTGAGCGAAAAAGGATCCTTCGTAGCACTTTCTAGGAATGATGGAAGTATAGGATTTGTCGATTTGACAAATGGTTACTACAAACAGCTTGTCAAGCTGGATAGTATCCCGACCGCTTTGTGTTTCACCGAAAGAGAAACACTTTTGGCAGTGACCTTGGATCATAAGTTATTCGAGTTCAATTTAGAAGGCTCCAGCTTACAGACAGAGTGGTCTAAAACAATGGCTGAAAGTTTGCCGCAGCAATTTGTGAGTTTTGGGGGACAAGCATATGGTATTTTTGAGAATAACAGCCGGGTGTGGGTGTACGGTTCCAATTGGATATCATTTTTGGATTACCAGATCCGTGACATACCGGGTAAAAAAGTACAGGGAAGAAAGAGAAACAGAAATGGTGAGAGTAACGGAGATGCAGAGACTGTTGAAGAAACATCAGCCCCAGGCGACAAGTCGTTCTGGTTCACGACCAACTACAAGAGCGTACTATTGGCGGGCATGCTTTCTGACAGTGAACTAGTTGTTATTGAGCGTCCTGTTGACGAGATGCCTTCAATTCCTGGCTACAAGCTCTCCAAGATCTCTGTCTGAGTTTATGACGACAAAGGTTTATACTGCAGCTGATGTCCGCAGATGACTAAACCTACATTGACTTTGCGAGAGCCAGCTATTTGTTTTCTCCATCTTTACTACCAGCCGCACCCATATAGTCGAAAAGTGTATTGCCGAGGGTAAAAACCTCTTGTTGCCACCTTTCCGAAAGAAGAAAAGCATGCTGTGTTTTACATTCTGTTCGGTACCACAGGTTTACCTATAGGAAGTCCGATAAAAAAAACTTTAGTTCCGATAAGATTCCAAGGGTCCTCATGAACTGTTGACGAAAAATACCAAAAATAAGATTTTGATTCTTTTTGAAGATGAGATTATTTGCTACAACACATAAGGTTTCTTTGAGTTCTTTGGTATCTGTTGCTTACAAATGTGCTGAAACTAAGCAGATCTCGGTGTTATCAATCAAGACGGAGCTCCAGAATGCGGCAGACAGAAAATGGCAGAAACGCATGCACAATGTAGCTATCTTATTGTGTTCAATTTAGGAGATAACGGAACCCTTCCATTATGAGCGGCTTGAAACCCAGGACAGGCGAGAATGCGCTGTTGAGGACAATATTCGAGGAAGGGTTTATTGTTCGCTTTATTATCGAGTTAGCACCGAAGCATAATTGTTGTACAATGCTGACTATTTTTCGTGCCCCCTACCCTATACTCTTTGTTAGGAGGCAGATTCAGGGCCTGGAAAATAGAAAGCGTTGAGAGGCAGTTTTGCAGAGGTCTGCCTAGCGGTATGTGGTATGATTGTGGCTATAAGAATAAAGGAATCTGTCGGTTGTGTGGAAGAAATGGAAGTATTGTAAGCGGTTTGAAAAATCAGTGCCTCAAGTCCTTCTTTATCTATCTGTCGTTCGCTTTACGTTTTTGGGATGCTGTCTATCAAATCTTTGTTGCCAGTTGCTCTGGCCGTGTGCTCCAATGTGGCGGCTGCCCCTTATGCTGATCCATTGGCTTTTGCTCGTGCAATGGGTTTTGCTGACGCAGCGGGTGTGGCCTCATATCAATGTCATGCTTACTGTGGTACAGCGATTATCAATGCCAGACAATGTTCCCCTGATGGAAGCAGTGACTCTGATTACGATTACGACTGTTTATGTGGAGCAGATAGCTCTTTCTTGTCGTTGGTTCCAGACTGTCTGGACTGTGGTTGGTGTTTGTGGGATGACTATGGTGTCTTTTTGACTTCTGCTTTGGCTGAGTGTAGTACCAGTACTGAGCCGACTGGTGTCACTTGTGCTCCATCTACTGCTGCTCCATCTACTACTCCATCTACTGCTGCTTCTTCGACTGCTGCTTCGTCATCCCCAGCTTCGTCATCTGCTGCCTCGTCTTCCGTTGCTTCCTCTTCAGCTGCTTCGTCATCTGCTGCCTCGTCTTCCGTTGCTTCATCTTCCGCAGCCTCATCATCTGTTGCCTCGTCTTCCGTTGCTTCATCTTCCGCAGCCTCATCATCTGTTGCTTCATCTTCTGTTGCTTCATCTTCCGTTGCCTCGTCTTCAGCTGCTTCCTCTTCCATTGCTTCCTCTTCAGCTGCTTCCTCTTCCATTGCTTCCTCTTCAGCTGCTTCCTCTTCTGTTGCTTCCTCTTCTGTTGCTTCCTCTTCAGCTGCTTCGTCATCTGCTGCCTCGTCTTCCGTTGCTTCATCTTCCGCAGCCTCATCATCTGTTGCTTCCTCTTCAGCTGCTTCCTCTTCCATTGCTTCCTCTTCAGCTGCTTCCTCTGCGGACCCAGCCACATCAAGTCATGCGGCCGCATCCAACTCCACTGTTATCAGCAGCTCAGCTGCTCCTGCCACATCCTCTGCAAAAGCTTCCAGCAGCGTTGCTTCTTCTTCCAAGGGAGCTAGCAGCACTGTCATTGTCACAGTTTTGAACGGAACAACCATAACCTCCACCGTCTGTGATCAATGCACTAAGTCCACTGGATCCACCAAGTCCACTGGATCCACCACCAACACCACTGGCGGTGGAGCTGCAGCGACTACCAAGACCTCGGTTCACACCTCTACCAGTACCTCTACAGTGTGCACACACTGCTCCACGTCTGTGTCCACCTTCGCTGGAGCTGCTGCCCATGCTGGAGTAGCCGGGTTGGCTGCTATTGCTGGAGCTGCTGCCTTCCTGATCTAGGAAGACCCCAGTCCTGGGTGGTGTGCCTTTCTATTTTTGTATGATTCTTAGTTGCGTAGCGGCCTCTGCTAGCCGTCCTTCCTAATACCACCCGATTTTGCCTCAGTCTCTCGAGATGATCTGTACAACAAAAACACTGTCGCGCCTAGATCTGTCCCAACGCGTAGTCTACAAATCTTTTCACACATATTAAAATATGAATATATATAAAAAAAAGAAGAACTCAACTGATCAAGCAAGATAAGTTCAGCAAAGCAGGCTTGCACAAAAGTAGAGCCATGTGTGTCAAATCACAGCAGTTCCGCATCATCCTGCTGGACCTCAACACGTCTCTCTGCAATCTGTGGACGAGAAACATCGAGGAGTTTGCTCTTTCCAGATACTCAGCAGCCTCTCTGAAATGGTTCGACCTGCCCTTGGAGATCTCTGTTTGTAACGGCACCTTTGAGACGCTGGCGACAACTCGGCCCGACCTCAGGCCCCGCATCCCCTACACCGCGCAGCACGACTACGACAGGCTGGTAAAAAGAACCACCTGCACCACCACGGTGGTTTCTCCAGGCAACTCCATAGGATACATGGGCGGCGGGTTCGACATGGCCCTTGCAAAGTGGTTCAGCGAAACAGGCGTAGACGACTCCGGGTGGAAACAGACAGAGCGCCACATCCAGGAGAACCTGCTCAGCCAGTACAAGGGGTACCTGACTCCGACAAACGCAAATCTGATTGAGTTTAGCTCTGACCAGTTCTACTCCAACTCCAAGGCATGGAACTTCCTCAACGCCAATTCCATCGTCCACATCCCTACTATGAGAGTTCCGAGATCGCTCGTGGACGACGCAAGCTCCCTGGAAGTGGTCCGGTTTGTGTTCGACTGCACCTGGGAGATATTGTGCTCCGTCAACAAGGCCAACGTCAAGACACTGAAGTGGAGAGATGACCGTCACAGCTTCATCGACACCTTGGTGCTTACGGGGATAGGAACAGGGTACGGAGGGCTTCCGTTGGAGCTCGTAGCTAAATGCATGGTGGCTGCTATCACTATATTCACTAACCACGAGCTGAAAAGACTCGATAAGTCGATCTACTGTCTCAAGTTTTTGGGGGAGGACTACAAGCGACTGATTCGCGAGGACGAGCTGGGTGTTCTTCTAGATAGCGACGCACGCGCAGGCTCTATGAACGGGACATTTGATCCTCTGGTGGACAAACAGCACACGCTGTACCAGGATCAGCTCGGAGTAGCGTAACACCGAGGAGGGGGGGGGGGGGAAGGCACCCTGTATCTATCACAGTCATTTCATCTGGCAGGCCGTCTCACCTTATCGTCAATAGAGTAGAGCTTGAGCGACAGGCTTGCAGTGAGGGCCATAGATGCAAAGATGATGATCATCGTGGCGGAGTCGCTGACGGCATCTCTGTAGATCTTGAGAATCTTGCGGACGTACACCTCCGGGAGGTTACCGCTTCGTACGTAGTACGAGTCCTTCACAAGCCTGTCGAGAATCTCTTTCCCGTCTGGCTTTTTCCTTCTTATTAGGTAATGATGCAACTCTGCATAGAGCCTGCTGTTGTAAACGTTCAGGGTGATACCCACTCCTGCAGCAGACCCAATTGACCTGAAAAGGTAGTTCATTCCTGTGACGCTGGCCTGGTGTTTGGCACCGGCCTTTGCGACAGCCAGAATCAGCAGACTCACTATAAACATACCATACCCGAGTCCTGTCAGCGCATAACTGGCTGCCAGCAGCCCGATATGCCAGGAATCCAGCAGCGATATGTCCAGAGTAGGTTTCATGGACCTGCAGGCACTCAGAATCAGTGCCGCCCCCACAAACACCAGTAGCAGTCCCATAATTGATACTTTGATTGCCTGAAAAAGCACAGCCCTTCCAGTTACCGACGAGTCATGTTTGAGTAACCAGCCCGCGAGTAACGACCCCAGTGAGACAGAGAAAACCCCCGACCCATTGAACAGTCCCAGCCCAAAGGAGCCCACACCGTGGACAACTTGCAGATATATGGGAATAATGAAGTTGATACCATAGAGTGTCATGGTACCAAACATCGCAGCCAGTGCTCCCAGCCGTAGAAGACCCTGAAAAGCGAACAGCGGGATAATATGGTCCGAGTCTAGCTGGGACTCGACTCGGTAGAACAACAACCCAGATGCAATCGCCAGACCCACAAAAAACAACGCCTGCTTCGAGCTCGTGGAAGCGAATACTACCAAAACTGAAGACACCACCAGCGAAAGAGTTAGAGAGCCCGCGAGATCGATCCGGGAGAAACTGGCCCATTTGAATCGATTGTTCAGACGATTCTCATTGTCGCTCACAAACTCATGTACGTTGAAAATGACCAGCATGGAAGTAGCAATTATCAGAGGCACTTGTGCGGCAAACATCCATCTCCAACCATTCAACGGGTCGACAGCTAGACACAATCCGCCAATAACTGGCCCCAGAAACTGACCAACACCAAACATAAGATTAGCATAGCCCTGGAAAAGCCCTCGCATCCTCAAAGGAACCACATCCGTCACGATTATGGAGCTCAACGCAGAGAGCCCCCCTCCTCCAATTCCTGCAATTCCTCGGGCAATAGAAAACTGTAAGATGGTCGTAGATAGAGAACAACAAAGACATCCCAGACAGAACCAGAACTGTGCAAAGAGCAACGTGGTTCGTCTGCCATAGATTTCGCTCGCTTTACCCATCAGTGGCTGGAAGACTGCGTTCGTCAGAAGGTAGCTCGTAGCGATCCACGAAACTTTAGAGGCATCGTTCATTGATGAGGCTATAGTGTTGGAAGTAGTAGACACTATAGTGCTGTCAGCAGCAGATAAAAAAGAACCACTCCACAGCGATATGATGATCATCCAGATGTTTTCCGGAGTCACGACATCCTCAGAGTCCGCTACTCCTGGATCATTTTGATGCTTCTTCCCGACTAGAAGAGGAGTTGTCTCAGAGGATCCCGGGGTGCGGGAGTTGCCGTTTACAGACGGCAACCTCGGGGTCCGGGATATCTCCATGATGAGGTAACAGAAGAAAGAGCTATACTCTTTCGAAGCCTCTTTTCAGTACTATATTCTTTCATTAAAGTGGAGAGTAAGTCAATAGTTCGAGCCTAAAAAAGTTTATCGACGCTTCCTCCATTTCGAGATTACATAAGCACAGAAGTAGCGGTTGTATAATCAGAGTTCATCGTAAATATATACAGTATAAGCGTCCTAGAGGCCCTGCCGAACCTCGACCATCTTCACATAAGACTCTTTGGTCCATTTCCTCCACTTCTTGCCCCACAAAATATACGGAATAACCAAGAACATAAAGAACAGGTTCAAAACGGCAAGAGCGATGTATGTGTTTTCAGTGCCCGAGTTATCAAGCCACGGCGAGCACGCAAAAGTGAAAACACAACCGATCAAGTTATTGATCACAGCAACAGCGACAAGGGTCTCGAGAATCAAGTGATCGTATGTTCCAATTATGTACAACATAGCGATATTTCCTGCTGAAGAAAAAAGATACGCAATCATCCCCAGCCCAACGTAAATGACTCTCCAGTCAAGGTTTCTGGATACTCCGAATCCGAACATCAGCAGTCCCACCGAGCCCACAATTCCAGAAAGAAAGGCAAAGTACAGGCGAAACTCAGATTCGACGATGCCGTTGTTTTTTCTAGCCATCCACAGAATAAAGTAGTCTGTGAGAGAACCGGCGTAAATGCATCCGATGAACGATCCAACAATACATGGAACATTCATGAGGGCCACACGAGCTGAGGAGTAATTGAACGGAGCGGAGTACAGCTCTGTATCCTGCGTTGTAAGATAGAATGTCAATATAGCGTTCTGCATTCCCCAAATAACCCCTGATAAGATCACGGGAGGAAACCACAGACAGCGGAAGTTGAAAATCAAGAGCTTGAAATACTGCTTTGTGAACTCCAACAGTGAGCTGCATCGTTTAGAGGGTGTCACAATGGCTAGCCGATCCCATCTCGATAGCGGAGAGTCATGATATCCGAGGTCATCATCTATGTCGTTGCTGGTGACTCCGTGCTGAAGCAGACTTCTGTTCAGCAGAAAGTTGGCCTTGTGGTGTTTGAAACGGCCGTAATCAAACGAGTCTTCCTCAACAAAGAGCAACACCAGCACAAGAATTACTGCGGAAGCAATTGCTCCCGACCATCCTACCCATCGAAAACCTCTTTTCTGTGAGATAAAGTTTGCACTCAGCGGTCCCAGATATGTTCCGAGAGCAGAAGCAAGAATGTATATCGTGATCACCGACCCCAGCTGGTGTCTGAAGAAAATACAACTGAAACTGAGTTGGATCTGGGCCTCTGTAGCTCCCTCTGCAAAGCCAATGAGAACTTGAGAACCAAACGCGTCCGCTGTAGAATGTATGGAAGCATAACAAATGGATCCTGTGAGAGAAAACACTAAGCCGAGAATATATGTCAGTCTTCTTCCGCAGAGACTGGCTAACGGGCCATACAACCACGTTGATACTGCTAGCGTTACAAACAAAATGCCTGCAGAGCTGTTCAAGGCGTCGTAAGAAATACCAGTCAGCTCATTGATGGAATCCTGAGGAGCGGAAGCATCATTTGCTATAGCGGAAGTAAAACCAGTTATCAAAATTAGAAGAGAAAAGTGGATGAACTTGCGTCTGGGGGACCAGTTGAGAGGGTCATTGACAGAGTTTGTGGGCTGCGGCAGCAATATGATGCCGTTTCGTGTCTTGAGCTCGGGGATAGTCTCCAAAGACGCAGTGTTTCTATACTTGTAGTTTTCATCATATAATTTCAGAGAGTCGGTATCCACCGTACTCTGGCGATGTTTATGTCGTACAATCGCAGATGTGTAAATGGAGAATGTCCCTGGAATATAATCCTGGTGAGTTATATCAGTATATTTCTCCATTTTGATAGCTTAACAGCTATATCATCAACCTTCCTGTTGAGGAGCAGATCTTTGCGCAGGAAGTCACCTGTTCAAACAATGAAGTACAGAAACAGCCCAGAAAGAGTTCGAGCACAGACTAGCTGGAGCGCAGCTTCTGGAAAATGACCAGGCTATGTTCGAAAGCTTACATTATCTCGTACATGATAAACGAAGTCTCAGTTTGGAGCGACACAAACCGTCAAAAAAAACAGCGTGTACTACCTACTATTCAGGGTTCAAAGAAAAATTGGGCAATTACGTAATCAGATAAAGCTGCGCTGCGTTGATATATCTGCTGCAGTTTCGGCTCTGAGAGGGGCCCGTCCTGTTCCTGATTCTTGGAAGCATTGCAGGGAAAGTTTCTTGCTAGCATATATTGACTGGAACTGGGGCAGAGGACAACGATATAGTGAACATGTACACGAGCTTCGGGCGTAGGTGGGGTGTCTTATCAGGGTTTAGGAAGCAACATACGGGGAACTATCATGTGCGTCGATCGACCTACTGATGATATTTTTGTGGGGAAATTTGCACATGTACTTGGAAAAGTTGCTCACAGGGATACTGGCTACAAGCAGAGGCTGATAAAAGCTGCAAACACGTTCCTTAGAGCTTGTCGTTACGTCTTCAGTGTACTGCGATAGACTGTCGGAGCGCGGATCCAGGAAATTGCTACTTCGTCATTTGACGTCATCGCGTATGGAGGACGAAAATGGCGTGTCTGGGAAACTGGTTGAGTCGGTGCTTGGTGCGTCTAAGAACGCCCTTATATATGGCTACAGAGTGCGATTCGTGCATTCTTTAGCGGTTCAGCTGATCTCTGTGAACAAGAGACAGAACATAGTTAAACAGATCGTGAGGAAGATCCTCAAGAGCGCAAGAATGGGGCTGGAACACGGAAAAGTGCTAGCCCTCTTTGCTGTGGTATACAAGGTGATGCTGGCCGGACTGCTGAGAGTGAAGGATCTCAACCGTGCCACTGCCAGCCTCATCAGCGGGTTCGTGGCCGGGTGTTTGATCTACGGGGGTCTCGTCAACCAGGGGATACCCGGCCTAGTAAACGAGTCGCTCGCGCAGCAGATCACTCTGTATTGCATATCCAGGGTGGTTTTGGCTGTGGGGAAACACATTGCGTACATGCTTGCCAAAAGCCAGCGGCCCGGTAGCAGGGAGCAGGTGCAGAGTGCAGGCTGGAAGATCACCTCGGGGGGTGCATGGGGGCTGTTGATGATGTTCTACGCCATCGACAAGGAGTACTACCTTGCCCGGTCTCTGCGGAACAGTCTGGACTTTATCTATGGCGAAACGTTGTACGGGTGGTTGGAGGCGTTCAACTACATCCGTTAGACGAGAAGGGTGAATGTCTTGAGGTACTTCTTTCGAGGGGGCCGGGGGGTGGGCTCCTGTGGGCTCCGGTGTGCCGGTTGCAACTTGAGAGGCTCCCCGATACCCGTTCTGGATGAGTATGTGTATTCCCCGCGCAGCACAAGGAAAACCGTTGTGGATGCATATGCGGCTTTTCCCGCTAACACTGGCAGTGAATCATGCTTTGAAATGCCTCGAAGGCCGCGCATTTGGGGAGTGAGTCAACTGATACGGGCTCTGCTTATCTGAAACGTGCATCGAACAGGCGGTAAAGAATTCCAGATCACAGCTGGGCGATACTAAGCAGGCCATGCAGCCCCGCGAGTTTTGCCACAGGGAAGGTTCACCCGGGCTTCCGCTGCGTCCGGGCTACTGCAAAATATGGCGTTTTCTATGTAAAGAAGAGACGCATGTTTAGGAATTTTTTATTTCAAGTATAAATAGCAAAGTATGGAAGGCGAGTTATTACGGACACCGTAACAGCTGATTGTTGCCCTAGATACACGGAATCTTTCTGCTACAATAATGAGCTCGCTCATGCCTGCCAATGGCAGCCGCAACGGGCACAGAAAGAACTTGATGCAGTCGACAACAGACAAACCGCTGCGGCTCGCGTTGCTGGGGCCCCACCAGTCCTCCAAGTCGTCTATTGTGTCTATCATCAGCAACAACAAGTCGTTGGGCAACTATTACCCTACTGTGCAGAACTCCCCGACGCTGATTCAGTTTCTGCCCAGAAACCCAAAGACCAGGGCTCTCTTAGATGTCAATGCCAGTATCAAAGATCTGGACGAGATGGACCTGCTCAACGGGACGTCTGTCGTTCTTACCGACGCTATCATCGCCAGTGTCAAGGACCAGTCGCAGCAGGCGCCGCCCACTGCACGGTCGCTCAAGTCCAAACAGATGTCTGTATCGCTGACAATGACCTCATCGCTCAGCCAGCAGCAGCAACCGCAACAGCACCTCGCGCAGAGGGCAGGGTCCTTCGCGGACACGTCGTCATCCGCTATTTTGCACGAGACTCTGGGCTACTACGATCTGGAGTATCTGGCTACAGATGATGAGGATAGTAGCGGTAGTTTCCCCATAACCCCTACGTCTTCGTGTACTTCGCCGCTTCAGTTTTACAACTACGGGTCTGCTTCAGGGTCTTTTGGATCTCCGACAAACTTCCAGCAACACCACCAGCAACAGCGCCGCAACCTCAACATCTCGTACATCCCTCCCCTTACAACTCCCATACTGCTGGAGCTCATAGATACCCCGGGAACAGCGGCCGACGACCTGATTCCATTTCTTGAGAAGTCGCTGGATTCAAAGCTAGCCAAAGATGTGCTGAAAAACCTGGCAGAAGACAGCGACGAGTCTGGAAGGGCACGTGTGAAGCCACTGATTACAGGGTCTGGAATCAGCGACCTGAACGGCTCCATTGATGGCTACTTTCTATGCTATAGCTGCATTCCGGAGACGGCTCTGGATACTCCACCTCCCGGGTATCTTGACACTGTGGGAGAGCTGGAGCTGGGAGAGGACGGCGTGACCGGGAGTCATCAGGCTACGAAATACGGGGCCATCGAGACGTTGAAAGCACTGAGAGAGACCATCACGCAGGCGTGGAACGAGTATCTGACGTACTACAGCAACTGGGAGAACGGAAAGGAGCACGATATCTTTTCCATCAACCACACTATCAAGAGTCTGTGGAGCAAAAGCAAGAGCGGGGCCAGCTCTGCGGTTGCTTCTGGAGACGAACGCAAGCAGTACCTGCCTTCCATGGTTGTTCTTGCTACACACTGCGATCACCAGCTTGCGTCCCCTGTGGTGTTAGAGGAAGGCCGCAAACTGGCTAAACAGTGGGGATGCGGATTTATGGAGGTGAGCTGCTCTTTTGAGAACTGGGAAAACGTCGAGGAGAGTGTTGGGCTGATGATCCGGGAATGCATAGAGCTGAAGAAGCGCACAGGAAGAAAGTCTCTGTATGGCCGCAAGGTGTAGCCATGTCCTACGGTTCCTGAGCATACATAGTAGGCAAGACATAGATAGATAGAGCATTCTATGTTGAGAGGTACACAGAGATAGCGGTGTAGAGATGCGAAAATGAAGGAAGCCAAAAAAAGTAAAAAAAATCATAGCCAAGCTAATGCGGAATTGAGGTTATCTAGGAGACGCAACTGGAGATGAAACGAACTGACCACTGATAAAGAAGAGAAAGACGACGACCGCGGTAATATTATAGAGCGCTGGACAAGATCAGAGTTGTCCAAACACCCTACGGAATCAGAGAACAACAGTTGTGTGCTGGGAAACGGTCTGAGAACTTGAACCACCCCCGATACGGCAATTAATCCGTCATGTCGTTTTTCAATAAAATACAGAGATCATTCGGCAGCAGTGGCAGCAAGATACTGTTTGAGCCGGACATAGCACGGGAGGACAGCAATGACGGAGAAGGAGACGGTGACAGGCGTGATGATGATGATTCTAGCAATAATAACGATAACAGTAGTAATGGTTATCAGCAGCATCAGCAACAACAACAGCAGCAACTTCATGTAGAAGTGGTGAGCATTGAGCATTACAAAAAGGCCGCCAAGACGCTTCAGATGGCGTTCAAAGACGACCTGTATGTGAACTATTTGACGTCTGGGATTAGCGATCCGGTTCTGAAGGCACAGATGGATCTTGCTCTTTTTGAGGCAACGGTTTACTCTACGATATTACGAGGACTGGTAGTTGCAGTGAGAGACACGGAAGCCGAGAAACAGGACAAGGATGCACCGTTTCTTGCCGTTGCTTGTTTTGAGAAGCCGCGCCCGCACGAACAGCACGGGAACCAGTCGCTGATGAAATACCTGTGGTCGATGTATCAGGGCGGGTACTTGAAGTTTATCTGGCTTGCGAATCGAGAGACGAGACAGCGTGTTTTTGAAGAGCAATCGAGCATGCTGGATCAGTTCAAGAGCGAGGTACTGGGCGAGGACTATGACAAGTCGTGGTATCTGGCGGATATTGGAGCGATTCCGCGCGGAAGGGGCCGTGGATTGGCACGAAGACTGATTGAGTACGTGACACATAACTTCATCGATGTGTACAAGCACAATGTTGCACAGGAAGACGGAGATTCGGACTCAGAGATCGGGGAAGAGCACCCGACGTCCCATGTGCTGGATGCCAGCGATCAGTCGCTGCTGGACTCAGAAATCCAGTCGTATAACTTTGAGTTTGACGTGGAGTCCGATACCTTTACTGATTACTCTGGATACTCGTCGTACTCCGACTCAGACGCTTCTTCCGCGCATTCTTCGTGGTATTACAACGAGGAGAGAGATATTCTAGCCGAGTACGACCAGCGCAAGAACCGGGGAAGACAGGTGGGAGCACCGCTGTATCTGGAAAGCTCTCATCCTCGAAACAGAAAGATCTACCAAAAACTGGGGTTCACATACATCAAGACTGTGGAAATTGCACAGGTGGTGGACGGACAGGGAAATCCAAAGACACTGGTTATGGACCTGATGGTGCGGGGCGCTAAGGGGGCCAAGTGGCAAAGTACACCAGCCAGAAGGGTCGTCTGATACGTACATAGGAATGAAACAATGTGCTAACCCTTGGTGCCACTTTTCTTTTCTAGACTGGGAAGCTCGGGTAATGTGGGGAAGAGAGATCCATCCGAAACGGCTATTGCGGTCTGTTTCCTCTTCTGTTTCTTGAGCCACAATGCGATTCTGTTCCTGTAGAAAACAGGATCCAGCTGGTAGCGTCTGTAGGACTTTTCAAACGCCGCCATCTGGTCTAATATCGTTTTCAGGTCCTGGGAGGAGATCTGCTTGATTTTGGCGGTCAGTTGTTCCACGGTGAGCTGCGAGTCCTGAGCGGGCTTGGGATCAGACTCAGTATCAGACGTGGCCGCTGTCTTCTGATGCGCGGGGTCGTCAGCAGCTGTCTCTTTGGGACTGGACCAGATGTACTGTTTGAGCCTGGCGATCTGCGACGATTTGCGTTCCCGGAGCTTCTCTAGATGTAGTATTCTTTTGGATGTGGCCGCGTGCGTAGCCTGCAACGCAGCGTGCTCCTGCTCCTTGCTGGTAGCTGTCGCGTCGTCGACGTACTTGGGCGAGCAGAACGCAGCGTCCTGGACGTGCGATTCACATATGTAGAACCAGTCTTTGGAGTCTGCCGTGATCAGCACCGCGCACGTAGCTTTGAAACACACCGAGCAGGGCCGCGACTCGGAGGAAGACACCTTTCTCAGACGGTAGGTGTTTCTGAAGGGGGGAGACGGTGTGGACATGGGTCGGCTATCCGGCTGACTAGTTGGAGGCTCCTGGATGGAAGCAGCCTTTGTGACGCAGCGAGAGATAGTCACATACATAATATAAATGATGCAGGAGATGGATGAGCAGTTCCAGCTATAACTCCCCCCCACCTTCGAGATGTCTGGTGCACGGATGTGTCTTTTGAACGAGAGAGACTGGCTGTGTGTGTGTGTGTTTTTTTTCTTCCTTCTTCCCAAACAGCAAGTAGCACACTGTAACAACATGCAAAGTACCAACGTCCAACGAGGTTCCCGAGACAGACGTTCCTGTGCTTCCCAAGCAGCTCATCCTCCGAGCCAGCCCTGCTCCAACAGTCAGCGCTCTGCGCGCGCAACGCCTCTCCCAACTCACTTCCAGCGCGTTTCCCGTGTCCTCATCCTCGTATGTCGGCTATGGCTCCCCCCGTTGCGCCGTCTGTCCCGGTAGCTTCCGCCCGTGGTGGCCGTGCAGCCCCCGACAAGCTGAGAAAGAAGCTCAGGGGACGAGTGTTCCAGTGCCATGGCTACAGCAACTGCTCCATGTCGTTCACCCGGTCGGAGCACCTGGCTCGCCACATCCGCAAGCACACAGGCGAGCGTCCCTTTGAGTGCGAGCACTGTCTGCGCAGGTTCTCGCGTCTAGACAACCTGAGACAGCACAAGCAGACGGTGCACATATACGAGAACTTCATCATGACGTATCCGGGCGAGAAGGTGAACGTGCGCATGAAGTACAGCTCCGACGAGGACGACGAGAAGACGGGCGAGCCGCAGAAACAGCCAACAACAACAGCAGCAGCACCAGCAGCAGCACCAACAGCATCATCCAGTTCCCGCAGGAGCAACGCCAGAGCGCACCGGGGAGCAGTCCACGGGGACGACGCTGTCCCGCAGTCGCCCAAGAAACAGCGCGGCCAGACAGTGCCGTCGCCGCCAGCAGTAACAGCAAAGCGGGAGCAGCCGTCCATTGTGGTGATCCAGCAGCAGTCCACGTTGCTGCCGCCGCCCAGAAAAAGCCTGCTGTGCAGCTCTGTGCCTACTGAGTTCAGGCCGCACCTGTCGAACAAGCCGGGACCCATCCTCGTGCCCAAGTCCAGCTTTTCCTGTGAGCCAGCCCGGCTGCTTCCAAGCCCGGCCGCGTCGCTGTCCCAGAAATACCCCTACATGCCGCCTCCCGTGTCCTCCCCACAGCAGCCCATAACCCCAACTTCGGGCGTCTGGTCGCCTGGAGCATACGCACACTCTCCGCTGCCTCCGCAGCAGTTGTCGATGATGCGCACGGGGTCTGCAGCACCGCACCGCGCTGGCTACTCCGCAGACCCCGACAGACCGTGGACGTCTCCCACCGCGACGATGCTCGTCCAAGGCCAGTCGCCATCTACCACGCGGACGTGGCTCAGCAACGTGCTGAACGACCGACCGGCCGGAGCACGCCGCGTCTCCCTGGGTCAGCCAGCAACCCCAACCTCGTCGAGCCCGCCTTCCACGGGCGTGCGACTGCCGGCTCTCAACGAGCTCGGCATCTAGACTGTGTAGCTCACACCTGCACCTGCCCCCCACAGCAATCACCAGCGCAGATCGTTAATATACATATATATCGTGAGAGAGCACTAGTTGATCCATATGCATTGCAGTAGATGTGCGCGTCGACCGTCGCAACGTCCCCCACCCCCCACGCCGCGCCTTCAAAAGATTAAAAATAAAAATAAAAATAAAAATAAAAAAAAAAAGCCCACGTCGGCCGGGTAACCACCCTGTCGTGCCTGCCCCCCCGTTCCGGTTCTCTCCTGGTCATTTCTCGCCACGCCAAAAATAAAAAATCAAAACACTTGCTTCTCAAATTTGTAAACAACGCTTCCTGCTAAAACCCCCCGTACAAAAGACACCCGTTCCTGTCTTCTTCTTCCACAGAGAACCCCCCAGACCGTCTCAGCCGAAAACACACCCACGTCATGTCCGGAAAAGTCCACGGAGGTAAAGGCAAGTCAGGAGCCAAAGAAGGATCGCTCAAGTCGCAGTCCCATTCAGCCAGAGCAGGTCTTCAGTTCCCCGTCGGAAGAATCAAGAGATACCTCAAGAGAACTGCACAGTCCAAGATCCGCGTAGGGTCCAAGTCTGCGATCTATCTAGCGGCAGTGCTGGAGTACCTGACGGCAGAGGTGCTGGAACTGGCCGGTAACGCAGCCAAGGACCTCAAGGTCAAGAGAGTCACTCCCAGACACTTGCAGCTTGCCATCAGGGGAGACGAGGAGCTGGACACTCTTATCAAGGCGACCATTGCGTACGGAGGAGTCCTTCCTCACATCAACAAGGCGTTGCTGCTGAAGGTCGAGAAGAGCAAGGCCAAGCGTGTCTAGGTGCGTGTTCCCCCCCTTCCCCCCCCCCTGTTTGTCCTGCTTACTAGTGTAATATATTTTTGTATACTCTGTGTAGTTAGTTTTTCCCGTTGTGTGTTTTCTTTATACTATTACCAGCAACTCGTTTGACGTCTATTCTCTTACACAGGACGCCTCACCACGCGCAGGTTGGCGGCCGTCGTCGGGTTCAGCTGCACCCGGTACTCGCTGGGCGTGTCGGGACGCTTCTGTAGCGGCAGCGCAGTCCAGCCGGGCGGGAACAGAGCATTGCCAGACAGACGTAGCGGGGGTCGCGTGCCGGGCTCGTGCCCGGCGCGCGCTGCGGGCTGTTTCTGGAACACGTCGCTGCGACATGTAGGACAGAAGTGCGACCGGTTCAGCCAGCTCTTCAGACACCCGTGGTGCAGCACGTGGCCGCAGTTCAGTCGCTTCGGAACGTTCCGTGCTGACACTGCTGCCCCTTCGCCGCCCAGCTCCATGTCGTCCCGGCATATGATGCACAGATCGTCTCTCGCCAGATCGTCCTCGGTAGCGTCAGCTAGGTTGTTTCCCAGGTCGCGCGATGCCTTGATGAGGTAGACAAGGTCTTTGGAGTGTTTCACAAGCTGCACCACCGACGTGTACATATCGCCCGTGAAGTTGACCGGCAGTCTGTAGGCGTAGATCAGACCCACAAACAGGAACCCAACAGAGAGCACCTTGGCGAGACTGAACGCCACAGACCCGATCTTGGAGATCCACACCTTGGTCTCCCAGGACTCTTCGTCTGGGTTCCGATCCAGATAGACAAGCTCGATCACGTTGAGCACGAATTTCAGCGTCGAATTCAACATGTTGAGATACACCATCAGAAAGTCCAGTCCGAAGATCAGGAAGATGTCTGCCGAGTGCACAAACGACTGGTCGATGCACGCTCTGACGATCCAGTCGTCGATGAAGAAAAAGATGTACAGAACCAGCGTGGTCCTGTTGAACAGCGTCTTCACCAGAGAAAATCGCTGCTGCGGCTCGTCGTCGTCCTCGCCCGACTGCAACAGCTGCTGCTGCTGCTGGAACAGCAGGTCCAGCCGGTCGTCCAGGATCCAATGGAAGCACTTGATGAACAGCAGCCCGAATGCAAGAACACCCAGCAGCAGGTTGTTATCGTCTCTGAACACCGCGACCGACATCAGCATGTTTGTGATGGCGAACCACGACCGCTCGTAGATGTGCTCCATCTCCAGCACCCGCAGCTCGCCAAACAGGACCACCTGCAGCAGCTTTCCGAGTGCGATTCCCACCACAACGAGCCAGTTCCCGAGAACAACCAGATGTGCTCCTTTGAACATGCGGATTCCTGCGGCGTACAGGTTGGGGCTTTCGTACAGCACATGGTACACCATGTACGCAGCAGCAGCCGTGCTGGCCCCGGAGTACGCCACAAAGTTCGCTCTTCTGAAGTATGTGGGGTCCATTGCACGGTGGCTTCTGGTGCTGAAAAGGCCACTGTGGTTCTAGATGGAGATAGAAAAACATATATATATGGCAGGTGTCGGCGTCGATCTGCGTCGATAGACCGCTCCAGCGCACTTGTGTTTTCGTGTTTTCTCTCTGGGCTGTTGTTCTTCACTTTTTATATCGGGCTGGCTCAGTATGCACTAGGAGAAGAGGTGTACACATAGCATTGAACCAGCTAGCAAAGCCAGCTAGCAAAGCCAGCCAGCCAGCAGCGGGGCCTTCGACACCCCGTTTTCTCCCACGATGAGCAGCATCGCCCTCAAACTCACCACGCTGTTCGTGAGGCAGATCGCAAAACCAGTCGCTAACGTGATCAAAACTGAGGCCAAAAACTACCCACTGTTCAAGAGAGCATGTATCAGAGTGGCGCAGAATATCCACTTTTTAGACCAGCACCTCAAGCAGCGCATGCTCGGTGGACCGGGGAAGCCTCAGATACGGCCTCTCAACGAGGCGAAGGCCGTCGAGAACGGGGCCGAGTTCCTCTCGGAGGCGTTCATCTTCGGCGTGGCTGCAGGCGGTATCATATATGAGACACATAGACAGCGAGTCAAGGAGCGCAACCGACGCGACTCTGTTGCAGACGATATCAGACTGCTTCAGGAGGAAATAGAGTTTGTCATGTCGGTGATCCAGGCCGGGTCGACGCACAAGATCGAAGGCTACCGCGTGCCTGAAGGCTACAAGCCCGTGGTGCTGAAAGTGGACTCCCACGGAAACGTGGTCAGTGGCTCGGGGAAGCACGACGACCCCGTCAAAAGGGATGTTCCCGCTTCCCAGCCTGCTTCCCAGACTGCCCCCAAAGCTGCCCCCAAAGCTGCCCCCAAAGCTGCTCCCGAGCCCGCTCCCAAAGCTGCTCCTCGGCCCGCTCCCCAGCCCGCTCCCCAGCCTGCTCCCAAAACGTCTCCTACTGTACATACTTAATAGACTCACTCAGGAAGACAGGACGCTCCCGCTAGCATCGCTCCCACCGCCGTCGCTGTCGGTGGCATCGGCATCTGGCTCTCCGGCCCGCTCCACCTCTCCCCTAAACCGCTCCAGCTCGCTCCACAGACCCTCCATGCCAAAGACCCGGCCTTCCAGACGCCTCAGCTGCTCTTCACACTCCTGTAGAACATCCAGAATTTTATCCCGAGTCCCCTCCTGCTGCTGCAACTTCACAAACAGGTACACTCCTTGAACCAACTTGTTCACAGCCACAAGATATGTGATCATCGGGTCGTTGCTCGCAGCAGCAGACACCTGAAGAGTCTCCACCAATTCATAAAACTCCACAAACTGGCCCGAGACCGTCAGCTCCCACAGAAGTGCCACCACATACAGGGCCAGATGCGTACGCGACCCAGACCTCAGCAGCGGGGCTGTGTCTGCGTCCAGGTACACCTTCTCGTAGTTCTTGCTGCTGTCCGGGCTTTCCGGCTCATCAACACCGTTGTCGACAATCTGACACGGATATCGTCCCATGATCTCAGAGAGCTTTACGTCGTTTGTATTGATCAAGTGTCGCAGGAACCTCATGATCTTTGGCTGGAACCGGCGGCCGGCGGACCCTATTGCCGGGCTGAGGGTCAGGTAGTTCGCTTCAGAAACGCAGCGCCGCCCAAGACTCGCGTTCCGCAGCCTCGAGAGCTGGGCAACAGTCTCCGCAGGCAGTTCCAGCTCCTCGCATACCGCCCGCGCAAACTCCTGCTGGTTGAGTCTCTGCAGGATCTCCAGGCTGACAGGCCACAGATCGCGCGGGTCCGTGCCGTATACCCTCATAAGAAGTCCGACTATCTTGTACCCAAGGGCCCAGTTCTGTCGCAGAACATTGATATGCAGCAGAGTGTTCAGAATGTCCACATTGTGTGCATGTATAGAGCCATTGATCGCCACGCTGGACGCACCAGCCGCACACGCACCAGAGTACTTCTGGAACTGGTCCGTTGTGAGCTGGTGGTCCGTCGGTCCAACCTCCAACCCCAGACACTGCACCATAGCGCCGGGATCCAGCTCTGGCTCGCTCCCCGCTGCGTCGCGACCAGCAGCACGGCCGGGGCTGCTGTTCACCACCATAGAGTCCCGGGGGCTGTCCAGTCGAACCTCAAACGCGTCCTCGACGATCCCGTTCTTCTTGCTGGCGTTGCGAACGCGGTTCCTGCTGTTGTACAGAAGCGGCCGTGACTGCTCCAACGCGAGCCGCCGTTCGGCCTGGGCTCTCATCTGCCGCGCCAGCAGAACGCGTCTCCGCACCATCGACGCCCGCGGCTCTACGCCCGACCGCAGCCGCCGAAACGGACTCCCTGCTGTCATTATGTGGTGATCTGCCGAACGCAACTTCCTCAACCCCGTTGAGTTGGTGACTCCATCCATCTTATCAGTGAAAAATTTCACCCCACACTCTCGCAAGGTTTGGATAATATATACGCTCGTCGCTCTCGGTCAATCAACACCGAGACACACCACACCTGGCACCCACCGGCGCGCGTGCTCGCGACTGTGGCTCTGTCGCCAGACCACATGATTCAAGGCAATTGCGTGCCCAATGCCTTCGCAAACGTGCTGAAAACTCGCGTGGGCCCTCTTTCGAGCCCCCTCCCCCCCCCTGTTCTGCTTT